>CM054061.1:218834675-219304101 GCA_028641055.1 Alopecurus myosuroides | reverse complement strand
GTTGATTAAGGTGACATTCATTTTTATGGTGGAGGTAATCTATATTACTAGTCAATTTATCATCGTTAAGTGTAAGTTGTCTGAGTACTTGTTAGCCAGCACTTTCACCAAGTCATCCATAACCGCGGACAACACGGCTTCTCGAGAAGATTTAGCCCTGCAGGGATGCACCAATTTGGCCGTACACGTAAGAATGACCCGCCAGGCGGGGAGCAAACCCACCAAGCAGGCCACTCAACACAATCCAACTCTTCTTCGCATCAAGCCCAAAGAACCCCGTGCAATTGAGCGCACGACTAATCAAGCCCCACGAAGAAAAGGGGACCCTCATAGCACTCTAAGAACGTGTCTCCCTAAATGCCGACTACAAAAGTTCCACCCTGGCGCCAAGGGTTCGCATCTGCATATGCATGCGGCAAATGGAAAACCCGAACTAAATGAGGCGATTTGGACGAGATACCAATCGAATCAAAGTTGCGGGGGGGGCGCCCATACTCGCTTCCCACATGCGGTTAGTGCGCTCATCATGGATCGGAGGACAGGACCCTTTTCCTAATTAAGTTCGACACTAGCAGGCCTCAAAACCACGTCGGGCCTCCTGCCGGTGCCTTATCATCAAATTATTATTACCCAAAACATTAACATGTTGTTGATTAAGTTGAAACCCAACTACCAAACTAAACAGGTGATAAGACGGACAACAAGACTTGAGCGCAAACAACACTAAGCACGCAACTACGACACGAGGGCCAACAAGGTAAACAAACAACAGTTAATAGGAAGTGGAAGGAAGGCTATATCATGGTTGCAAGGTAAACATATGATAGGATAGAGACACAAGCATCGAATCATAAGGCTAGAATAAAGACAAAGGGAAGAATCGGTAACAAGTGATGAAAGGCAGCCATAGGTAGCAAGTGAGTATACTTGCCTGGAATCCAGCAAGTAGAGGTACATCCGCAGAACTTGTCGTTGCTCACATCATCTCAACGTCCTATCCGCGAAGAAGCAACGAACTAGAACAAACACCGGATGCAACAATTACTTCTGCGGCAAAAGATCCAGCATGAACAAGATATGGATGCATGACAAGTTTAAGGATGCATCAAAGATACACTAGTTGACATGGTAAACATATTTGAATGGGCCCATATGCAATTTGGATTGCATATGGAAAAGCCCATGAATTAATGTTGAATTAAATGATCTACAAATAACCATCATGTGAAAGTTGATTAGAATGATGCATGGATGATGAAAACAATAAGAAAACAACAATAGCTTCAGTTTGATATGTGGTTTACCAAGTTTGGAATTTTATTTGTTAAGTTATGACTTTGGCATTTTAAATGATTTAAACAAACATTTGTTGTTTTCACCAATTTTAAATGTTCAAAACAGATAACAAAATTTATGTTTGGAAAGAACACAAAATTTTAGATGGAATACATATTTCATTTGTTGAATTTGGATTTTTGATGAGCAAGTTATTAAGTTAACAATTTTAAATGCATTAATTAAGAAATAGTTGTTTTCAGCAATTTAATTTATTTAGCACAGAAAAACAAAGTTGATATTTGCAAAGTTCATGAAAAATGGGATGGAAAACATATTTTACATGGTGGAATTGGATTTGAATTGCCCAAGTTATGAATTTTGCAATTTAAAAGGTGTAGGTAAAGTATTGAATTATTACTCCAATTTTAGTTAGGAAAAACAGTGAACAAATTGCATATTCGAAAAGTACAGGAAATTTGGAATGGAAAACATATTTTACTTTTCAAAATTGGAGTTCAAATGAATTTGTTAGGGGCATTTGAATTTCAGGGACCTTGCTGTAAAAAGTCAGGGGCTTGTGTGCAAGTTTTCTGGATCTGGATCTGGCAGAAACAGATCTGACCACGCGCATCCAGCCTCGGAGTCGCTGACGCGCGGGCCCTGACTACGCATGCGCTGGCGTGGCGCGGGTGGAGGACGAGGTGGCTCCCAGGGTCCATGACGGGTGGGCCAGCACCCGCGGTAATTCGCAAAACAATTGCGCGGAGGGGGATTCGAACCCACGCCCTGGTGCTGCACTGCATGGTTCAGTACCACTGCGCTATGCATTGGGTTGTGATTAAGAAGGGGAAGGTGGGCTTTTGAGGTGACTTCGCGGGCTGTGCTCATCTTCTCGAGCACGTACAGAGATTGGAGCAGCGCCGGCCGGCGATGGCGCGACCGTGGCGCTCGACAACGGCCACCAGAGCAAGGACGGGGAGGAGGGAGAGGGTAGCCCGAGGGTGGCGAGCTCACCGGGGTTCGAGGAGGGGCCGGGATCGACGAAGGCACGCCGGACCTGACGGAGACGGTCACGGGCGACAGTTGCGCGCCGGGAAGAAAACGGCGACGGCGTCGCGCCCCTGATGCCTCCCCGCGCCGGCCAAGGAGACGAAGCCGACGAGGAACATGCCACGGTTCCATTCCCGCCGGAACCATGGCCTGACGTCGACCGTAGCCGCGGAGCCAACCTCTCCAAAACACGGCCATGGAGGCTCCCGTCGATCTTCAGCAAAGTTCAGAGAAAAACGAAGAAAGACAGGAGAAGGTAGAGGAGAGAAGAGGAGCGGCGGCTGGGAGGAAGGAGAGGGGAAAAGCTAGGGTTTTGGAGAGGGAAGAGAGGCGGCTTTAAGGGAGAGAGGGAGCAGGTGGGTGGTGATGGTGCGCTGCTTTTTGGCGTGGACAGCGACAGGAGGATCATGTACTCCTCGTGCTGTACGGAGAAAGAAGACAGGAGGGGTGGGCCGAGCGCTCGGGGTCGTAGGTGGGCTTTTGGGCCTGCCTCCCCCCAGAAGCTTGTTTTATTCCTTTTCTTTTTCCCCTTTTCTTTGGTAAAGAATGGATGAAAGAAAAGAGGAATTTGGAGGAGTTAAAATGCTTAGAAAATTATGGGGTTAATTTATTTGTGTTTAGAATTGAAAAAGCACAGTTGCGCCAATGTTTGTTTTTGAAAATTTCAAACTTGGTTTGAAATTTGAATTTGAGGTGAATTTGAACCAAATTGAAAATTTGAGGGAGTTTCAAGTTTCCAAAAATCATGAATTTGATTTCCTTGCACTTGACAATCAAAATGCCCAAGTGTGGAAACTTCTGTTTTTGGAAATTTTGAAAGTTTGTTTGAGTTTTGAATTTAAATGACATTTTGGGTGAAAATAAATGCAATGCATATGATGCTTGATGCAAAGCAAAAAGGAAAACAACCAATTCTAATTGGGGAAAATCCCCCGTGTGTTACAGACGACACCACTAACAAGGGATTGCGCCCTCGCAATCCACCCACTAACCCGGGAGGGGAAAGAAGTTCGAGTATCGATTCTTCATGCTCCCAGTTGATCTCCTCGACACCACTAACAAGGGCTTCTCGACACCACTAACAAGAGATTCTTGCTCGGAGTGACGACGATGTTCTTCCATCAGGAATCTTCCGATGATCGAACCTATTAGGTTAAAGGCTCAGAAAACGTCCACCCACGTAGGATCCTAAAACTTTGAAAGATAGGTACGAGAGTAGACTCCAAAACAAATAGGATAGGAGGAGAAATAGAATAGAGATAAGGAGAAAACAAGAATCCTATTGAGATGTTTCCAAAACAGGTTTTGCACAAATAGTTTTTGACACTCTATAAACACGACCGTTAGCGAGGTTATCCTACAGGCTTTGCGGACCCGTTGCTTTGATAACCATTCGTATCGAAACAATATCGGGAATCAGAAACCATGCTCTGATACCATTTGTGACGCCCCGAGATCGGGCACTATGCAGATTTCAGCATTTCCGCCAAAATCCACACAATAACCGATTCCAGGTTGCCACTTGTGATAACATTACAACAGTTCACGAATAATCCACAACAACAATAGAGGAGGTATATACAAGACGACTCAAACGAGTCAAGGATACAACTGATACAATACAAAGATCCAAATAACAGCGGAAGAAACAACATAGTGTCCGACTACGGACAAGATACAAATTGGACTAAGAGTCCTGAAGATAACCGATGGCGTCCAATCCCTGCCCAGGCCAAACCGGAGGGATTCCCAAGCTAACGTCGTCAGACTTCAAACCTGTTGAATGCAATATGGAATATGCAGCCACGAAAAGGATTCGTGGGTCAGTACGATTAAGTACTGGCAAGTGGATAAACCCATACTCACAAGATACCAGCGTAACCAATCATCACAAGATACAAATACTTTGGGTACAACGGAAAGGAAGGGATTATTGCAAAGGAGCGGCAGCAGGCTGCACTAACTAACTACAGAGACGCGCTACAACATCCGGCTAAAAGAAAGGGATAAGATTGCGTATCAGAACCAACTACAACTACTCACCAAACAATACCCATCCAATGTTACCCCCTACTAAGGAAGCAACCCAAGGAAACTCACGCGGTTGATTAAGGTGACATTCATTTTTATGGTGGAGGTAATCTATATTACTAGTCAAGTTATCATCGTTAAGTGTAAGTTGTCTGAGTACTTGTTAGCCAGCACTTTCACCAAGTCATCCATAACTGCGGACAACACGGCTTCTCGAGAAGATTTAGCCCTGCAGGGATGCACCAATTTGGCCGTACACGTAAGAATGACCCGCCAGGCGGGGAGCAAACCCACCAAGCAGGCCACTCAACACAATCCAACTCTTCTTCGCATCAAGCCCAAAGAACCCCGTGCAATTGAGCGCACGACTAATCAAGCCCCACGAAGAAAAGGGGACCCTCATAGCACTCTAAGAACGTGTCTCCCTAAATGCCGACTACAAAAGTTCCACCCTGGCGCCAAGGGTTCGCACCTGCATATGCATGCGGCAAATGGAAAACCCGAACTAAATGAGGCGATTTGGACGAGATGCGAATCGAATCAAAGTTGCGGGGGGCGCCCATACTCGCTTCCCACATGCGGTTAGTGCGCTCATCATGGATCGGAGGACAAGACCCTTTTCCTAATTAAGTTCGACACTAGCAGGCCTCAAAACCACGTCGTGCCTCCTGCCGGTGCCTTATCATCAAATTATTATTACCCAAAACATTAACATGTTGTTGATTAAGTTGAAACCCAACTACCAAACTAAACAGGTGATAAGACGGACAACAAGACTTGAGCGCAAACAACACTAAGCATGCAACTACGACACGAGGGCCAACAAGGTAAACAAACAACAGTTAATAGGAAGTGGAAGGAAGGCTATATCATGGTTGCAAGGTAAACATATGATAGGATAGAGACACAAGCATCGAATCATAAGGCTAGAATAAAGACAAAGGGAAGAATCGGTAACAAGTGATGAAAGGCAGCCATAGGTAGCAAGTGAGTATACTTGCCTGGAATCCAGCAAGTAGAGGTACATCCGCAGAACTTGTCGTTGCTCACATCATCTCAACGTCCTATCCGCGAAGAAGCAACGAACTAGAACAAACACCAGATGCAACAATTACTTCTACGGCAAAAGATCCAGCATGAACAAGATATGGATGCATGACAAGTTTAAGGATGCATCAAAGATACACTAGTTGACATGGTAAACATATTTGAATGGGCCCATATGCAATTTGGATTGCATATGGAAAAGCCCATGAATTAATGTTGAATTAAATGATCTACAAATAACCATCATGTGAAAGTTGATTAGAATGATGCATGGATGATGAAAACAATAAGAAACAACAATAGCCGGGGGAGCACGCACCATTGCCTGGTTGGTGTTGGGGCGAGGAGGTGGAGGTAGCTGCCTCTGAGTGCACTTATCAGCGTAGTGTCCAGTCTCCTTGCACTTGAAGCAAGTGACGACACGAGGAGGACCTGGCCTTGGTTGCCCCATTGGAACCCTCTGACCATGCATCTGAGATGGGTTGGGTGGGCGGGGAGCAAAGCCTGGAGAAGCTTGGTCATATGGAGCCCGAGTGACAGCACCATTTGGCACCCAGATGCGACGCTTTTGCGGAGGGGTGGTCATGTTGGAGGAGGAACCACCCTCACGCGAGTGCTTCCGAGACTCCTCGAACGCCTTGCGCCCATTTTCCTCATTGAGCGCGGTGTTCACGAGCTCCTCGAAGTCCTTGCACTTGACATTTGTGAGAGCGTACTTCAGTTCCGGGTTAAAACCTCGGCGGGACCTTGCGATCTTCTTAGCCTCAGTGGACACCTCATCGCCAGCGTAACGAGCGAGACGATTGAACTCGTTCTGATAGCCGATGACGTCCAGCTTGCCCTGCTTGAGAGAGCAAAATTCCTCACGCATCCTTTCCATGAGACCATCTGGGATGTGGTGCTTCAGGAAGGCATCCTTGAAACAACCCCAGGTGATAGGATATCCAGCTCTCATGGTCTGGTAGTTCTCCCACCAGGTAGCTGCCTGACCCTTCAGTAGGTAGGTGGCATACTTGACTTTGTCTTCCTCAGCAACGTGAGCAATGTCCAGAGCCCTGGCCATCTCCCGGATCCAGTCATCAGCATCCAGAGGCTCGCGTGTTGCCACGAAAGCTCTCGGACCCAGACTCAGAAACTCCTTGATGCTGACTCGTGGAGC
The DNA here is from genome assembly GCA_028641055.1 of Alopecurus myosuroides. Lineage (NCBI taxonomy): Eukaryota > Viridiplantae > Streptophyta > Magnoliopsida > Poales > Poaceae > Alopecurus > Alopecurus myosuroides. Next base: position 219,297,536 of record CM054061.1, on the reverse strand, counting down.
ATTCTGGTTGTTGTGCTGGTTAGTCTAAAACTGGGCCATCTGTGCCATGACCTGAGTCATCTGAGTCAACAGCTCCGTGATTGGCGGTGGCTCAGGCGGGTTGTTCCTTGTTGGCGGCATCCTGAATAGACATGCATTTTAGCACAACAACAGAAAAGGGTAGACTTGGTAACCGAAAAGAGAGATTATTCCGACGCATGAATAGATAACCAACAGGTACATCATCACATGTTCAATTACATCAGAATATCCAACACACCAATACATGGTTCGAAAGCCAAAGGATAACTAAACATAGCTAGGAATGGATACATCGGTACTCCCATGCTCATCACGCAGGACGGCGGTGAGTAGTACGACGAGAGGTACGGTGAGGAGCACGTCCACGAAAGTAGGTAGAATGATGATCCACATAGATCGGGACTGCTCTGAGAGCGACTCTCGGTGTGGTGAAGTAGAAAGCGTCGTCTCCCTGTGCTCCAAAGCGTGGAATCCCAGTGTAACCAGCTCCGAGGTTGAGGAGTGGACCTCTGATCGGCTCGTAACCTCCAGCATCTGGCAAACTACGTCCAACTGTCTGATGGAAACGTGCAAAGCACTCATCTCCAACAAAGTCTGTGGTGTACGTCGCCAGACGAGTCAAAGCAAGGTAGAGCTGCTCCCTGACTGAGGCCAACTCCTGAGAAAGTGTGGTGGCAACAACGTCACTGTGCCTCACAAACTGAGCGGTGGTGTGCAGCCTGGTGTTATCATGCTCGTAGACATCCAGGTTGTCGTAGAGGGTGAAGTGAGCTCCCTCCGAAGTGATGTAACCACGGGGGATGTGGCGATAGATAGAATCGTCAAACCCCCAGTAGTCAGCACGAAGGACGGTGAGACTCACGTAAGCTGCCTGTTGCACGGCCATATCCACTGTGGAACCTACTGCCTCGTAGCGGCGGACAACGCTCATGCCATCATCTGACAGAATGTAGACGATAGCCTGGTAGTAGGTCTGGTCAAACTCTCGCTGCTGCTCGTAGACCTGGTCCTCTGGTGCCCAACGGAACCCCAGATAAGTTACCATGTCTCTCAGCATCTCCGGATAACCGGCGGTGCTCTCACAACGAGTCATCCGAACCACCTGCGGGTAGAACCTGAGATCCATCTGCAGATGAATGGGGAAGTTTTGATTAGACGCCGGTAGAAGAACTGAAGTGGAAAGCAACAACAAGGTTTCAACGGATGATAAGGATGTTGAAAAGAACAGGATATTGAAGCAACATCGGGAAACACGAGACCAAAAACTCCTGAGGTACTACGGAGAACCCAAAACACGTGAAAACCTAACTTGAAAGTTTGGGTGAGAAGGGAAAACAACATTGCACTTCCTTACCAGAAAAGGGTGGGTGGGTGGGGAAAGAAGAAAAATGGCAGAATTCCTACTCTCACGTTTCATTTTTCCTATATAGCTACAAAATAGTTTCTAGACTCAACTGCGACCAGTAAAAGGGATCCTACAGGCAGACAGGCTCTGATACCATTTGTCGCACCCGGACTTCTAAAGGATACTCGCCGTTCCGTTGAACAGTAGTAGATTGGATTACGGGGCTTACCGGCACCCGCGTCCTCTTACGAGTAGGCCAACACACGTATGTGTGACAACCAACCCCTATCTGTTCATCGTCGACGTAAACTATCCCATAGAAATCAGGATACTACCATTGACGTACTTCATACCATACACACATGGTACGTCAACGGCTTGTAACAGAATGATAACACAACATATCTCTAAGACACAAAAGATTGAAATAAGTTGCAAATAGCTCTCACTAGAGCAGAGATAGCAAATACAATCATCCAGAGGACACATGTCCCAACATAACATCATTACATAGCAGCGGAAACACTCAAAGGGTCTGAGTACAGACAAATCCAAATAGGCTTAAGAAGCCGAGAACTGAAAAGAAAACGGAGCCCATCCACGATGTCTCAGATCCTGCCCGGGTCCGCTACCTACTCGTCAGCAGCCTCGTCAAACTCCACGTAGTAGCCGTCACTGGGATCCTCGTAAGCGTAGTCTGCGGAAACCACAGCCCCAAAGGGGTCAGTACATAAACGTACTGTCAAGCAAGACTCACAATTCACCAAAGTGTAGCCCGTCAACACCAAGCACAGATGCCTTGGGTTCAACGGAAGAAAGGGGATATAAAAGATGCTGCAACTGGCTGCGCTAACCAAACTACAGAGATTCTACCAATTCCGGCTAACAGAAAGAGGATAAGATAGCGTATCGTAACCAACTATCACTAATCACCAAACAAACCCATCCTGGATCTCGCCCCTTATCCAAAGAAGCAATCCGAGGATAACTCACACAGTTGGATTAATGAATAATGGATCAAGTTGTTGTGTCGATAAGTCTATTACTAGTCAAGTTATCAATAGTTAGGTGTAAGTTGTTCTGAGTACTTGTTAGCCAGTACTTTCACCAAGTCAACCATAATCGCGGAAAACACGGCTTCTCGAGAAGATTTATCCCTGCAGGGTTGCACCAATTTGGCCGTACACGTAAGAATACCCCGCCAGATGGGATGCCTCCCACCAAGCGTGGCACTCAACACAACTCAACTCTTCTTCGCATCAAGCCCAAAGCACCTTGGGCGCACGGCTAATCGAGCCCCGAAGAAAGGGGACCCTCATAGCACTCTAAGAACGTGTCCCCCTATATGCCGACTACAAAAGTTCCACCCTGCGCTGGGCTCGCAAAAACATGCATGCGGCAAATGGAATACACGAACTAAATGAGGCGATTTGGACGAGATGTGAATCGAATCAAATTGAGGGGGGCGCCCATACACGCTTCCCACATGCAGATAGTGCGCTCATCATGGATCGGTAGACAAGACCCTTTTCCTATTAGGGTCGACACTAGCAGGCCTCAAAACCACAAGGGCCTCCTGCCGGTGCCTTATCATCAAATTATTATTTAACAATAACATTAGCATGATTGATTGATTAAACATCGAGCCCCCAGAACATAATGAAATAGTAACAGAAAGTAACGGGTAACAGACTCGAGCAAAACAAACTAAGCATGCTAGTAAGACACTGGCTCAAACAAAGGGTGGTAGGAGTGGTGGTGAGGCAATATCAGGGTTAAGGGATTCATGTGATAGGTTCGTAACAGAATCAACTACACATAGGGCTAGCAAAATAGACAACGGAAAGTATCGGTAACCAATGTTGAAAGGAACACAGTGGTTCATGTGAGTGATAACTTGCCTGCAAACTCAGCAGCCGGGTACTGAGCTAGATCCTCAGAAGGGGTGCTGTAAAGATCGTCGGTCTCAACGTCGTCGTCTATCCGAGAAGAAGCAAACAAACAAGACAGAAATATAAACAATAAATATCATGGCATAGTGCACAATCATGGGATGATGCATGTCAATTTAATAGATGCATCAAAATAAACTAAGTGACATGGTAACACACTTTAAATGGATCCATATGCAATAACACACTTTAAATGGATCCATATGCAATGGGATTGCATATGGAAAAGGTCCATGCATTAGGGTGGAAACAAATGGACTACAATTAATTATCATGTGAAAGTTGTTTAGCATGATGCATGCATGATGATAACAACAAAATGACAACAATAGATGCAAGTGAAAAAAGGAATTTCACAAGTTTGGAAATCTTTTATTAAGTTGGAAATTTTTGGGTTACTTAAACATGTCACACAAGCATTTGTTGTTTTCATCAATTTAAAGTGTTCAAAACAAATAACAAAATTCATATTTGAAAAGAATACCAAATTTTAGTTGGATTACATGTTTCAGATATTGAAATAGGAGTTAGGATGAATTTATTATGACTTAAACAATATTTAAACAAGTTTTAAATGAATTTAAAACAAGTGTGAATTTTATTTGAATTTTATTTGTTCAAAACATAAATTCAAATTCACATTTGAAAAGCTCATACTTTTCTAGTTTGAAAACATATTTTGCATGTTCAAAAATAATTTAATTTGAGCAAGTTATTATTTTATCAAATTTAAATGAATTAAACAAGGATTAAATTATGTAGGCAATTTAAATTATTCAAAACATGAAACAAAACTTATATTTGAAAAGGTTATTTGAAATAGCATGGAAAACATATTTCATTTGCATTTATTGGATTAAGAATGAATTAGTTATTGATTTTATCAAATTGCAATTGAATTATTTGAATTCAAATTTGAATTGCATTTTGAAAATTCAAAACAGGAAACAAATGATACCATTAGATAGAGAATTAAATTTAGAGCAGTGCACATATTTTATTTTTGTTATTTGGACTTATAAAACTAAAGTTATTGTCAAATTACTTTCAGGGACCAATCTGTTAAAATAAAGGATTAGTTTTGAAAACAGAAAAGTTAGATAAACATTTTATACGCACTGGGGGGTCTACCCTGCCATTGTCAGTGGGCCACAGGGTCTCGCTATGCTCACGTGGCTTCAGAGTGGCTGACAGGGGGCCCTCCCTGTCAGCGTGGCGGTGGAAAAAAAAGCGGGATTTTTATCCCGTGCGGGAGCCAGGGCTCGATCCCTGGACCTGCCCTTGCGCGTGTTGTGGCATTGCCACTGGGGCGAGCGAGAAGTTCTTGTCAGTAAACGTGTTGGCGACAGGTTAAGGTTCAGAAACGCTATCTGAATTTTAACTGAAACTCGCGCTCGCTGTACTGAACTTTGACAGCTGCCCGGGGCTCAACGGCGGCGATCACCGTGTGCTCGAGCTCGAGGTGCGCGTGTGCTGCTGTGGCTTGCGCGTGCACGGGCGTGTTGCGGGTGTGCGCGTGTGCTCGCTAGACAGAGAGGGCAGGGAGGAGGGAAAGCACGGCGGCCTCACCGGCGCTGTCGTGGAAGCAGAGGCTCGGAGGGAGAAGCCGGCGACGACGCGGAGGATGGTGGCGGCGATCCACGACGTGCACGGGCTCGCTGCGGTGTCCAAACGAGAGCTGGAAGGGTGGCGGTTCGATCCCCGTGCTTAGGTGGGTGGGTGGAGCGTTGAGGTGGACGTGACCATGGCGGGTTCAGAGAAGTTCTCCGGCGAGTGACGGCAGAGAGATGGGAGAGGTGGCCGCGTGAGGGAAAAATGGCGACGGGCTAGGGGAGATAGGGGGTAGCGTTAGGTCTAGGCTGCGCGCGCTGCCCGAGGGGGACTAAATAGGGGGCAGTGGCGGCTGCTGGCCGTCGTTTTGCAACGGCGGCGTACGTGGCACGGGCGGATGCCCTGCCGTACGCGAGAACGACGGGGGCGGCTCAGCGAAGGGGTACCGGGCCGAAAACTGGGCCGCGCGGGAGGTAAGGTAGGTAGGTGGGCCGGTAGTTAGCTGCCGCGCGCTGTTTTTTTTTTCTTTTTTCCTATTTTCATTTTTCTGTTTTTTTTAGCAAAAGAAAATGGAAGCAATTGATAGGTTTTGGGTTTGCAAAAATTTTGAAAAAAATTGGGTGTGATGTTTAGGTCAACTACAACCATAAACCAATTTTGGAATTCAAAAACATTTGAATTTTGGTGCTGTTTGGAATTAATTCATATTTGGATGATTTGAGTATTAGAAATGATTATTGAAACCAAAATTTTAAATAGGGTGACCCAAATAACTTTAATTGGAAACAAAGAGTATAAAATGTTTTGATTATTTTTATAATTTCAAATTGGTGTGCTGTTTGAATGTTTTTGGTTTGAATTTGAATAAGTTGATAATTCATTGATTAATACTGGAAACAATGTTTTTATTAGGGTGACCCCTATTGATTAAATATAACAAATGTGATTAGAATTGGTTTGGTATTTTTATAATTTTCAAATGAGGTGCTGTTTGAAGATGCTTTGAATTTGAAAGCAATTTGGGATTACTTAATTGAAATAAAAGCACCATTTTAGTAGTTGATTCAATATGGCATGATTGGAAACAAAAAGGTTGTTTGAATTGAACTTTTATTTGAAAATGTTGTAACAGAGCAAGTATGAAATAAAGCATTTGAAATTGTTTGAGTTTCATTATGAAAACAAAATAAAAACAGATGCAAAACAAATAGTAACAAATGCAAACAATGAAATAAATATGATGACATGATGCAATACTTTAATTAAACAGGAAATCAAATATTCTAGGGGTATTTTCATACTTGGGATGTTACACGCGGCGCGGGTGGAGGACGAGGTGGCTTCCAGGGTCCATGACGGGTGGGCCAGCACCCGCGGTAATTCGCAAAACAATTGCGCGGAGGGGGATTCGAACCCACGCCCTGGTGCTGCACTGCATGGTTCAGTACCACTGCGCTATGCGTTGGGTTGTGATTAAGAAGGGGAAGGTGGGCTTTTGAGGTGACTCCGCGGGCTGTGCTCATCTTCTCGAGCACGTACAGAGATTGGAGCAGCGCCGGCCGGCGATGGCGCGACCGTGGCGCTCGACAGCGGCCACCAGAGCAAGGACGGGGAGGATGGAGAGGGTAGCCCGAGGGTGGCGAGCTCACCGGGGTTCGAGGAGGGGCCGGGATCGACGAAGGCACGCCGGACCTGACGGAGACGGTCACGGGCGACAGTTGCGCGCCGGGAAGAAAACGGCAACGGCGTCGCGCCCCTGATGCCTCCCCGCGCCGGCCAAGGAGACGAAGCCGACGAGGAACATGCCACGGTTCCATTCCCGCCGGAACCGTGGCCTGACGTCGACCGTAGCCGCGGCGCCAACCTCTCCAAAACACGGCCATGGAGGCTCCCGTCGATCTTCATCAAAGTTCAGAGAAAAACGAAGAAAGACAGGAGAAGGTAGAGGAGAGAAGAGGAGCGGCGGCTGGGAGGAAGGAGAGGGGAAAAGCTAGGGTTTTGGAGAGGGAAGAGAGGCGGCTTTAAGGGAGAGAGGGAGCAGGTGGGTGGTGATGGTGCGCTGCTTTTTGGCGTGGACAGCGACAGGAGGATCATGTCCTCCTCGTGCTGTACGGAGAAAGAAGACATGAGGGGTGGGCCGAGCGCTCGGGGTCGTAGGTGGGCTTTTGGGCCTGCCTCCCCCCAGCAGCTTGTTTTATTCCTTTTCTTTTTCCCCTTTTTTTTGGTAAAGAATGGATGAAAGAAAAGAGGAATTTGGAGGAGTTAAAATGCTAAGAAAATTATGGGGTTAATTTATTTGTGTTTAGAATTGAAAAAGCACAGTTGCACCAATGTTTGTTTTTGAAAATTTCAAACTTGGTTTGAAATTTGAATTTGAGGTGAATTTGAACCAAATTGAAAATTTGAGGGAGTTTCAAGTTTCCAAAAATCATGAATTTGATTTCCTTGCACTTGACAATCAAAATGCCCAAGTGTGGAAACTTCTGTTTTTGGAAATTTTGAAAGTTTGTTTGAGTTTTGAATTTAAATGACATTTTGGGTGAAAATAAATGCAATGCATATGATGCTTGATGCAAAGCAAAAAGGAAAACAACCAATTCTAATTGGGGAAAATCCCCCGGGTGTTACAGTAATCTATATTACTAGTTAAGTTATCATCGTTAAGTGTAAGTTGTCTGAGTACTTGTTAGCCAACACTTTCACCAAGTCATCCATAACCGCGAACAACACGGCTTCTCGAGAAGATTAACCCTGCAGGGATGCACCAATTTGGCCGTACACGTAAGAATGACCCGCCAGATGGAAAGGCCCTTCCACCAAGCGAGGCACTCAACACAACCCAACTCTTCTTCGCATCAAGCCCAAAGAACCACGTGCTGTGCGTGCGCTGCTAATCGAGCCCCCACGAAGAAAAGGGGGACCCTCATAGCACTGGAAGACCACGCCGCCCTAAATGCCGACTACAAAAGTTCCACCCTGGCGCCAAGGGTTCGCACCTGCATATGCATGCATCAAATGGAAGCCCGAACTAAGTGTGGCGATTTGGACGAGATGCGAATCGAATCAGAATTGCGGGGGGCGCCCATACACGCTTCCCACATGCGGTTAGTGCGCTCATCATGGATCGGAGGACAAGACCCTTTTCCTAATTAAGTTCGACACTAGCAGGCCTCAAAACCACGCCGGGCCTCCTGCCGGTGCCTTATCATCAAATTATTATTACCCAAAACATTAACATGTTGTTGATTAAGTTGAAACCCAACTATCAAACTAAACAGGTGATAGAACAAAGGACAACATGACTAGAGCGCAAACAACACTAAGCATGCAACTACGACACGAGGGCCAACAAGGTAAACAAACAACAGGTAATAGGAAGTGGAAGGAAGGCTATATCATGGTTGCAAGGTAAACATATGATAGGATCGAGACACAAGCATCGAATCATAAGGCTAGCATAAAGACAACAGAAAGAATCGGTAACAAGTGAGGAAAGGCAACATGGGTAGCAGGTGAGTATACTTGCCTGAGATCCAGCAAGTAGAGGTACATCCGAACTTGTCGTTGCTCACATCATCTCAACGTCCTATCCACGAAGAAGCAACGAACTAGAACAAACACCGGATGCAACAATTACTTTTATGGCAAAAGATGCAGCATGATCCTATTTTATATGCATGACATGCGAGATGCAACGCAAAAATGCAATTTAGACAATTTAATCGGAACCGGAGTCCGGACAATAATTTTAGGTTCAAGTTGATTATCTAACCATCATATTAAATGTTGTTAACATGGAAAAACAATAAGTAGGTGAGCTAAACAAGATTAAATGGAATAGGGCAATATTTAGTTAATACCCCAACACATTCCATATTTATTTATTAGGTGACATGCATAACACAACTAGGGTGCAAGATAAAATATGCAAACATGAGCATGGATGGCATATTATTAATCTGCATGTGTTTTTGATCAAAATTCATATAACACTTTGCCATAGGAGCTATAACTTGAAAGTTATGCATTAAGACATTTAACAAAAATAAATAAAATAGAAAAGGGGTTGGAGTAGGATTTGAACTTGGGTCCCCTGCATAGCAGATTGATACAACAACCACTGGGCTACAACACAATTGTGCGACAGTACAGGAAACTGAAGATCTTTGATAGCAACAGAAACTAAAGATAACAGAAGTAAAAATAAAGGGAGGCTTTTGCCTCGGGTTGGAGTTGAACTCTGGTCTCCCAGGAAGTGCATCACCAGACGAACCACTAGGCTGCACTGGGATTTCAGATGGAAATACGAGTCGGCATAACAAGATGCATCAGTTTCGGTGTTAATGAAAAAAAATTCAGAAACCTGAAACAAAATAGATGAATGGGACATGAGTTGAACTCGGGATCTCCCAGGATCCATTTCAGAGTGCTGACCAGTGGGTCGCGAACGTGTTTCTGATTGGATCTGAGACTAACTCTATATGAAACAACATCGAAACGTTAACTGAACCTGGAACCAAAGCTTCAGACTTTCAGGTGGTGCCATGCGACGGAGACAGAGATCGGCAGCAATCTCGACTGGTTCGTGCGAGTGAACATGAGATCAGGGGTGCAGGTACAGGGTACGGGGGGTGTGCGACATCTGGTTGTGTGCGTAGTCACGGGAGGAGTGGCCCGAGCCCAAGAGCTGCTGCTTGTGTACGAGTTTGCAGCCATGGAGGCTATGGCGTACAGGCCTCCAACGTACAAAAATTGACAGGTACCAGATGCAATTGAGAGGGGAAAGATCGGGAATGGAACCAGGGGCTCACCGTGGGAGATGTGGTGAGCAGAAGGGCTTGGGGACGACGAGGAAGACGCCGGAAAGACGGTGCCTGCCGCAGCGCTCCGCACGGGCGGACGTAGTCGACGACGGGGACGACGAACTTGGCGAGCATGGCGCGAAGATCCTGGAGCCTCCCAGGGCTGGCCGAGGAGACGAGGTCAAAGAGGGCACTGCCCAGATTCCATTCTAGCTGAAACCAGGGCCCGACGATGACCGAGACGGTGGCGCCAAGGGCTCGAAGTGCCGGCCATGGCGGCTGTCTCCATGTTCAGAAAAAAAAATTCAGAAAGAATAAACAGAGACGGAAGGGAAGAAGAGAGCGGCGGCGGCTGGAGAGGAAAGGAGGAGGAAGAAGCTAGGGTTTGGAATGGAGGGGAGAGGGGCTTAAGAGGAGAGAAAAGGTGAGGGGGGAGGGAGGGGACCGGCGGTGGTTGGCTCGGTGGTGGAAAGCGACATGCGGGAGGGCACGCTCTCCTCGTGCCTGCATCTGTACGGAGGAAAGGGAAAAGAGAGGTGGGGCCTAGTGGGCTGGCCCGACTGCCTCCTCCACCAGTTTTTCCTTTTTTTTGTTTCTCTTTTTTTTTGTAGAAAAGAAAAAGAAGAGAAAAGGAGATCAAGTTTTGGGATTTTCATTTCACAATTATTTTTAGTGGATTAACCAGCACAAAAGCCCAGGTGCACAAACTTTTGTTTTTGAAATCTTTAAAATATTTGCTAATTTGAATTTGATTGAATTTTGCGTGAATTTTTAAATTGGTTTGAATTTTGAATTGGTTTTTTTGCAAACAGATGTGCAAATGATGCATGTGATGCAATGCCATGAGAAAGGAAAAGCAAACAATTCTAGTTGGGGGAAAATCCCCCGGGTGTTACACCTGCCTTGGACAGGGACAGAGAAGTTGGCCATATCTAGAGAAGAGATATGTTCAACCGCATTCGAGTTGGAGTCATGGACTACGATGATTTCTTCAGGTGCAAACCGGATGCGTGTGGTAAGCTTGACTTCTCCTCTTATCAAAAATGCACTGCAGAAATTAGGATGCTTGCGTATGAAGTTGCTGGAGACTTGGTTGATGAGTATATGCGCATGAGTGAATCCATATGTCTGGATTCAATGTACAATTTTTGTGAAGTTGTTGTTCATGTCTTTGGCCCGGAGTACTTGAGAGAACCAATGGTTGCCGACACTCAACAACTGTTGTCGATCAACAAGGGCATATGTTTCCATGGGATGCTTGAAAGTATAGACTGTATGCACTGGGAGCGAAAGAACTGCCCATTTGGTTGGCAGTGGCAGTTCAAGGGGCATGTAGGGGAGTGCTCTGTCATTCTTGAAACTATTGCATCACATGATCTCTGGATTTTGCACTCTTTTTTCGGCATGGCAGGTTCGCACAATGATATCAATATGCTGCAGCGCTCTCCGGTGTTTGGTCGACTCGCGGCTTGCAACTCCCCCGAGGTGAGCTATCATATCAATGACCACGAATACACCAAGGGATACTACCTAGCTGATGGTATATGTCCCCAGTGGGCTACTTTTGTCAAGACTATCTCCAATCCTCAGGAAGAGATGAGAAAAAGGTCCACGAAAGAGCAGCAGAGTGATCAAAAATATGTGGAGCGTGCCTTTGGTGCGCTTCAATCTCGATGGGATATTGTTCGGCACCCTGCTAGAACATGGAGCCCGAAGATTATGTGGACGGTGATGACAACTTGTGTGATCATGCACAACATGATCATAGAAGATGAGCGTGACGACAATCTTTATGATGAAAACTGGGAGTTTCAGGGTCAGAATATTGAGTCTCAACCAGGAGTATCAATATTTCAGGAGTTCCTCCAGTTTCACCATGAGTTGCGTGATCGCGACGTGCACACCCAACTTCAGGATGACTTGGTTCAACACGTCTGGAACTTCGTCGGAGGCCAGTAGAACCATGCACTTTGATTTTATTTATTTATTTTAATTCATCCGATTGTGTTGTAAAACTATGAACTTGCCATATGAATTGTCGAATTTTTCATAAAATATTTTAATTTATAATTGCCAAGTTCAGTTGTTTTGAGAAGATATGAAAAATGGGAAAAAAAACTATCCGGCCACCAAATGAGCAGTCCCGTAGGGTGCACTGCCCAGGAGCGCACGGACAGTGGCCCGTACCGCTGCTCAAACGGGCAAATCCGGGACGCGTTTGATCCGGATTTGAGGAGGATGTCCTTAGGACATCTCCTACGGGGTTGCCTAGTTCGTCCGGACAACCCCGATTTGAGCAGCCAAACCAAAAAGCAGGCCCTACGGCGCTGTTGATCTCGCGGCCGCGTCCGTTTTTGGTCAAGGCCTGCTCAAACCCGGCAAAAATTTGGTCGGGATTTCAGCGGTCGCGGACACGGCGCGGACGAGCTCTCTCTTGGGCGCGCGACTGGGTGGCCCGCCCGTCAGAGGCACACCGCCCCATCCAGCTGCCCACCCCGCCCTATTTACTTGCCACGCGTCCCTCCCCGTCCCCACAACCGCCCCCACTCTCACTCCGTCCCCGCCGCTCTATCCACCGCCCGAAAACCTAGCGCAGCCTCCGCCGCTCTCCCCACCGCCTGGATGCCCCGCCGCTGGTGGCTAGGGAGGGCGGGGAGAACGATAAGGATGCCTCGTCCTCGCGCCGCCGCGCCCGTCCACCCCCACGCCCCCTCCCCCTTTTCAACTTGCGCTGCCGGCAGTCGCAGACGATGAGGACAAGGACGGCCACCGTGTGCGGCGGCGTCCGTACCTTAACGCCGACAAGTGCCAGTGCAACTGGGACAATACGTTCCCAGTACCATGGAACGGACGTCCACCTTGCAGATGGGTGACACTTAAATCCGGAGAGGACCTGGTAGTGGGATGGGCCGCCACCAGAGCTACCGGGGACTCCACCAACGCCCCCTTCGGAGCCGGACACGCCGCCGCGCCCCTCAGGCCCGCCGGGCCACCTCTTATAGGAGCCCGACTACAACATTCTCGATGACGAGGACGAGTAGATTCGGCGAGCGCTGGTCGGCCCTAGCTAGGGTTTAGTTTTTTTTTTAATGTACAAGTCGGCTGTTTGTGCCCCCCACCCCCTAAGTAAGCACCCCCGTAGGGTGCATCCATTTTCTGCTTCCTCTACCGGACTGCTGCTCAAACGGTCGGATTTGTCCGTGGTTTGAGCAGCCCTGTAGAAGATATCCTTATGACCCTCTATTTTAGTGCGTCGTCGTCGTATTTTTTATGCGCACTAAAACTGCTAAAATAATGCTGTAAAACTATTATAGCGTGATATTTTTTAGCATATGTTATAGATGCTCTCATATAGCAGATCTAAAGATCAATCAGCAAATACAAAAGCTCTTAGGCCATCTTTGGATTGCAGGAATTTCACAGGATTTTTGTAGCCTTACAATCCTTAGGAATTTTCCTATGGACCGCGTCTGCGGCTTCCCTATAACGAAAGTCCAGTGCCTTCTAAACAGAAGAAGCGGAACATGGTGAAAATCTTAGTCTTAGCTGTAGTTTCTGCTGTAGCATCGGTTATTTCCGTTATTGCTGTAGTAGCATCGGTTATTGCTCAGGCCCAATCTATCTATGGCAACCACCCCTACTTTTAGTAGATGGAGATACGCACCCGTCAACTAATTCAGAGGGGCTCGGCTGGCCCGGTCGCCCTACGCTACTGGCGCTTCCAAAGGCGAAGCTCTCGTCTTTGGCGACCAGCAAACGGAGGGCTAAAACCTGTAGTTTTGAAGCAAGGGATGAGCGCGAAAGCCGTTGCGAAGGGCAGGAACGAACGGAATCAATGTGTTCCAATTTATCCGGAGTAAGGACAGCAGCTGAGAAGGGAAAAAAAATAGCGTAGACAAAAGGTAGGACCAGATCATGCGAAGAGCTCTTCGCCCTATTGATTAGGAATCTCGATCAGAAACCACCAGGCCATGTCTCCCGATAAAAGATGATCCCCACAATGGATGTCAGGTGAAAGCATTAATGAAGTGAGCCTATTACATCAAGTTATTTTTTGACCTTTTCATTTGAAAGTAGCCATAGGCAAGGAAGGCTACCTATTGATACGGAAAGAAAGCCATCTCTGGTTAGCAATTCATGCGAGAATTGATCACTTGTGGGGATCCATAGAGAGCCCGTTTTATGAAATATCTGCTGAGGAAGAAAAAAAAAACGAGACAGGTGGTTTATCTATCACCAAATAGAGATGAATATTATATCATTCCTATTGCCATTAAAAAAGTAATTAAATTTTTTGGCATTAACAGAAATTTTGGGCTAGTAATTAGGCCAAAAAAGACTACTAATTCTGCGACAAAACCACTCATTCCTGGTAAGGCAAGAGAAGCCATTGAAAAGCTACTAAACATAGTAAAACCCGACACATCTTTCTTTCTATACGAAATGAGTTCGACCCCTTTTTTTTCCAAATAGAAACAGAAAACCTATTTAGGAATAGTGCGGGTGCGACGGAACGAATCAAGTGAAACGAGTCTCTTCCTCGAGAACAGAAAGCTACACGAGGAGAGCCTTGTTTACTGATATGTTACTAAAAGACCAGAGGTGATGGCCTCTGAATTGCAGGGTATGGAAAGTGGGTGTTAATCAACAAGATTATCTACATTTGCGGAAACCGACAAGGTATGATGACATATAGGCCATACTTCCTAAATAGGTAAAGTAACCACCATAAGCTGAGGTGAAAGATCGAGTTGTACTTTTCAAAGCCAGATCAAGAGTACCCGGGCATTCGCCTAACCCCGGGTTTTTTCGATCAAAATGCAGATTTTTTAGAAAATAAGCCCGCATCTGACCTTGAAAAGAATCCCGGTACAGGAATGCTTTCTATTTGGGTAATGAAGACAACGCACGCAGGGATCTTTTTAGCCAAATGATAGACCTCTATAAGGATCAAGTGGCTTCAGGAGTTCTAGTGAATTCCCAGCACCGTTTTGTTTCCCATCCTAGTCTTTTGCGACACTTCTGGTTTACTTATTTTGCTCACTGAATTACTTACTGAATCTCGTCTTTCTCTCGACGCCGATAATTTTTGACGTGTCCGGGTCGATCAGAGGTTCCATTTGCTTCCAATAGTTCGACCTATCCAGAAAAATTGTCGGCCTACGAATGTGGTTGCGGGGCCAGCATATTCAGGACCAATACGTTGTTGTATCGATGCAGATATTTCTCTTTCTAACCACACAATTACGAGTACCTCTATTGTGATTCCCAAATATTTCCAAGGTTGCAGGGTATGATTGATTAATTAATCGTTCCAAATCTAATCCTGGTTCGTTGGAACCATATAAGCCCATACCCAGAACTCCGATTAAGAAAAAGATGGAACCGCTTGCCTTTGGATCAAAGGAATGTTAGTGACAAAATTCCTATGGATTGGATTCCTATGCCTCAATCCCATAGGAATTCAAACATCCACTCCAACCTCTTTTTAAGACTCGGTTGCGTAGAATCGAGTCACTTTTCTCGTGTTTTTCCTATGTTTCATCCAAACGACTGTACCTACAGTTTTCCTGTATTTTGTAATCCTCTGTTTTACACTGACAAACCTGTGAAAATGCTCTGTTTTCTTGATTCCTATGTTTTTCAATACTGTGATCCAAAGAGGCCCTTATTTTTCCCGCTGAAAAGTTCCGCGGCGCACCGTTCATTCAGGTTGCGGTGCGCTAATTGCGAACAACCAGTTCATCAGAAAGAAAAAAAAAACCTGCGAAGTGAGCCTCGTACAGTCGTACTTGCGCCGTTGCGCGGGTCGGCGGGTTCCTCGCGAAAGGCTGCTTCGATCTCCCAGCCCAGCGCGTCGCACGATGGATTCCACGGCGGGGCGAGGGACGCGGAGCGGGGGACGTGGGCGCGGCAGGGCGAGGTTTTCGACCTCACGCGTGGCGAGCTGCTCGTCCGCCCCCCAAGTCTCTCGCCGCCACGACCGCTTCGCCCAAGCTGCCACTGGCCCCTTCCCACTACCGAAGCCAAGGAGCTCTTAATCGTATGCATCCTCCTCAGCCCCCTTACCCTCCGCTGGACTGCCGTGGAGTGAGCTGGAGATCCATCGGGACACGATTCATTTCGTTGGTGAGGACGCCCTAGCTCGCTTGGGTAGTTGTTCGTTTTGATCTCGTCCTGTTTTGCTTGCAGTGAACGCTCGAATCAGACCAGACATTTCCTCTTCGTAACCGGTCTCAGTTTACCCTCACCCCGTTGGTCCGCAATCACTATGAATTATTACAGCACTAGTAATAGCCGTTTTTTTTCAGGAAACAACAACAACAACTAGGTTCAACTGTTCTGAACCGTTGTGTTTGCCTATGTTTCAGCCCTTTGATGATTCTTCTCTAGTTTTTCCTGATTGGGCTGTTCATGTGGCGTATTAGACTGGAGAGACGAATTCCCTGTTTTTTTTTTTCTTTTATCAGATTATTAGAAATGCAATTGATCCCCATTATGGAATTCATAGCAGTTGTCTTAGTAAAGGAAGGGTGATAGTTGCAGGAACTGAAAACAGCTGCATGGCGGGGGTCCAGGAACAGCGATACGAAGAACTGTTTGGTGGGTTTTTCTTCGATGAAGACGCGCCAAGGTACTGCAATCCTAGTAGCATTGATGAAATCTTATTCTAAATCCCTGAGAATCAAAGTTTTTTTTTTCCTCAATAACATCTTGGTGAACTGCTCAGAGTATATTGTGCAATGACTGTTAAACGCAGAAGTGCAAAACGCTTTGGGCTCGGTAGAGCAATGCCATTAGTTTATATTTTTACTTTTTAGCCAACATGTATATATAGATTTCATTTTATTGTTGATCCTCTCAAGGCCTCCTCCCGCACTCCCTATCACTTGATCCCCGTTGTTTAGTGCAGCGGTGGCGCCGTCGAGTAGCCTTAGGTTGCCCATGATACCGGGGCCGCTGCCCCATGGCCGATCTCGATTTCCATGTGTAAGACGTTGCCATACCCCAGCACCGTGGTGACCGTCAGGAGTACAATCTTGGTGATGATTCCATGGCTTGCTGCAGGGTCAATGGGTAGGACCTGATCATTGTTATTTAGAAATGGACAATTCCTTATGCTCAACATTTGTGATTGTCACGTGGAAAATTATTTGGACGAGAATATTCAAAAGGCTACTGGGTTCTCAATCTGTCCTCTAACACACCCTAGTGTTATCTATTGTTCTAAGTGCTTGGGCCTGGGTCACTCTCAAACCTTTATTTGCGTAGATTGACAACTAGAAAACATATATAAATTAGCCTGAGAGGGAAACTATTTGTGGGTGCCATGGCCCCCGCATTGTATCCTCCTATGGCCTATAGGGTCTGTTTGGTTGGTGCCCATACTAGCCCTACCAAAATATGGGCAACGTTGGCTTGCCAATTTTTTGGCTAAGAAATCCTCAGCCCACATTTGGCCAACTATTTGGCAAGAATCTGTGAGATGGAAGAGCTGACAGCTATTGGCAACCAAAATTTTGGCTACAAACCAAACCGTGACCAAATTTTGATAGGCAGCCAATATTTTGGCAAGGCTACTTGGGGCACCAAACCAAACATGCCCATAATGCTTGCATGTGAGAAGAGTATATCTGATTTTTTTTCCCGAGAAAACGCAAAAAGCCTTTGCGTTTCATTTCATTGAAAAGAGAGCGAGTTTAGTACAATATCTGCTTTCTCCTGCTACCTTAGTTAAAATAATTAGCTGCAGTGGATGTGGTGTTACATTGTCCAATTGTGCTAGAGATATTACTTTCTGCAATTATGGATTCCTAATTGTTGGTTATTTGCTGGAATATTCTAACAGTGAGGATATATCATTGGATGGGTTGGACAAGGAACTGGAGGAGCACAAGAACTACGATGTGAGTCTAAAGACCATTGATGCTAATTCTCCATCTATAAATAACAATGATCTTAATTAACTGGTGTTACTATTGGAATGTGCTTTTAACGACTTGGTTATTAATGAAGGTGCATAGTTGGCATTGGACTTGATGAATTACTGATTGCATTGTCTTTATTTTTTATCAATGTCTTTGACATGGACACTATATTTTTGACTACTAAATCCCAATTATCCAACTCCCATACTATTATGAAAGACGTTAGCCATTCTTTTCTCAAAAGATAATTCAACTCCTGAAGTAAATGAGATCTAGGCTATGCAGCATTAATTCGCTTCACACAACATACACTGCTCAGGTTCTTAGAAGCATGGCCTTCCTTTCCTCATACGTGATCATATGCTTACCTGTGTTGTTTTCCAGGTGCTAATAAGTATTCTAGCCAATGGTGAAAAACAGCGAGATATGGCAACCATGGTGGAAGGCAACCTAGGCGACATTGAAGAGGATCTAATTCAAGTAAGTAGCTATGTCATCATCAATGCACTGATAAAACTACAAACAGAGTAGCGACACATTTGGGCTTCCAAGTGATGGGTTTTGGATTATTTGATGGTACTGCTGATTGTTTTTTTAGAATAAGAAGATTCTACATTTTGTTTGCTGAAGCTATATACCATGGAAAGGAAAAGGAATTGAATGATTCAATGGTTATGTCAGCAAAAACAAAAGTGCAAAACCAGGAGTCAGGACAAGAACTGTTCCTAACAACGAACTGTGCCCACCTTTTATATTAGCAGAGCCTGACTAAACTTATTTTTGAATGTCTTTATTGTTCTGTTTGCTTGTTACAAGGTACAAGCAAAGTGTATAGTTTAGGCTAGCTTCACTTACCCAGATATTATTTTGAACAATAAAATATTGTGAATGTTTTCTCATCTGTTTAAAAAAGTCCATCTTAGATAGGATGCCTCCTATTCCCTTATGAATGAATGTTATGTTGCTTAGCAACTCAATTCAATACTACCAGATATACATGGACATAGAACACGTCACAGATCAGAAGTGACATTTTGTGCAACAGACCTAAGGATCTAGGATATACATTTTTTATTAGAGCTAGTTCTTAGACATGACATGATACCCATCTTCTAAAAGTCATTTGATTCTGATATTAGTCTGGAGTCTGGACTTTGTGTTATGACTTATATTTTGCTAACTTCTATAGTTCTATGTGGTTCTTATAACGTATGAAATAACCAAGGAAAGGTCTCTTGCATAGTTAGGCACGCCAATGTCAGCATCTTCTTTTGCCTTTAATATAACTGTACTGTGATAATCTGCATATTTCAATCCATTCGTTTCTGAACTTTTATGTATGGATATAAAAGTATTGCGTGGAAAATTCTAGATCTTAACTGGATATTTGTTTATATCTACAGGATTATGTCAAAGACAATGACAGCCTAGTTCTGTTGCATGAAGAGATTCATGATTGTGATATTATCTTATCTCAAATAGGATCACTTCTTAGTGGATTTCAGGTATATTTTTGTTGTTATAGATGAAATGATTGCTCCCGGTAACCTCTGGAAAAGATAAACATGCAGTAGGTTAGCTTTATCTTTGAGAAAAAATATGTGTGGATTTGATACTACAAGGGAAATGTTGAGACCTCATACACATTGATATGTAAATGTTTGGATGTTGCTGGCATGGTGCGACTTATTCAAACTTTTAAATTCTCGTTTCTTAAAGTTATAGATTGGCAGAATTTTCTTTGTACTACATGGGACATGTTATGCTTCAAAGCATCCACTGCCTGCCCACCTGAACTATATGTTGCTTCAAAAAAAGCTAGGGCATGTAAGCACTGCAAATCAGTACTACCAGGAGTGGGTGTGTTTGCATGTGTGGGCTGGGGGTACAAATAAGGAAATACGAGAGATGGAACAGAATATATAGTGCAAAATGAATATCCCTCGAGCAGTCATCATTTTCTTACTCATAATTGGTAAGTTTCATGTACCAACCAATAGAACTAAAAGTCCGAACTGATGGAAAGAAGGTAGGAAATCCACATACACCATAACACCCTTTCTCACACGTGACTCGATGAGACCTACACGTGGATAGAATCTCACGTATGACTCGATAAGGCCTATACGTGGAACAAAAAGAAGGCAAGAGTATATTTTATTAAATTGCGAAAGCTGAGATTTGAACCCAAGGCCTCTGCTCTGATACCATGTTAAGTTTCATTCACCAACCAGTAGAACCAAAAGTCCGAACGGATGGAAAGAAGGCGGGCAATTCACATATATGGCATCAGTTCGGGCAATTCATATATAATTTTCTTACTCATAATTGTTAAGTTTTATATATTGCATAGGCTCAATATGCTGATTCATGCTTATCAAACGTTTTCGTCGTCTGTTGTCATCCAACCATCATGCCTAGTAGATGCTGGTCCATGCCCTTGCCATGCTGCATGGCTTATCACCAAGCCTTCTGCGATCTGGTTGCCACTAATTCAATGCCTCGCAAAAATGGGAGGGAAGGGAAAACAATAATGACTAATGAGCAGATTCAAGGGGAAGGGATTGGATCTAGAAGTCGCTAACCCAGTGTTAGGTGCAGGATTGCCCATTCTAGTAACGCTCATGAAACGCCGTCAGTCCCAGTTATAGTGCAGCAAATGGTTGTAGTTGCCATGGCCTACCCAGGTTTGGCTGCCATCTCAGAAGCTCACTGACTCATGGTCCTTTGCCATTCTATGAGGCTTACTGCCTTGCACCTTTGGCCATGCAGCTGCCACAGTTTAATGCCTCCACAGTTGGGAGCAGAGGTCACTAAACTCAGAACGATCAATTACCAGCGGAAGAAGGCTGGACGTGGGGAATCTTGCTAACCCTGCTTCGGATTGGAACTTGATTAGACAGTGCAATGGAAATGGGGTTTCGTTGCTATGTTACAAGCAGATTGATTGGAGCATAGCCGTCGTTAGCTCACAAAGAGCACTGAAATTTGATCGGAAGAGTGAGAAAGAGAGAGGCGCTTGTTATGGATGTGACTTGTGTGACTAACAGGACAGTGATAGGCGTGCACCCTAAAACCTGTAATTTTGTGATACAATATGCAAATAGATGTTCAATAGTATCTCCTAGCCTCCAACTCCAGTTAGCTTGTGATTGTAATCATATTACTAAAATTTCTTACTGTGGCATCACAGGTTCACATTGGTTCTATAAGCTTGGAAATTAGAAGTCTCCAGGAGAAATCCCTGGACCTGGGTGTTAGACTGAAGAACCGTAAGGTAAGGACACTGTTAGGCTGTTGCTGATATGATGCAGTAGTCTTTTGTGGGTAAATTTTTTTATGCACTTCAACAAGTTAGCTTATGAGTAATAAGAGTTACTTAGAATAGTAAAGGTTTAGTTGGCAGCAATAGTATAGCTGTTTCACATATATGGTTTACCTTTTATGGTTCACTAAATACAAATGTGCTCACATGAGAGCTTATACTTTACAGTTGGTCGAGACAAAGCTTGCAGCATTTGTCGAAGAAATTGTTGCTCCTCCTGGTTTGGTGAATGTTATCATTGATGGAGAGGTAAACACCTAACAATAACTCTGCAATTTGATTCTGGGGTTCTACAGCATGACAGTTCACTTTTGAGTTTTTTTGGTTGCCGACTGGTAGTGTTGACATTTTTCAGCTAGCTGTGACTTTAATACTCCCTCCGTCCACTTTTATAAGACTCACTTCTTAGCATTTCAATAGTAAGAAGTGAGCCTTATAAAAGTGGACGGAGGGAGTACTTAAGTCTTCATGCACATCAGCACATGCAGATAAAAGTATATTTGCATCTGTGCATGTGATAAACAGTTCCTGTACTATTACTCTGTATGTTCATGCGCTGTGTAATAATGGTTTCTCGTTTTAGTTGGACACAATTATTTAAGGATGAAGTGCACTAAAATAGTGACATCGAAATGTTGAGTTCGGCATCACCCATCGCTATCCTCCTCAATATTTAAGGGGGAATTCCAACATGGATGTTCTAGCTGATGAGAGCATGGTGGCGAAGTAGCATATTGGAACTAGCAATTCACACAATACATGGAACTTTAGATGTTTTGCTTTTCAAAGCAAACATCATTATTCTTTTGTTTTCCTTATCACTATGCTAGTTACAAGGGTGCATGGATATAATATAGTTCAATGACTTGCTATTCCAGTTTCTTTTGGCAGGTAAATGATGATTATATTAAAAGTCTGAACATATTGAGCAAAAAGTTGAGATTTGCTCAATTTGATCCGATGATTAATGCATCAAATGCTTTGAAAGATATTAAGCAAGAATTGGAAAGGCTTCGGAAAAAGGCACTATCAAAGGTTACATCAGAATGCACCCATATATTGCTTTATGGTCTTGTACTCAAGCTAACTGAAAATATATACTGCTGAAGTGATGCTTCCCATTTATTTCCTCCTTTCATTTACTTTGTCAGGTGTCCAACTATATCATTGAGATATTCTCTTCCATGAGAAAGCCTGGAACTAATATCCAAATACTGCAACAAAATTTGCTTCAGAAGTATAGGTATATGTTGTGAGAAATCAATTTTTATATAGAATAACTAGCTATGCTTTCCTTTCTAGAAAATAGTTAACTTTAGGGTATTAGGTCTCATGCTCCCGGATATATAAAGAATATTATCCATACTCTTCTCTGCCTGTTATTTACACATGCTGCCTCTTACATTCAACTATACTGGTCTGAATTTTGTATGCATTGTCAGTTCTCTTAACAGTTAGTTCTTGCTTAGTATGGCTCCATACTGATCAACTGGATATTACGGAAACCATCTGAAATGGAATAGTTAAAACGTGGAGAAACACAGAACTAACATCACTCGCTAAGATGAGTATCATGAGTTTTTATGTTGAAAGCCTACTAGTTCTAATGTTGTTTTCTCTCGTGTTTATTGCCAGTTAATGTTTTTCCCTGTAGTCCCATAGTTGCACTAATGAATAAAACACGACAACATAATGTCATGATTTGTTTTATTTGGGTTAGTCATGTCACTGTCGCATAGGCAAGACATGGTAAACATTTTCTGTTTATTTGCTACAGTAGTTGATGGTTGCTTACATGGTTTCACAGGTATCTCGTTCTCTTTCTTAAAGAGCATGGACTGGAGACGTATAATGATGTCTGTGCAGCGTATGCTGATAAAATGAACAAGGTAAAGCTTTGTCACATTATTTTCACTTCTTTGTTTGAAAAAAAAAAGAATAGAATCATTTTTGTATCTATCCATGAGTACATGATATTGGGTGAAAAGTCTGAATAGAGTTTTCAGAATGTATCTCTGGTGTCATGCCTGTCCTAGTAGGTACTGGGAGTCAGAGATCAGCAAATGTGTTGAGCAGATGACATTTGACAGACTTGGTAGTTAGAATCCTGTTGAAAATAGATGGCAGTAGGCCAAGGGCTCCATTTCCTCTAGATTGCCTGGGTCTTCTGAAGATTTATTTTTACTTTAGTAAAATATCTACATTCAGATGGAAGTTTGAACTTCATCTAGTCGCAACTCTGGCAGTATGAACTAGCTTCCTTTCATCTGGCATGAGGGCATCAAGCTTAATCGGTTCCTCTCATGCTTTGCTTGTCCCTGGTCTGCCCCAATCTTTTTGTCATGGTGTCAGTCGAACCGTCTTTTTTCAGACATTTGAATCATGTTGTGTTGTATGGAGAGGAGCTCACCTTGGTGGTCTCCATGGTGGCTGACGGCTGGTTCTTTTTTCTTGTGGGAAGACAGCTGCTTGGAGCTCCTCTTCTAGGTTGGCCCATGGCCCATGGCCCATAACGGTTCAACATTGTCACTTATAACTTACTAATAGGAGGAAATCTGCTGTGATATGACGTTGATACATTGTTCCTTCTGCATAGCCACCTGAACTCACAAAGTGTGGTGATGATATTTCTGCTTGTATGGTCTCTTATCTTGTTGGCCATGGTCACAAGTTGATGAGCAGCCAGTACTGTAAGCAATTGTCCCAGTTTACCCATTGGACATAACATGATCACTGGATCCTCAAATTATATATCACTGTTTGATATTCATTCTCCACTTGTAACAGCGGGATCACGATTTCACAATATGATTATATATATGAATATATCATAATTGCTATTGTTCTTTTGCCCAAATAGGTGCTGAGTGCAGATTTTCGTGTGTACGTAGAAGCATTGGAGAAATTGAATCTAGATATTGGTGTATCCAGTGATGTGATTGGATATGACACCAATATCGTTGACCTTATAACAAAGGGGAGAGAGCAGTTAAGAAATCATCGTTTCATGTTTTCTTTAGGTGAACGATCAAACATTTTGAAGGTACATCAATAATGATTGTAAACTAGTTGAATATTATTCGAATTTTCACATTAGTTGTATTCGTAGCAGCTTCATGGAAATATTTGTTATCTCATTTTGCAGGAGATTGATCAGCCTGGCTTGGTACCTCGTGTATCTGAAGCCAATTCTCTAAAATACCCGTATGAAGTTATTTTTAGGAGTCTACAAAAGCTTCTGATGGACACTGCTAGCTCTGAGTAAGTGAGTATCCAATTATTTGATCTGAAGTATGGTAATTTTACTAATAGTTTCCTGTTAAATATACTTTTTAGGTATCTTTTTATCGAAGCATTCTTTGGCGAAGAGTCATTGTTTTATCGAGTTTTTGAAGGTGCACTCTTTTATTTTGCTTTTACTTGTTCATCTTATTCTTCTCTTTTGTGCCAATATCGAACATCCTGTAATTACCTTGACAAAAGAATAAGGTGATATAACAGTAGCTCTATGATGGATATCAAGATTCCAGAGTTGAAAAAAAATGTACAAAAACATATAATTTGAATTCTCTGAAATATATGCAAATGGACATAATATATTCCTATGCTTAGGTGTAACTAAGCTCATCATTGTATTAGGTATTAACATATTGAAGAAGTATTTATATTATTATTAATTGCACATAAGCAACACTGTTCTGCATCCCACAGAAAAGCTATTATGTACCCTCCCAACCCAAATCCCTGATGCCTCAAATCCCCAATTAATCCTGCACCCCCTCTTACTTCCATGTAAACCTCCTAAAATTACCTGCTCTGGAACATCTCTCTTCTCGTGCCACTTCGCCCTAGTATTTTTTATTCCCACAAATAATAATAATGTGTTAAACAAACCGAGCAGTTTTTTCTAAAATATCTTAGTAACGATGTTAATTTAAGAGTAGTCTCTGCTAGAGGTCCATGAATTTCCGAGGTAGGTGCAAGTAGGTCCATGAACTTACCGTGAACTTAAAAACAGAAATAGATCCATCTTGGACGCAGGCAACAACAACCTGTGATGGTGGCGAACCCAGTACCATTCATCTTTCCCCTGAATCGGGCTTGGGTTGAAATCAACAAGGAGTGCAGCTGCTCAGCTGATGCCGTGCTATTCGTTTTACGGTTTCATATGAGATTTTTTGGCTAGACATATCCATGGCATAATCCTTTTCTATCTGAAAATCTAGAAAAGGGCTTCCCTGTGGACCCGCCAGATAGGGTTTGTTAGTGAAGTATGAGGGCAACATAGAAGCAGTACACGTTGAATGTGCTTTGTCAATGTGAAAAACAATTTACAGCACTTAAGGAGTCAGAATACTGCACATTTGCAGGAGAATTACTGACTGTCCGAGAATGGAAGGGAGATGAGAGAGCGGGAGCAAGTCAGTGGGGGTGGACGGAGATGAGGATGGTTGTTTTTCTTTGACTGTTCAAAGCAAAGGTTGGGGTTTTGTTTTCGTACCATGCGGAGGGTTCGGGGTGGTGTGGTAATGTGTTGCTAATGTTCGCAGTTGCATTCCCCCCCCCCGCCACACACACACACACGCAAGGGTGAAAACTGGCTAAACATTTGATATTACCTTCTTCAGTGACTACTTGAAACTATATTTGGTCCTCATTTTGTAGTTTCATATATAGCGTAACTGTACAAGTTATGGTACAGAAAACCCCAACATTTAAGAAATATGTTATAAATTGTGGATCCAAAACACTGTTCATTCTAGTGTGGAAATTTACAAATGTTCTACTCCCTCCGTTCCTAAATATAAGATGTTGTAGCTATTGTTTATGTTGTCTAGATACATACTAATATGAGCGAACATATACACTAAAAGTTGTCTAGATACATGTAGACATATGTGAATGTGGAAAAGGGCTAAAACATCTTACATTTAGGAACGGAGGGAGTAGTTGTTTCCTTTCATGAGCACTGTTGTAATTACTGAAGCATCATAAGACACATGCTTCAGATAACGTGACAAAACCTCATAACCTCTTTTATCCTTGTAACCTTCAGGACCTTTTGCAGTAATTGATGAACATTTGAAGGTTACTCTTCAAAACTTTCATGATGCAGTATGCCTGATGCTCATGATCTGCATAATTAAGAAGCACCAGGTAGGAAGGTATTTGCATTTTCCCTTTATTGGGGCAGAAAACTGAACTAATATTGTTGGTCTCTTTTTTCTACAATATAAACAAGGAATGAGTAAACTGATAAGAAATAAATTTACTGATCACAAGCTGCTAAATTTCACCTTTGCAACTACCAGAGTAGATTGGCAACTGTTAAAGCGGAGTTTGAAAAACACACTTTTATCATACGCTGTGCTCCTGCCAGTTTCTTGTAAAAAAATTAGACATGGATTTGACCAAGAATTACTCTATTAATGTGGGTTTATATGATAGAAAATCATAATATCAGTAAGTATTTTTTTTTAAATGAAACTAGTAATACTCCCTCCGTCTCAAAATAACTGTCATTGGAATGGATGTACCTAGATGTGAAGTGTTAGATACATCAATTTTAACCCATTTCTATGACACTTATTTTGAGACGGAGAGAGTACCAGTTTCACCATGTAGTAAGAAAGTAATTCTGGTCAAAGCCTTGTCTTAACAAAACCTAGTACGCCTACATTATCAAACTTAAGGAGCTGTAAGTTGAGTAACGATAATACTTCACCAAGACTGGCAAAAAAATGGTGAAATGTAATAAACATAGCACCATGATCTTCAAGAGAAGGAATTGATGATAGACAACTTTTGTCAAAGATGAGACATTTAACAAGGATACTGTTCTGCTATCCTTCAGACTTTAATGTAGATCTATACTCTCCAGAGTGAAAGTAGTCATTTCTCAAGTAAAAAAATAGTGACAAGAAAAAATTCCTAGCTGTAATGGCACACAATTTAGGTGCTTCAAAGTCCATTGCTTAATAACAATAGGTTTTGCGTGTTAATCTACTATGTCAAATGTTTGCAAAATAAGATAACAAGAGTTGTTTTCCCTTTATTTTTCATTGCAGTTGGTTATGTCCAAAAGGCGGCTTCCTTGTCTAGATACATATTTGGATAAGGTTTGTCATCAATTTATTCTAAATGTCCTGCTAACTACTCCCTCCGTATCAAAATATAAGATGTTTTAGCATTTTGTAGATATAATGTATCTAGACATGTTTTAGTGTGTAGATTCATATGCATCTTACACTAAAACATGTCTAGGTACATATTGTTTAGGAAATGCTAAAACATCTTATATTTCGATACGGAGGGAGTAGTTCTTAACTAAAGTATTCTCTTTGTTTATGTATTAAATATATTGACCCCCTACCCTCTTCTCTTTAGGCTGTCATCTATCTCTGGCCACGTTTCAAGACAGTGTTTGACATGTATATTCACAGCTTGTACCAATGCGATGTGAAAATGTTATGGGTGGATGGGACTCATCCAAACCACATTGTACGGTGCTATGTGGAGTTCACAGCATCCCTTGTTCAACTTAATGCTGAATGTGGAGATGGCCAGGTTAGTTTAGTTGCATAAATAATTAAACTCTTAGCATCGGATTCTGCTAGCATTAGCTTCTTTCTTTTGTAAGGCAAATCTTCTGTGTCTAAGCAATGAAATGTACTGAATTCCTGTTCGTAACCACCATACATTTTTTCTCAAGCACGCATTAATAGTCTAATATGCATATACCCTTCTGTTCTATATTTATACTTTATAGTATGTTTATACTCAATGACCTTGCTCACCTGCTTGCATTTATTTATTCTGCATGTTGTTCATTTAATCGTCTCATGTAATTGTGCCCTGTCCTACTAAATTTTTGGATTAACTAAGAAGTACTATTCAAAATACATTTCATGAACTGCTGATCGATCTTTGGTGCACATGATGTTAGGCACAAGAAAGCATGCCATCGCTAGTCCATATAGGATAGCTGTGAAACGGCAACAGTGAGTTTACACACAATGCTACGGTTTCAAAGAAGTGCGATGTTAATTAGTAATGGAAATCTGTATCCAAGAACAGGAATATAGGTACATACGCTGGGTTCCAGTAAAATCAACTGTTATCATGGAATATATATCCTTAAGGGCAAGCAGGATTTCTATTCCAGCATTAGCAATACCATAGTGCCAGTATCTGTTTCTCCAATAGCTTTCTTAGTTCAGCTAAATATCCTGTTTTTTCTTCATGATTTTTATATTTGATTTAATATGGTTTATGTAGCTTGATATGAGTTTGGAACGATTGCGGTTAGCTGTTCATGACCTACTTGTTAGATTTGCCGAAAAGTTTGCAACTCAGAAACTGCGACACCTGTTTCTCTTGAATAATTATGACATGTCCATCTCTATTCTGAAGGTTAGTTTCTTTCCTTGATATGTACAATTCTTCTTCTTGTTATCCTTTCAACCTTTTGGGGTTTACTGCACCTATTTATTTCAGGAAGCCGGTGATGATGCAAAAAAACTGCAAATATATTTTGAAGAGAAGCTGGAAAGTAGCCTGGTGTCATTTGTGGTAAGACTGTCCTATATGGTCCAATCACCCTTCTTGTATATGCAACTGCGGTGCAGGATTAACTATTGCCTATTGGATTGTTTTCTTGACTTCCGGGGTTTAGACATGATTTTGGGGAACTCCACTGGAGTCTGGTAGTTAATTACCTGTTTCAGCTTCAATCACTTGACGGCTGATCTTGCCTTTATGATATTTTAAAATAAGATTCTGCAAAATGAATTTAATAGTATCATCAAAAGGTCATGTACAGGTGTGGCACAGAAATAACCCCAGTATCTTCATGATTTCTTGCTTTTGATGTATTGGTGGTAACTGGGAAATTACTACCTGCTTGTTAAGTTCACGGCGTTGCTACAAAAGAATGCGCGCCAGAAGTTAAATTCCATTAATTTTATTAGTAATTCTGGTTAAATTTGTCGCCAACTTAGTGTATGGTACATGGATGCAGTACGTATACTGTTAGGTTTTTATCAAGCTAAAATTAGCTGATTTATAACTTTTTTTTTTCTGAGATGGAAATTAATAGCTGAATTTCCTCATGGATAGCTTTGATGTTTTTGCAATCTTTGGTGTACAGGATGAATTGCTAATGGAGTATTTTGGTGATTTAATTAAATTTGTGAAGAGTCACATTTGTAAGTTAAACCAAACTATAAATATCATTGGATGTTATTGTTGTTAGTTATTACTCGAATATGCAGAAAATGACTCCAATTTTTTTTTTAGCTGAAGACCTCATTTCGTACACTGAGCCCCCAAACATGGCTGATGTTGAGCCCGTTGTGAAGAACTTTGCCCTGAAGTGGAAAACTGCTCTAGAGCTCATGCACAACGAAGTTGTAACTTGTTGCAGTAACCTTGTGTCTGGTATGGAGATTCTGAAAGCAGCAATGGCTCAGTTGCTTAATGACTATAACAGACTCTCAGAATGTGTTAAGATGATCCCAGGTGGATCTTCGTTGAACAGGAATCTGGTTTCTATCACCTCGCTTTCATACGAAATCAGGAAATATTCAAGAACACTCTAATTCTTTAATGGTATGCTAACTGGGCGCATATCCACCGCCCCTTTATTCAATACTAAAGGCTCAAATGTTCGAATGGACTCTGAAGATCCATGCTGGAGAGGAATTTGTGCTTCTGTCCAAGAAATAGTAAAAATAAAAAAAGCTGAAAAATGCTATAGCATTGACAATTTTTTATCCCTCCCAACCAAATAATGTCATTTGTAGTTGGATTTCAAAACTAGACAACGGTGCAACTTTGATATTTTGTATTCTACCCTCATATTTATTTTACTGGATGTACTGTTGCTGAAAGTAATATGGATCAAATGATATCAGTGACCTAGTCATAGTTTATTCCAGGAAGTTTTCCATGAAGAAAAAGGCCTATTGTAGTACAGGTCAAGTTAAACTGACTGCTAAGGATCATTTTTATTATGAAAATCTCAATTCATGACTAGCCTCATTAGCTGCCCAGCTTTAATTACGTTTTGGTCATGGAAACATATAGAAGAAAATTAAGCTTATATGCAGTGTTCTGATATATACTTCGCATTTTCTGATGCTTGCTTGTATGGTAGGACTACCATAGTACGGGTTCATCAAATCCTCCAGGCTCCAGCTATCCTAGAGACCAGATATTTTTTGGACACCCTTGGGCTTGACATTTCGACCAAGTAGTTTCAGTTAACTTATCATTGTCGATTGGTGAAGGTAAGTACACACACTAGCCCTACTTTTCCTCCCAGATACTTACACTTTCCTTTTGGATTAATAATGCTGTCATGGAGCTTGTCCAATTGAAATTCAGATGCCCACGAGAAACTTTTTTGAAAACCCTTCTTGTTAGTTCATGTCCGCGGTTGCGGCTGGCTGGGTTCGATATGCCATTGTGACCGATCTCACGAGCGGTGGTGATAATCCGGACAACGGCGGTCTTCGTCGGTGTGTCGTGGAGCCTAGGCGTGATGGTGTGCGGGGGGCTGAGCTCGGTTGCCTAGTTCTGACGGCTTCGACGGAGGACGTTCCCTCTGGGCGGTCGTCGGATGAGCCTTGGTGGGTGCTTGTCGCTTGCGGCTTGACGTGGTGCCTTCCGCTCGGATGCCTAGGCGGCGGCCCTGGATGGCGGTGCTTCGCGCCGAGCTAGGAGGTGGCTCCGCGGGTGGTGGAACTGGCCCCGACTCCTAGTCACCACCCGGGCCCCGACTCCTAGTTTTGTCGTGGCCTTAGATCGTCGGACACATGGGGCTGGCGATGTGTGTACGGGGTTGGGGTAGCGGCGACGGTTGGGCGGGTGTGTGCTTTGCAACTCATCATTGGGCGAAACCCCCTCTCTTGGCTTCCGGCCAGGACTGACGGCGGCGACGCCCTTTGGCGCTATGTCCTTCTTGAAGTTGTCGTTGTGGTGGTTCTCTCATCACTCCACCCGGGTTTCTCCGGGAGACCCCAGATGGGATCGGGCAAGAGTGGCGCTCTTTCGTCGCTTTCTTCTTGGGGCCTCGCCTTGGCTGTCCACCGACCGGAGGGACTAGTGAGGGAGTTGGTTGTTGGCAGCGACGAGTCTTTCGTCATCGGCTAGGCTGTGCGTGGCCCTAGGGCTGACATGGATGTTGGAGCGGAGGCTCCGGACTATCGCCTCCGCTGTGTTGTGTTGAGGTGTTTAAGTGGCGCTTTTGGTCGCTCGGGCGACTTGGTCGTCAACTCATTTGGGGGTGTGGTCTTGGGGCTAACGTGGATGTCGGAGCGGCGGCTCCGGATGTTCGTCTCCGTCGTGTTGTCGTTGAGGTGCATAGGTGTTGGCTTTGGTTGCTTGGGCGACTTGGTCGCCGACTCGTGTGGGGCGTGGCTTGGGAAATGCATGACTTCCACTTGTTGAAATATGGATGTACGTGCGTCCATATCTAGATAAATGGAAGTCACCTATTGTTGAATGGATGGAGTACCGGTTAAACATGCCAATTTTTTTCTTTTATATCAATGAAAAGAAAAGAAAAGTTCAAGTTTTGTCAGAGGGCTTGCGAATTGGCACAAAATGATTACATGGTATTTCTACATCCTAAGTATTTATTCATGTTTATGTGTGGAAAACAAGGATTGCACATTCGACTAATAAATAATAATAAAATCTGCCGCTAGGATTTCATCAATATGTGAATTGAAGGATTAAAGTTTGTTCTGATTGTGAAGGCATAGGAGACTAGAAGTTCAATTTACATCACCGTGCTTTGAAAGATCATTCCATAACATTGATGATGGATAGCTAGAGCAGAGTTTATCTGTCATTGAAATTTTGCATGGTTGTTATTTTCCATCTTTCCTCAAAATAAGCAAATGCTAGAATTTCTTGTTGTCATTTACTCTGCTACTTGCACGTTAAGAATAACAACACATGGTTCTGGTTTGCAAGATAGTAGCTGTTTCCATGGTGAGGCACCATATATTTTTCAAATGTTCAGATAGAGAGGGATATGCACATGGCACGGATACTAGACACAAACGCCTATATTACATACCTAAGAAAGACCGCGGCCGACCCTTCTGTCTTGTATACTTTCCATGGGTTACTAATACTTGCTAAATCATGGCACCAAACCTATTTGCATAACAACGAGTCCACCACAATTTAGTCGAATACTAGTGACAGACATATGTGCATGACAGGTGGGGTTTACGCCTAAGAAAGTATGGTTCACCACAGCTTGGATAGCTTAGCAAGCGCATGCTGTGAAAAGCTGCATGATAGATCTTCACCAAATTTGCAATGTAAGAGAGTCGCTAATACCGTAGTAGGTATTTTTTGCCCATATAATGTAATAGTGGCTGAGAGTGAGGACCCAAATTTATGAGCCGTCCCCCACCGTTGTGAACTTGTGATCAATGTCCTGGCCAAGGTACTAAACCAAAGCCCTCTCTCTTTATGAAAAGATATCGCAAACCATCCTAATAACTGTCCCCGTCTTGCTCGTACAGTCGATGTTATCCATTTATCTCCTGCGATCCTCCCAGGATTTCTTTTACTTTTGATCAAAAGCTGGACAGGACGATTCTCTCGGGAACGTATGGTGACTGTGTCACTGTGCACAGAAGACAGCACATCCAGGTTTGTAGCCTCCAGTTGGCTACTGGAGTATATTTTGCTGTCTGCTTACCCATGCAGGCAAGGCAAAAGCGCACATAAAGATCAGGCGTTGGATTACAGACCGCGACGTCGCTCGTCTGTCCATGTGCGTCCAACTGCCCCAACCAATAGACCGCCAGGCCGTGGCAAGGCTGATGTCTTATCGGAAGCATAACTGAGATGTTTAATCGCTTTGCATGCGCTTTTTCTTTTCTAATGGCCCCGCGCCGGCAAACGGATAAGCCAGGCTTGATCGAGACTTGCAGATAGATCATTAATTAAGATAAGCAAGGCGACGCAGGTACTAGTGTGCTGCTCCACCTTTGGGGCTCCATTGACTCACGCACCCACCCGCCGGCTAAGGTAGGAATCGGATAGGACAAGGCATGTTCTTTGGAGCATACGTGGGTTAAACCTCCCATGTTATATCCTTCTGGAATTGCTGTTAGCGTGATGCAACTCCCTGCCGTTTTGTGGTAAACACCTTAGAGCAGGGGATGTTGTCCCATCCGAACACCCCCTCCAAATCCAAGAAAACTTGCATACTAGTTAGGGATTTTTCATTCATATGGCTCGCCAGTTCATCATACACACATAAAAAAAATTAACAAAAAACCCTACCTACTACCGCCGGCGTCATAGTCGCCGACGTCGTGGCCCTTCGCGGCGTCCGTGACCGACGTCGTCACTACGACGCCGTGACCCTTCGCGGCATCCGTGACCGACCCCGTCGTTCGTCGTAGCCTACTCAAGGATGACATACTTGGGCTTCGACTAGCCCGGGGCAGGCGCCCAGCCCTGTACCGCCACATGGGCCTCCCACAGAGACCATGTGACAACATCAGCGACGGAGGCCTGGAGTGTAGCGTGATCCGACCACATCTGGAGCACCTCCTGCTCCGATGAGTGGAGGGCGCGGCGGAGGGTCTCCTCGTCCGTCTCCTGCGGCTGCTCCGGTCCGGCGAGAGGCGTGTCCTTCTATGCCGCATCGCCGGGCGGCCCCTCCTCCTCCTTGTCGTTGCGGCTGTCCAGATACTCTCTGTCAGAGTTTGAGGACTGGTCTTGGATGTCGTAGAGCTGGGGCACCGACGGCACGGGGATCCGGTGTGAGCTCAGGTGCCACCCCGCAGGAGCCTCACTGTAGGCCACAACAGCGGGGTGTGCTCCCGCCAGAAGAGGGACGTCATGTCCATAGAGATGTGGACCGACGCCGTTGCTCGGCTACGAAAACGCCAATTCCCGTCACTCGCCATGTCATCTCCGAGCGGGGAGCTAGCAAGAGCTTGGTTGGAGGGTTCGAGGGAGAGAGTGGAGTGCACGAGTGAGGACGAAAGCGACGCGGTCCCATTTAATAAGACTGGTCAAGTAGGACGCGGCGTCGTCCGCTGACTCGACCAAACGTGGACCGAAGTTGGGCCGTGTTTGGTCGAGAGTTGGCCTATCCCTCCCTCCTCGATCCGTTTGTGGGGAGGCGTTGAGGTGGGGTTTCGACCAAATCCTGTTCTGTGCACCAAAACGGACCGAATTGTCCGATTTGGTGGGCCGTTGGGTCTACTCTTACATAACACAAATAATCTGCTTTAGCATCTACCATGGCAAATCTACACAGTGAATATTTTTCGTCCATGGTGATAGGAGCCGGTGCGTGCAAAGGGATATGCTGACGCAAAAGTGCGCTTCTCCGATCCAAAAAGCGCCCAAGTCGGTAAAGTTACGGCCGGATAGCTAGCTTTGGATTACCCATCGTGCTTGGTTGACAGGGTTGCCACGCCCTCCAAGCAATATCACTGCTAATGCGTTTTTTCAACCAGCCAAATGCGTATGGACACCTCGTCATACCACTGACGTATGCCCGTTTCCATTTCCTATGGTAAACACTAAGAAAATACAGTTGCGTCTTCTGGACAATCCAAGCGATCAAACAAGACTGGTTCAATCGAGTAACTGACCGCTAGTCTTCAGGAAATTCACAGCCAAAAACACGGCATGCATTGCATTGTTGATGATGCATCATTTAAGAGATTGGTGTTTGACTGACCGGACCCGGCCGCGTATCAACTACGGTTAATACCTCTTCTCTTTTCTAAACAAAGTCAGCTTAACCAAAACATCTACCACTTGGATTAAAGTTATCTCGGTTAATTTCATGTTCGCAGATATGCTTGTCGACCAACTTTATTTAGCACATGTTGTGTAAAACACCGAGTCACCAGCCATTATATACACCATGGTGCACTAGTTAATTTGGT
This sequence comes from Alopecurus myosuroides, assembly GCA_028641055.1. Taxonomy (NCBI): domain Eukaryota; kingdom Viridiplantae; phylum Streptophyta; class Magnoliopsida; order Poales; family Poaceae; genus Alopecurus; species Alopecurus myosuroides. The sequence goes on along the minus strand of CM054061.1, from coordinate 219,262,669 downwards.
GATGTGGAGCGGTTACTACATGTAAGATTGCAAAAGGAAAAAAATATCAAGTATGAACATGATCGTATTCATACGTCTATATTTAACCTTGCAAGTTTATTACATTTAGCAAACTACTACTACTAGTAGTACTTATTTTGGGAGTTACTCCAGCTGTGAATATCTTTAGCGTGCGCTTTTCATAGAAGTGTCACAACTGACTACCGACTCCATGCCGGCTCGATCAGCTTATATAAACCACTGAACGGAACCCATCCGTCCATCGCCCCCCTCCTTACACACCCCACCCCTCTCGCTCGCAGCCTACTCGATCTTACCCTGAGATGAACTGCTCCTTCCTCCTCAGGGCGGCGGCGGTTGCCGTCGTCGTGGCCGTCCTGGCCGCCACGGCGGGGGCAGCCTCGTACGTCTCCGTCGCGCCTCTCCCCTCCGACTTCCTCTCCTCCACTTCCTTCCTCTGGATTACCGTCAACGTCATAATCGTCTCGCTATTCGCCTTGTCTTACCGCCACCCCGCCGGAGCGGCCGAATCATTCTCCTCGGCCGGCGACGTCGCCACGGCCATGGACGGCCTCTTTACACCCTCCGAACATGGCGTCTTTTCTGCCACTCTTGACGATGTAGTCGAGCCGGTCCTGGTCTCGGTGAGGCAGACGTGGGAAGCAAGAACGGCGAACAAGAGGCCGGCCGACCGCCCGCGCGTGCGCAGGAAGTCGGCCAGCGAGGACAAGCGGCCGGTCGCCGTCGAGGCGGAGGCCAAGCCCAAGCCCAAGCACCGCGTCAAGAAGGAGCACATCGAGGAGGAGAAGCCGATAGCCGCCGCCGTTGCGACTGATGCCGAGCCCGTCGTTGGCACCGACGACGTGTCCATGGACTCGGCGTGGCTATCCATCGTGCGGAGCGGCGCGGCGCGGCCTGTTACCGTGCGGAAGAGGGAGACGTGGGGCGGCGAGAAGCTACCGCGGATGCAGCGCGCGGCCGACAAGGCCGTGGCCACGCGGAGGGAGATGCGGAAGTCAGCGTCACCCTCACCGCCGCAGCCGAGCGCGGCGTCGTCGTCGTCGTCTCCCGTGGAGGCGAAGCAGGGGTGGCGCACCAGGGACGTGCTGGTGATGGCGCAGGACGAGCTCCTCCGCCGCGCCGAGAGCTTCATCCGGAGGCAGCACGAGCAACTGCGCATCCAGCGCCAGGAGTCCGACCAGCGCCAGGCCATGGAGCAAGACCGCCGCCGCCCCGCCCTCGTCTGCGTCTAGCCAGCCGCCACGCCAACAAACTCCGTGTGCTTGGCTCGATGGACGCGCGCGTTCATGCACGTTGACTGTACAGAAGTTAGTTACTGCCTACTGGCATCATGCATGCATCAAGAGACGAATGAATGAATGATGCTGCCGCCTTTGCATGCCTAGTTACCTAGCCTAGATGGAACCAAATACAGCGTACGTCGGTACGAAAATACAATTCCACTTGTATGTTGGCCCCGGCGCTATCACTGCCGTTAAAGTGTTGGAGATTCGTGCTGAAATTTTTGCAAAGAGCACTTCCACCTGACTTTCTGAAGTCCATTTCAGTTTTGCGCAATACCCCTTGTCACTTTAGTTTTTTCAAGTTAGCCTTTCCTTCTCAGTTTCGTCATTTTCACGTTTCTTTTTTCTGTGTCAACATCTTTGTTAACCTTTCTAGAAAAAAAACCTTTCTTAACCCTTATTTCGAATCTGGGAGCGGATTTTTTTTCACAAATAAATTTTAAAGATTATAGATGCAAAACATATAATTCACCAATTTCTCAGATACACAACAGATACATAGTATTATATTTGTTTGGAGTTCTTCGTCTCGGTTCATCTTTTCATTTTGGGTTTCAACTCACATCTCACAACTAAATCCTAGAGATTTTTTGGAAACATAATTCATGAAATTAGAAGTAAAGGTATCACATATTTCATTCATGTTTCATATTGGATTCGTAAGTTTCATACAAGTTCCATAAACATTTCACCTTAGAGTCAACAAAGATGCATGTTCCTCGTACCAAAACATTAAGAAAATGCAAAAACGAATCTTCACAGAATTTTTTCAGACCGAAAAAATACAGAAAAGAGATATGGTCGCCCTAGAGATCTGAGAATACAAAGAAAATCATGATATGTAAACGTTTATAGACACGGATCGAATCAAGCAGAGACAAACAATGAAAAAAAAATCAAAACCAAAGGAGAGCACGAGCAACTTGCTGCCCGTGTTGCTCGACTTGTAGCTTCCCGCCCCCGGCCACCGTGGGAGGGCGCCCCGTCAACAGCATGGCATCCTCCGAGGTGCTGACGGTGCTGGCCGAGGTCGCCACGGCCGGATCTATGGACGCCTGAATCGGAGGAGGTCGTCGACGGCGACCGAACTGTGCGGTGTCTTTGCCCTGTCCGCGCACGCACCCAGCCTCCTCCTGCTGCTCCGAAGGAGGGACGGGCGCCAGAGGGGAAGGCGAGGCGTCGTGGCCCTGTGCGCGTCCTCGCCGTGGAGGATCCGTGGAGGGCGAGGATGGGGACTGGCGCCCGACGCGGTTCGTGACGAGGTCGAGGATGACCGCAGCCCGATGCAGTTCGCGACGAGGACGGGGATGGGGACTGGCAGTCGGCGGCTGCTGCCTCGATCGAGGTCGCACTGGTGGGATGGCGAGGTGGAGATGGGGAGAGGTAGAAACCTCTCCGTGGTGCCGGGATCTGTGTCCTCATCGGGCGAATCTCCGCCTTCCTGGTCGTTGCATCGCGGCGATGGGGATCTGGAGAGGTGGTTGGAGGTAGGGGTGGGCATAAAAAACCGAGAAACCGAACCCGAACCGAGACCGAACCGAATAAACCGAATTATAAGGTTAATTCGGTTTTCGGTCCATATATCGGTTCCCAACTTTTGAAAACCGAAATTATATCGGTTAGTTCGGTTTTTAGTCCATGTTAACCGAACTGACCGAAAGGACCGATTCATCATGCAATCAAATATTTCAAGACCATGCGACAGTCTATATCTAGGGAAATAAATCAGTTGTCGCATTAAAAATATCTATCATTGTCAACAAAATCTCCAACCAAATCATATTTATTGCTTTCTCTTATGCAACTGCAATTAAAGTCCACAACAAATACATACCCATCCATATGTTGTGTAATATTAGCTGCCATGAAAGTAGGTTCACATGTCAATGTCGTCCCGGCGAGGCTCCGCAACCCTATCCATACATTTTTGCTATTTAATTCTCGATTTGAATTTTTTTCATGTTACAATCTCGGTTAATTCGGTTTAAACCGAAAACCGAACCGAATTTCTGAAAAACCGAATTGTCGGTTCCTGAAAAATGATAGGTTAATTCGGGTGTCACTTTCTAAAAACCGAATTATTATAAAACCCGAAAAACCGAACCGAAAAGGCCGAAAGAACCGAATGCCCACCCCTAGTTGGAGGTGAGGCAGCGGTGCGGAGCAAAATGGGGCTAGGGTTTGACCGTGAGGGCCAGGCTGCCTTATATACCCAGGTGGAGTGCGGTTTAATTCCTCACTTTTTAGGGGATGAAAACGTAAAAACGTGAGAGGCTTTGACCCATGGACTTTTTTGCGAATCTCAAAGCTTTTAACGGCTGTGATAGTGCCCGGGGCCCAACCTAGTAGTGGAAAATCCGCATTGTACGTCCGTAGGGGAGGATCCGGCCATGGCTGTTTTTCCTTTAAACGGAAAAACCAGCCCCACCGTCTAGTTCGATACACACGTCGTTTATATTAAATCAACGAAAGTATCCAAATCTGCACACGGCTTTTATATTAAATCAACGAAAAGTATCCAAAGTAATGGCACGCCGGCTCAATACAGTTTACGGATCACTAAGAGCGACTACATGAATCAGCCACAAAAATACACATTTGTAAAACGTTTAGTGTGCAACGAGTCATCCTCGTTGAAGATAGCCCGAACGACCGCAATAAACCGAGTGCAACCAGACTCCAAACACCCGTTTTCTGGAAGAAGATGAGACCACGTGTTTATCCAATATGTGGCTTGATGAACAAGCTGCAAAAACTCTCCAACTCTCACATTGTTAAATATAATATAATTTCGGCAATGCAAAATTGCCCAAAGAAAAGCACAAACGTCAATACGAATGGAACCTTTAGTAGTCTTGTATATTCCATCTAGCCAATGACCAAACATATTAGAAATACTACTCGGGAGGCTAATACTAAATGTAAAGTGAACAAGTCGCCAGATCTTCTTTGCAAAATCACAATTGATAAAGAGATGTCGAATGGTTTCATTTGTATTACAAAGCACACATTTTTTTGTTACCAGTCCACTTACGCTTGGCCAAGTTATATTTTGTTAAAAGCTGTTTTCTATGACACATGAAAATCTTAATTTTCAGCGGTACCTTCAACTTCTAAAGATATTTGCGAAGGAAGCTAACATTTTCATCCATCAAATGCCCATACATTTATTTAACTAAAAACACACCCGATGGTGTTAGTTTTCATGAAAAAGAATTAGGAGAATTAGGTAAAGCGACCTCCATAAGTATCTCTACCAAGTTTAACCATGCATCCCATTTGTCTCCTACTAAAGGACGTCTAAATTGAAGGTTTGGATGTGCGTCTCCAATAACATGAGAGACCAAAACATTTTCCTGTCTAACGATGTTAAACAAAATTGGATACCGCAGAGAAAGAGAAGTGTTCCCTAGCCATGGATCTTCCGAAAATCTTATTCCATTCCCAAGAGAGAAATAAATGTTGTCAACAAAAATTCTTTTAACACCCATAATCCGTTTCCAAAATGGTGAGTCTATGGTTTTCGCTACAATCTGAGAAAGAGTCTTATCTTAGTATACTTATTGTGCAGCAACTCATGCCACACCCACATCCCTAGTTAATAGTTTAAACAACCACTTACTGAGAAGACATTTGCTCTTAATACGAATAACTTCAATACCAAGCCCCCCTTGATCTTTAGGCCGACACATGGTATTCCACTTAGAAAGCCTGCATTTCTTTTTGTGTTGGTCACTTCGCCAGAAGAAACGAGATCTTATAAGGGGTGGTCCGATCTTCTCGTTGATCACATGATGAATTGGTAGTGATAACTTGTGTCTTGTTGAAAACTCTCCGGCTAATCCATGTTGCCAACGCAAAAGGTTTCAACCCCTTGGATATTTGCAACTCCACACACTTACACACGTAGCCGCCGACTACAAACCAGTCATGTATCTTCTAATTCCCAGTAGAACAACAGATAACACCCAAACTTTGCATTTGGAATAAAATCTCAGATGAATGTTTGCAGCAATTCGATCTAGAAGTTCTAGGATTTAATGTATAATGTACTCTAAATTCTCTAACTCGCAGCTCCTAGCTATATATATGAGGGGAGGGGGTGCGGCCAAGGGGTATTGCGCACCACCTCTTAATTCTACTCGGGTTGGACCGAACCAGGTTGATACAAACCGACCCAACATGGGTGCAACCTAATAGGACTCACAGGTCCAGTCCTAGTCTAAGTAGGACTCCTCCTTTGGCACATTGTGGATGTTTCACACATAGCAACAATGTTTCCCAGGCCATCTTGTGGTGCTCCTGCCTCCCTCTCCTCTCTTGAGCACTTGTGTGAATTATTGTCCATGTTCTCCATATTGTCCTTGATGTTTTCCATGTGATCCTCCATGTTTTCCTTGATGTTTTCCATGTGTTCCTCCATGCCTTTCTGTCCTCCTCCATTAATGTTTGTATTATCAATAAACCTGATTATAAATAAATGATAGACTTAGGTAGTATAAAATTGTCATAATCACAAACATCATATTCAATTAAGAGTGAGTTCACCTGTTGTTCTATTAGCTTAGCACGAGCTCTTGTAATTGGTCCAATTCTCACTTCATTGGGCTTCTCTTGAACAACAACATCATCAATGGGAGAAAGTGGTAAAGAGCTAGGGATGCCCTCATCAAGATTTATAAAAGTATAGTCTTTTCAGATTAACAACATGTAATTCGAAGAAAGACAAAAGAAACATCGGAATACTAGATAAGACTGAGTTTATTTGAACTAGTTTGTCTCCATATGAGATCAACTTCCCAATCCAGGAGCTGAGTTTTTGTTCAAAACGGTCCTCAACAATGTTCCATTCCCTGTTAAGAAGCTTAGGATGATGAATTGGAATTCCTAGATATCTAAATGGGAGAATACCAACTTCACATCCAAAGATCTTTCGGTATTCATTCATATAATATCTAGACTTACCAAAGTAGAAGATCCCACTCTTGTGAAAATTAATTTTTAATGCAGAAAGCTGCTCAAAAATAGATAAAATTACTTTCATGTTCACCATCATCTCCAGATCATCCTCAAGAAACAAAATAGTGTCATCAACATATTGGAGAACAGAGAGTCCCCCCTCAACTAAATGAGGAATAAGACCCCCAACTTGTCCATCCTTCTTTGCCCGAGCAATAAGAATGGCCAACATATCGGCAACTAGGTTAAAAATAATAGGATATAATGGATCCCCTTTGCCTTAAACCTTTCAAAGTCTGGAAAAAGTGACCAATATCATCATTAACCCAAATTCCTACACCCCCCCAAACAAACCTGGACTCCCAATTGCACCACTTCAGCGAGAAACCTTTCATGCAGAGAGTACGTTGAACAAAATCCTAGTTGACTTTATAATATGGCTTTTCAAAATCTATATTGAAAATAACTCCATCCATATTATTTCTATTAAGTTCGTGGATAGTGTCAAAGAGTAGTCTTTCAACGACAGGATCTCTCAATAGGTTCGAACACTGGGGGGCTAAATACACTCCCTTCACCTCCCGAGGAGGCTTCACGAGGGAAGCTTGAGAACGACATAAATGGCGACATAGAGAGTTTACCCAGGTTTAGACCACCAGTGTGGTGTAAAACCCTATTCATGCTTGTCTGATGGATTGCACTGCGGTGACTACAATACAAACGTGAGCTTGTGCTCGGGTCAGACTACTTGGGCTCTTAGGCGATTTGAGCTTTCTTTCTACGAGAGCCGAGGGGGCCCTTCTTATACTGGTGTTTGGACCTCCTTACCGTTCATTCGGCGAGAAAGGGTTCCCACAATATGCCAAAGCGGAGAACATCCCCTACTCCACGCCGCATGCGCGGTCTTGGTTTTTGTCGATTAGTCATCTCAACAAGTCCCTCGGATGATCCGGTAGGGTTTCGATTAAGAGAACGTAAGGACGCTCGTGACGATCGTCGTCTAACAGGGGGCACGATTTACCCAGGTTCGGGGTCCTCGATGTTGTGGTATCGAATAGATTGGATCCCCCCTCGGTGGTTCTCCTGGCTTTATATAGGTGGCCAGGTCTCAAACTGAGTCCGTGGGGGTTACAAACCCTAGTTTTAGGTCGGTATATGTTTCCTTCTTGACCCGCAAGTTTTTGCGGGTGGGCTTCAGTTGGGCCTTCAAGAACCGTAAGGTGGCACCTTCCTCTAGGCTTATGTCTTGGGCCTTGGACCGGGTAGCCTCACCCGATAGGCCCAGAATTTATCCCCACGCCAGTAGCCCCCGAGTGTTTATTCTTCTTCGACTAACCGTTTTAATCGCTTGATTCGGAGGGCGTCTGCCCTGTGCGTGATGCGCCTCTGTAGTCGAGCATCGAATGATAAGTGTGCCTTTGTATTGACTATTTTCGCAGAAGGATGTGGCTAAGTGGCTTGGCTCTCCCGAAATATCAGGGCCAATTTATTGCATCTAGGGCAAAACGGTTCTGGCCTACTCAAATTTGAGACCTCCGACTCGAATCTGGCGAGATGATCATTACAACTGGGCCGTGGAGGTCTTACCGAGTCGAACTTAACCTAAAGGGGTACCCGGCGCGTCCGCTAGGATTTTTCTTCGTGTTGTTGACACGGAAATTTGCTGGAGGACCCAACTTGAGTGCGATTCCAGGCCCATAAGAAAGATCTTTGGGTTTTACCTTCGTACTCGAAAGAATACGGCATCCGGATGTGCCTAGTCGGCCGAACGATCGAGGATTGGGATGTGTAAATACATCGTGCGGTAGAGTTGCGGGAGCCGCACACTCACGATTTTACCTTAATCATGTCCTTGCGAATCTTCGGGTGAAGAGATCTTCCTTCTTCCTGATCTTGTGCGAAAGATATTTCACGTTATGAAGTTTATACGAAAGAAATTTTTGTCCTGACGTTCTCATACGAAAGAGATTTCATGTCAGGGTGCCTATGCTAAAGAAACTTCACATCTTGATGTGCCCATATGAAAGAAATTTCGTGTCAGGGTGTTTATGCGAAAGAAATATCGTGTCTTTGATGTGCCCATACAAAAGAAATTTCGTGTCAGGGTGTTTATGCGGAAAAAAAATCGCGTCTTTGATGTGCCCATACGAAAGAATTTTCCTTTCAGGGTGTTTATGCTAAAGAAATTTCGCGTCTTTGATGTGCCCATACGAAAGAATTTTCATGTTTGGGTGCTTATGAGTAAGAAATTTCGCGTTTTGATGAGGTATGCAGTGATGTCACTATGCACTTGTTTCGCTCCGACTCCTCCCGATGGGACGTGACGACGCTGAGTAGAGCGTGCGGGCCCATTTTGTCAGCTTTTTGACTTGAAATGACAGGTCGTGTCTCGGTTTTCCCGCTGGCCGCGCGCTGTAAATACGCACGATCTTTCATAAAGATCGTGCTGGGGTAACTGTCCCCCGCCGCTTCGTTTCCACTTCATGCGTGGCAGCCGCGATGGATGCCACGTCACTCAGATCTACGGCTTGGATCAATCTAGGCCGGGTATAAATAATGACCTTCAGGGGAGGGGTAAATTTCCCGGTCCTTAGTCACTTTCTTCTTCCCCGCGCACAACTCCTTCTCTGTAAGCACCAAGAAAACTCCAATGGCAGGAGGGAAGAAACGCAAAGCCGCCGTGTCGTCCTCGAAGGATGTGGCGAGCGTTTCCGCGCCGCCTCCCGTGAAGACGGGCGATTGGCGCGCCGCGAACACCACCAAGAAGAGCATCACCGAGATGCAGCGGGAGGGATTGCTTCCGCCGAAAGCTGACAAGCGCGTGCGCCTGTCCAAGAAGGAGGAAGTCCCCAACTCCTCGCCAATGAGCGTGTGTTCTTCTCCGAGCACGTCTCTCGTGGCCTATCTCTCCCTCTCCACCCGTTTCTGCTTGGGCAGCTGTATGTGTATGACATACAGTTGCATGACCTCCCTCCAAACGCAATCCAGCACATATCGTGCTTTATCGTTCTTTACGAGTGCTTCTTGGGGATCCGCCCGCACTGGGCGCTTTGGAAGGCCATCTTCAAGGTGCAGATCTTCCGGGAGAAGGCACAACCAGGAGAGAAGGTGGGGCATCCGCTGCGTACCGGGGCTTCGGATCCAGGCGAGTAAGGACGCCCCCTACATGGAGATGTACTTCGTCAACTCGGCGCAGGGGTGGCGGAATAAATAGTTCTACCTCACCGATAACAGCGCGAGTGGAGCCTCTGAATTCCATCCATTCGCCCCTTTGAAGAGACGGAACTCCTGGCTGCACTCTCTCACTGCTGAGGAAGGTAAAATTGTCGCTCCTCTACTCGCGAAGGTGGCAAGCTTCCGGGACAAGGAGTTGAGGACCCCGCTGAATGGGATACACCTGTCGGGTGTGTTTCTTTGTCGAAGGATCCAGCCCCGTCAAGAGAGGCCAACCGCCATGTGGGAGTACGTGGGCGTCAAGGACCCAAGTCGTGTCTGCGAAGATATTCTTTCGAACGCTGAGTTCGAGAAGAAAATCGTGGCCATCACCAAGCTGAAGAAAGGGGAGGCCTGTTCGGAGTGTCCTTTCGAGCCATTCGAAGCGGGGAAACCTCCGACTGAGGTGAGTTTTCTAGATTTCTTGGTGTTAATCTTCCACGCCTATGCTTCTTTTGATTGATATGTGCATCTGCTCTTCTTTCTGTAGAATAAGGATGTGGCAATATGCTACCCGCCAATTTATGCAGACGATGTCTCAGATCTTCTAGCGAGTAACATGGAAGCTCCCCATGAGACTAGTGTCGCGGAAGCTGACTCGAGCTCCGAGTGCGACGAGGTGGATGAAGATGAAGAGTCGGGTAGCGACCAACTTCGCCACCGCAAGCGCCGCAAGGACGAGGATGACGAAGTCACTTCAAAATATAACTCCTTTGGTGATGAGTCCATCAAGGTGATTGAGCCCCTCCAGGTGGCTCCCCTCCGCACGCTTCCTCCCACCGGTCGTCGGCTGAAGGTTTCCACCGCCTGCAACCTAGACGTTCTCGATGATGATGACGAGGATGAGTAAGTCTTATGTACTCCGTTCTTAGCTGTGAATCTTCTTCCCTTTCTTCTCGTTCTAGGTCTTTATCTAATTTTGTTTTTAACAGCAGTCTTGCGACCATCAGCCCAGGCCGGTTTGCTTCTTTGATTCCTTCTGTGAAGAGAAAAGAGGCTACCGCAAATCCTACTCCAGATGTTGAGGTTGCCCGAAGATCTCCAAGCCCCGCAGGAGCAACCGAAACCCCGGAGTATGGGCTTCCTAGCTTCGCGGGTGGAGCATCAGCGAGCAAGGAGGTTTCGGGTAGCTCACCAGAACCTCTATCTACTTCCCAGGGCATGGTAAGCCTGTTTATTTTCTCGCATCTTGATTTGCTTGTTCGGAATTTTATCGGGTGCACGGCAGTGCTCCCGATGGGAGTAGCCTCTGAGTCTGTGGTCAATTGCTTGCAGTTGGTCATGGACTCAAGTCCAAATTTTCTTCTCTTGTTTCTTCATTTGCCTTGAATTCTATCGGGTGCACGGCAGTGCTCTCGATGGGAGTAGCCCCCGAGGCTATACTCGACTGTGTACAGTCGTGTGTAGGCTCAAGTGATACATCTTCGACTTAGATTTTTGACTTGGATTTTTGCAGGCTCTCCTCGACTCCCTCGCCGCTTTTGGGAGTCGAGTGCTTTCGGCTGAAGCGGACTGCGTTTCCCTTAGGGTAGATCGCGACCGGCTCGTCCAGGACGGTCGCTCCCTTCAAGGTAGGCTAGTGCGCCTTTCTTGCCTTTACCGTTTCTTTTTTATTGTAATGGTTGCTCCAACCGCGTCCTTTGCATTGCAAACAAAGTTACTCGCTTGAAGGCTGAGAAGGCGGAAGCTGTCTCTTGGGTGAAAACCCTTGACACGGAGCTGGCGTCCTCCCGAAAGGAGTTGGAGTCCACCCGCAAGCGCTCAGCCGACCTTGAGAGGAACCTCGCGGAAGCTCAGGGAGCGCTGAAGCAGCTGGAGGAGGCGGGTGCGACGCACGACAATGACCTTGTCGGCACCATTCGACCTTTGGCTCAGAAGCTTACTGGTAAGCTGTGTTTCGCCGTTCTCCGATTGTGGTTTGAATTTGCCCATTTCTTTTGATGATTTATTCTGTCTTTGTCTCAGATGCCCTTGGGGTTGGACTGGAGCTACCTGGAAATCAGCGACTGGACGCCCTTACGGACACGTGTAGCCAGCTTCAGGAGCACGCGAATAGAATCTGCTCCCTCGTCGGTGATGCCACCCGAGTGTTGACGCGATTCCATGAGCGCCTACTGGTGGACGTGGCAGTTCCGCGTAAGCTGGGTGGTCTCCTGCAGGCGTTCCTGGGCGGTGAAGATCTTCTCCAGGAGTACTCGGTCGCGCAGTCCGAGTGCGGGGCCAGGAAGGCTATCCAATTTTCCTTGGCGCATGGGATCTCGGGTGACCTGGAGAAGGTGTACTCGAACGTTCCTCGCGACTCCACTGGAAAAAAGGTAGCACTCCGTCCTTTTGGCGACCGTGCTGAAGAGCTCACGAAGATGCTTTCTGGGGTGCTTTCCCGTGCTGGTCGCAAGGGACAGCCTTCTGCGAGTGGGACTACTTCTGCAGCTCCGTAGGATAGTTTTTGTTTTCCTGTGCTCTTGATGTAATGAACCTTGGGATGTATTCTCGTACTTTATTTTGCGTAATTGAAGTATTTTCTGAAAGCGTCAGCGTTTAATTCTTGCACCTTACTTTGTATTCTCTCGATGGGAGAAGCCCCCAAGCACCCGAGATTTGGGTGGTATATTCTCGAGTGGGGTCTTGTGATGTTTCTAAACCTTCTTTGTTCTTTTCCAGGTTGTGGATTCCAGCGTAGAGTCTTCGAGTGGAACTTCTTCGCAGGTTAATCCCTTGGTTGCTGCTGCCAGCACATTTGATCACTCTGTGACCGTGTCGCGGATGGCGACCGTAAGCTGAAGGCTCTGCGAGGTGTGGCTGACGTTGCCAAGTCGAAGCAAAAACTTGCGGCGGAGCGTGAGCAATTTGTGATGGAAGAACTGGCGGCTGTTGCGAAGGGCATGCTCTGTAGGTTTGCGAGCCCCCGAGTACTTGCTGCTTGTTTCCATCTTTATTTTGACGTGCTCATTGCCTTTGCAGTTGTTGAACCCGACGGAGTTTGTGAAACCCATTGGGTGGACAATCACATTTCTCATAACTCGGGTAGCTCAAAACCTCACGCGAGTAACTTCTGGTCTGACCGCAGCCGAGGTTTTTTCATGGCTACCCTGAAGTACGGGGCGAGTTAGGCGCAGATACTCGTTGAATCTTGTCGCGAGGCTCTGTCTTCTGTCCATCGGGCATTTTATCCTTTGAATGTTGTCCCGGAAGACTTGAGTGGTTTGCTAAGGATGTTTCGTCGGGTAGGGGAAGTTCGAGAGTGCGTGCGTCGACAATTTATCAGTGGAGCTCAAGTGGCCCTTGCTTCGACTGTGACATCCTGAGGTCAACTTTAGCTCTGTGGCATGACTTCTTGACCCGAGAGGTCCTCCGGTCGATCTTTCTCCTCATTATGCGGCCGTGCGTCCTGCAGCGGAGCAGATTGTTCGACTGACCTCCGAGGAGATTGATCAATTTCTTGAAGATGCGGCTGCTCGCCGACAGCTGTAGTTTGTAAGATGTAAATATCTTGTATTTTGTTGTAAGGTGTTTTAAGGTGTAAACCTTGTGGCCTTGTATGTTTCACTCGATATGTTTAAGGTATTTATAAGGCGTGCACCTTGTTGTACCTTGTATTATTTTATCGAGTGTGAGCGCTTGAAGGAATGTGACGATGCTAGTTAGGCGTAGCCCCCGTGTGTTGGGGGTGTTTACCTGTCGTTTTAGCATGTAAGGGGAAAAACACGATAGCTGTGGTTGAGGAACCATGTTTTATTGCTATGGTTGAGAAGCCATGTGTTTGCTCGAGCTACAAAGTGGCTGGTACAGCCTTATTTCTTGCGAGTATAAGAATAATCCTAGGGGCAGAACTTGCGGAGGTGCGCCATATTCCACGGGTTGGAGTAGATACCGCCGGTATTCGGGTTCTTCAAGCGATAGGCGCCTCCTGGGATGACTTCATGTATTATGAAAGGTCCTTCCCATGGTGGCTCGAGCTTGTGTACTTACTTTTGCTTGAGCCGTAGCACCAGGTCTCCTACCACGAAGGATCTGTGGCGTATGCGGCGACTGTGGTAGTTGTGGGGAGATTGCTGGTAGACTGCGGATCTTGCGAGTGCAATGTCCCTGATCTCGTCCAGTGCGTCCATGTCTTCCACGAGTGCCTTGTTTGATGTTTCTTCGCTGTACGCGACGACTCGTGGGGAACTGAATTTGACGTCTTCGGGTAGGACGACTTCAGCTCCGTATACCATGAAAAATGGCGTGTAGTTTGTCGACCGATTTGGTGTTGTTCGTAGGATCCATAGCACCGATGGTAGTTCTTTGGCCCAGTGCCCTGCTGCTGGGTGTAGTCGATCAAGTAGTCACTTCTTTAGGCCAGTCGAAACTAACCATTAGATCGTTTGACCTGGCCATTAGTTTGCGGGTGAGCTACAGAGGCAAAGCTGAGGGTGATTCCTTTTTCCTCGCAGAAGTCCTGTGTTTACTTGGCTGTGAAGTTGTTTCCGTTATCCGTGATGATGTTGTGCGGTATGCCGAATCTGCACAAGACCGAGTCGAGGAATCTCAGGGTGCACTCGGCATGCGCGGAGGTGACATGCATAGCTTCTATCCACTTCGTGAATTTGTCGACTGCCACGAGAAGGTGGGTGTATCCTCCGGGTGTTGACTTGCGCAGCGGTCCTACCATATCTATCCCCCATTGAGCGAATGGCCAAGCGATAGGGATCATGTGGAGTTCTATGGCAGGGGCGTGTGGCTTGGGCGCGAACCTTTGGCAGGCATTGAATCTGTAGACTAGATCTTTGGTGTCTCTGGCTGCCATGAGCCAGTAGAATCCTGCCCTAAAAGCTTTGCCTACGATTGTTCTCCAACTGGCATGGTGCCCACAGTCTCCTTGGTGTATGTCTCAGAGCAGCTCCTTGCCATCCTCGGGTGCTATGCATCTCTGCAATACTCCTGATATGCTTTGCTTGTATAGTTCTCCGTTGATCACCCGAAAGGATTTGCTGTGTCGTACTATTTGTCGGGCCTCACAAATGTCTGCTTGGAGCTGTTTGTTGGATAAGTAGTGGAGGTATTTCTGCGTCCAGACTGGTTCGACCAAAAAAACTTGTCTTGAGATATTGTGGATGAGCTCGATGATACCAATTTGCGGGCTGGTGTCTGTTTCTACTTCTGCGGGTGTTCCTGCTGGTTTCTTGACTTTGACTGATCGCTTGACCATTCTTTCCAAGTAGATTCCTGGCGGGATGGGAGCGTTTGTTGACCCCATGTTTGCCAGCTTGTCTTCTTCCTCATTGCTCGATCGCGCGATGTGCTTCAGCTCGCACCCTTTGAAACTTGCTTCGAGTAGATTGTACATGTCACGATAGGCTACCATGTTATCCGCGATAGTGTCGCACTCCTTCAACGTCTGCTGCACGATGAGATTTGAGTCCCCATATATTTTCAATCGAGTGGCACCGTAGGCGATCTCCATCTTCATGCTGTGCAGGAGGGCCTCGTATTCCGCGTCGTTTTTGGATGCTGGGTCATCAGGTGGGAAGTCCAGTCGCAAGACGTACTACAGCTTGTCACCCCTGGGAGATATGAGAATAACTCCGACACCGGCTCCTTCGTTTCGTTTCGAGCCGTCGAAATACATGATCCAATTGCTCGTGTATTCTGAGGGTCCTGGTGTTTGCAGCTCCGTCCACTCGCTTAGGAACTCCACGACGACCTGTTACAGAGTTGCGCCCTGCGTATATTATGTCCTAGGCGCCTAGCTCGATGCTCCATTTTGTGATTCTTCCAGAAGCCATGGGGTTGTTCATGATAGTACCGAGTGATGCGTCGTTTAGCACCGTGACGGTATGTTCCTGGAAGTAGTGCTTGAGCTTTCGGCCTGTGAGGACTACGCCATACACGAGATTCTGATAGTGAGGGTATCGCTGTTTGCACGGCGAAAGCACCTCGCTGACGTAATATATTGGCCGCTGAACGCCGTATGCCTTTCTCTCCTCTGGCCACTCGACGACAATAACCGTGCTGACAACTTGTTTTGTTGCGGCTAGATAAAGGTATAGGGGCTCCTTCTTCTGTGGCGTTGCCAGGACGCGCTTGTTCCACTAGTGGAAACAGGGGCTTTAGTCCCGGTTCGTAGGCCCCCTTTTGTCCCGGTTGTGCAACCGGGACGGGGCATCCGGGACAAATACCCCTCCCCATTGGTCCCGGTTGTGGCAGGACCCGGGACAAATGGGGCTGACCACGTGGCCCGAGCGCTGGAACCTGGCCAGGGCTATTAGTCCCGGTTCTGAATACGACCCGGGATGCATGCCCCTTCTGCCGCGGCAGGGCTTTTGCCCTTTTCTCTGCCGCGGCAGGGCTTTACAATTTCCGTTTTTTTGGTCCCCGAGACCTCCTGGCGGCCCCTCCCCGGACCTCGAGAAGAGTACCCTCCACCGAGCCCCCGGATCGCACGAGTGAATAAGTATATAAAGCAGAATAAGAAACACTTATATTACAGAAGCAAAGTATATCGATCATATTACATGACCGATGGAGTGTATTACAAAATCAAACTTAGTTCCAACCGGAGGCATGGTACTCTCCATGTACGTTTATGACCTCTGCATCTAAGAAGCCCGCAATTTCCTCCTGAATTGCTCGTATGCGGTCCCTAGGTAGAAGACCGTCCCGAAGCCGTTCGATCTAATATAAAGAAGAGTGGTCACTAAAATATATGAAGCTAAGTAACTAAAATAGATAGTAATAAGAAGAATTGACGATTAACGTACATGAAGTTGTTTTAAATTTCTGCCCTTGGGAGATGTGGTCTGACGAATGAACTCGCAAACGTAGTATCCACACAAGTTATTCCCGTCTCCTTGTTGCAAGCACTATACGAGAAGATTGTTTCAATCAAAATAATAATCAACCAGGCATGATAATGGAGATGGGCACGGATCTAGATAGTACTTACTTGCACAACATCAAATGTAAGTTGTTTTTCCCATTCACCGGGAGACTTCCTTATGAACCTCTTCCAAACCCTACCCGAGAAAGAAAAAGAATAAAAAGAGTTAGTAATTACTTGATACCCGAAAATGAAACAAAGTAGTCGATATATTGCAATATATAAATACTGAAATTAATAAAGATTGAAATTACCGCTGGATCATTTCCTGCATGTCAGCCCACATTGAGAGGGGTTTACGTTTTGAGTCCATTACAATTACTTTTCCTTTGTCAATTTGGAAGATTAGCAGAATATAGTGGAAGCTGCGCACGCAGAACTCATCAATTATACAATGAACATCGAGTAAGGAAAACAGAATGTTTACAACAGAGTAACACACTTACTTGAAGTTGTAAGGAAATAGTATTTCCCGTCGGTGTTGGTTAAATATTATTGCCCTCAGAATATTATTTTCTGTATCCTTGGGAGATTGCCGAAGAATCTTTTCATAAATAATATTTGGATCAATGAACCCAATATCATAGATTCCATCTCTTTTGCATTCGAGAATCTTCATTCTGCAATTATAATATATGAGTGTACTATATATATATATATATGAATATATATGCAATTGAATGAGGTGAGCTAGAGAAATAAGTGCTTACAGACAATAGGCACTAAGGATAGATTTGTCGAGGGCCTGCTGCTGGTATAACTGAAACAATTCCTCAAATTGAATCATAACAATTCCATTTCCAGTTCCATAGTGCTCGTCCTTAACGCTGAGACATAGCCAGTCCTCAGATTCATTAGCGGCTTGCATATACCAATTATGCACTCTTCGCATTTTCGTTGGTAGATTCTTTATCTCCTCGGGTTTGACAAGAGGCTGCCCGGACTCGTATTTGTACGCACATTCAGCTGCGGAGAAGTAGTTCACTGTTTGCATATACTCAGCAATGGACAAACCCGCATCAGCTGCCTTGTCTGCGTACAGTGTTATAAACTCCGGATCAATATCCTCATCAGCAATATTAGTGCTCGGCCCCACCTGGGTATTGGAAATCACTTTGAGCGGGGACGTGGATTGTTTTTTCTGCTCTCCGAGTTGAGCAACTGATTTCCCCTTTTTCCCGCTTGCGCTACTACTCTTCGTTGACCGCACCATTTCCTGGTGTGACTTCAGAATAGAGCGGTCATAGTCAGATGACAGACTCGGCTCGGGTTGATGAAGAGTCTTCACCATTTTCCAAGCTCGTTCTATCTCTTCTTCGGTCTCAGGGAAATCTGGCTTTTGCTTCTCCTTCCGCTTTGATTTCCACGCATCGTATTCGTCCTTTGCGATTTTCTTGGTTTCCTCGGGAGTATAGTCGTAAGGTAACTTGGGTACCTCTTTTGGTACCTTCGGGAGGGGTGACCGTTGACGTTTCGGTGATTTTTTATGTTTTGGCAGAAACTTAGTGGGCGGAGAGGGCTGACGCGGCGGCGTAGGCGACCGCGCTGGAGACGTGCACGGCGTAGGCGACCGCGCCGGAGACGGCATGCGTTGCGAAGACGACCGCGCTGGAGAATTTTGCGCTGGAGAAATGCGAGAATTCGATGGCTTTGCCGTCTGATTTGTGAGCACAATGCATTCCTTTAGCCATAGAACGGTCTAGTTCTTGGCTTCTCCGAGTTCAGTCAACTCTTCGTCTTCACCTTCTGGAAAATCAAGCTTTACCCGCTCGAATCCGTTGGCAACTTCATCGACCCCAACAACAGCGTAGCCCCGTGGAACCGGGAGACAATGGTGAGTTGGTTCGTTGCCAATCGGTAAGACATATCCGGCCGCCGCCTTGATGGTTATATTGACGACCTTCACGTGGAGCTCACAGGATGTCATTTCCGTGATCTCGTCCACCGGGTAAATCATCGGTGGTGCATCATCATCCGGTAGCTGCGTGGACGCAACGCTGCTTTTGCGATGAGAATGTGCGGCGTCGGGAGCCTCAGCTTCAACTTCTAGCATGTGTACTGATGCGCCGGTAGACACTATCTGCTGGCTAAGTGTGTTAATTTGGTCTTGCTGCTTCTTTGCTACATCCTGTGTCAGCTTTACCATTTCTTCAAGTTGACGCCTCCAGTTTGCATGATTCTCTGCTTCAGCTGCCTCCTTGTCCTTTTTACGTTGACGGCTTCTATCTGGGTATAACTTTTTGGTGGAGTCGAACGCAACACTCCACGGAGGAGTGCCTTTTGTGCCTCGTGTACGCCCTCCGTGTTCCTTATTCCCTAGGGCTCGTGTGAGCTCGTCGTTCTCTCTATCTAGCACGAACTTCCCATCTTTAACGTCCTTTATTGCGTCTCTCAGCTTCTCTATGGGTAGAGGATGACTCTTTTTATGCCTTAGGTTATATATTGCTTTTCCTTCGGCGTCCAACCTGCCCCCATGCCCGTAGAACCATGACCTTGTCCGCTCGACCCACAAGAACGGCTCGGGAGTGATCCCCTGCTGAATCAGGTTGTTCTCCCATGTCTCCCACTTGGGACTAGAACCCTTGTAGCCACCTTGCCCCATAACATGGTGATATACCTTTTTGCCGGCGTTTTTCTCATTTGTTTTCGTCCTTTCCAGTTCATTCTCTGCCAGCTTGTACTTCACGAAGTCTGGCCATACGGGTTTTATTTTCTCATACCCTTGAGTGAAATCAGTAGTCTTGTTCTTCTTAACATAATCAAGGTTCAATCTTTTCTTCCAGTTTTTGAATTGCTCGGCCATCTTTTTCAGGGTCCACGCTTTGACCTTTTCCCGTATCTCATGTTTCATTTTAGTAACATCGGCCTCAGTCACATCCGCTTCATTCTCGTCCACCTCCGGCACGGGTAAGTTGAAATTAGCCAAAATCTTTGAGAAAAGATGATCTTTGGCTATTTTGCCGACATATGAAATTCCTTGTTTCCGCGGATCTTTTGGCTCATTCCACTCATTAACAGTGATCGGGATGTGATCTCTAACTAGCACTCCGCATTGCTTCACAAATTTTTGGGCAACATCAGCGGGAAGCTCGGGTGCGCCGTCTGCTGTGATCGTGTCGATCCTGTATCTTTCTGTATCTTTCAACTTCTTTGTTGCGCCTCGTTTAGTCTTTTTTCCGGTTGATATATTTGAACCGGATGGCTAAAAATATAAAGACTGTTAATACATGTATATAGACAACGGATGCTTCATTAATTAACATATATATATGCACCTCGGAGCCGGTGTTTGTAATTTGTATGGTTCCACCGGAGCCGTCGGCTGCTCCCATATCGGAGCCGTCGGCTTCTCCCTCATCGGAGTCGTCTCCCTGGGTGAGCACCGGATCTCCCTCACCGGAGTCGTTCATCCACTGGCTCACATCGGGCTCTACGTCGGGCCTGCGGATTAAACCCTCGATCATATTTTCGGCATCTTCGTCTCTTGGCTCCATACTATACAAAAAGAGTAAGTATATATTTCAGATCCAATTCATTAAAATTGCACATGCATAATAATATTTAAACATACGATAACATTTCTAGCATTCTTAAATTTCTAAGAGCATGTCTAACGGACCCCTTATATGTTTTCGCCCCCTAAGAGCATGTCTAACAGACCCCTTATGTTTTCGCCCCCTAAAACGCGTGTACAGGGTTTTGGACATTTTCATGCATAGCCTGGTGAGTTACTATAAAATCTTCTTTTTTGGGGTTTCCTCAAGTTTGTCCGAGTATTTTCACTGCCTCATTCTCTTTTGTTTTTCACCTGTTCCTGCGTGCTACAGGTCATACCAGAGTGGTTTCTGAACTATTTTGGAGGAAAGATACCAGGAACTGTCAAATTACAAGCCCCTAATGGTATTGCATTTGATGTTGGAGTTATGGAGAACATGAACAGAACAATCCTCAAGTATGGGTGGGCGGAACCCATACTTGAGGATTATTCTGTTCATGTTCTCCATAACTCTCCAACATCAAATGCAATACCATTAGGGGCTTGTAATTTGACAGTTCCTGGTATCTTTCCTCCAAAATAGTTCAGAAACCACTCTGGTATGACCTGTATAGCAGGCAGGAACAGGCGAAAAACAAAAGAGAATGAGGCAGTGAAAATACTCGGACAAACTTGAGGAAACCCCAAAAAAGAAGATTTTTTAGTAACTCACCAGACTAATGCCCGTGTTAGAGGAGAGCAAAGCAACACTAAAACGAAGAAAACAGATATTGCTGCTGTATGAATGTGTTGAAGAAGCAAAGACGGGACCAAAGGTTACCAGCAAATTTGGTAACCTTTGGTCCTGTCTTTGCTTCTTCAACACATTCATACAACAGCAATATCTGTTTTCTTCATTTTAGTGTTGATTTGCTCTCTTCTAACAGGGGCATCAGGGATGCCTCTTCATATCTGAATTTTAATTGCTGTTGTTATTTCTAGACAAAGTAAACTCTGTCCATACTCTCAAAAGATCTTCAGCGCGCCCTAGCTCGCACGAGCTAGAGGGTTGGCCCTCTATATCCCCTCCCGACCCGCACATGTAGGGGTCGACGGGCCGCCCCCTACCCAAACTTGTAAAAAATCGTTCGGGGTGGTCCATTTACGGGGTCTGCTAGATGGCCGGGTATAGCCCAAACCCGTATATCAGCGGTTATTATACGGGTTTTGGGCCATATATATAGGGGGTCTGTTAGACATGCTCTAACATTCTTAAATTTTTTATATCAATTCTAAACAAATTTAAAGTAAATAAGTCTAATCTAAAATTTCTAACATTCATAAACTAAAATTTCTAACATTTGTAAACTAATAATTCTAACAATAATAAAAAACAGTAATTAAGTAAAAAAAAGGAAGAAAAACAAAAAAGGCCCCGGATTAGGGCGAGATGGAGGCAGGCCTTTTACCTCCTCTTGGGGCAGCGGCGGGCCGGCGGCGTGGGGCAGCGGCGGCGCGGGGCAGCGGCGGCGCGGGGGGCGGTGGAGGATGGCGCGGGGCAGCGACGGGATCGAGGGGCGGCGCGGGGCAGCGACGGGATCGAGGGGCGGCGCGGGGCAGTGGTGCGGGGCAGCGACGGGACCTAGAGGGGCGGCGCGCGGCCGAGGCGAACGGGAGAGGGCGCTAGGGGGGGTGGGTGCGCTCGACGGAGTCGGGAGCGGCGCCACAGAGGAGGATGCCGACGGGGCGAGGGGGCGGCGCGGATGCCGACGGGGCGAGGGGGCGACGCGGGGGGACGGAAAAATTGGGCAGCCTGGCGGCGTCGATTTGGTCCCTGCGCGCGGTCTGGAACTGAAAGGAGCGGTGACGTGTTTATATCCTATAACCCTTTCGTCCCGGTTGGTGGCAACAACCGGGACGAAAGACCCTTCCGTCCCGGTTGGTGCCACCAACCGGGACGAAAGACCCTTCGTCCCGGTTGGTGGCACCAACCGGGACGGAAGGGCCCGGCTGGTCGCCCGCGCCAGAACCAGCGGGCCGGCGCGCCAATTGTTTTAGCGCCAAATTTTGAATATCTTAAATATGTAAGTGAATAACTTCTACATACTTTCAAATTACGAAAAAATTACAACATTAAAATTGTTTGAAATTGCGTAAATAATTCAAATCCGTTTTCTGTTTTCCTAAATAATTATTCTAACTGTTCTAACTATTAACTATTTCACTATTTACACTTAATTTAAATATAAATATCTTATATTGTTTTAAAATTAGTAATAATTACATTAAAAGCAGTGTCGCCGGAATACAAATTCTTTTATTAAAAAGAGAAAACAAACGAATACCGAGGGGGATGCGGTAAGCATTCTGTTCTGCACATATATTTAAGATTTACCATGTACTGTCGTGTGTATTGTCGAATGAATACGGAACACTTATTTTAGCCCTGCACTCAGTTTTGCACATTCATTGAACAGGTGGTAGCTCCTCACTGAGCCAAGCATACAATGAAGCCAGCGGATGAAGCTCAGATTTGGGCAAACATACTGGCTGATCCTCTTGATTGGCCTCCATCTACTATTCCTCTTCCTAGCCAGGTAATAATAAGAAATATAAAACTATTACCATTTTTCTTCCTTGATCAACTATCTCCCTTATGCTGGTAGCCACCATGCATTTACAAACCGGTGTATTAGGATCTGTAATGCACGAAACTCCTATAAACCATCCAACCATCTGCACAATCGTCATCAGAAACATAATATCAACCGATACTTCATTTGTATTCTACAGGTCGAAAATTACCACTTCATGGAAGAGCCCAAGCCATGGCGATACTTACAGAATGTGCCTTCGGCAGGGAGGTCAATATAGGAAAGATGACAAGCACTGGACATAGGACGAAGTGATTAAGCTAGCCAAGGGTGTTGAGAAATATGGCGCTGGGCAATGGAAAAAGATCGAGCTTCATTACTTCTCACTACCTGACGGAGAGATGAACTGACCGGGGTGTATGAAGCTGGGCTATATATATATAGGGTCCTCTTGCTCAAAAAGTGTTGAGCTAGGGTTTTGATCCAACGGTTAAGAAACACCTCATCCAACGGCTCACAGCAGCTCGAAAGAAACACACCGTAGCCCTGATCGAACGGCTCACAACAGCTCGAAAAAAACACACCCGGATCCAACGACTCACGAGCGCTTGAAAGAAACACACGATCCGTGTGATTCTATCTGATTGGTCCAAACGAAACCCTAATTCCCATTTAGTCCCGGTTGGGGAAACCAACCGGGACTAAAGGGATGATCCGTTTCCCAATGAAACCCTAACCCATTTAGTCCCGGTTGGTGTCCCCAACCGGGACTAAAGGGATCGATATTTTCTTCTCGCTATATATATGTATGCATTGCCACACCATTGGCATAAACACATACAAACTCACCACTCTCTCATGGCTTCTACCGTACCCACTCTAACATTCATCCAGGCGGAGGCACTTTCCGCCTCGAACTACCCCTGCCCGTGCGGCTACAACGTTCCCGCCGGTTGGATGCTGAGCGCCGGAGGAGTGCCGGTCCCTCCTCTTCCTCAAGGTGTGGCGCGTCGGACGGCCATCACGAACCACTACTACCACGAGCTCACGCCGGAGCAGCGGAGGAATCCCAGTTGGCATCCCGATAACCAGCATACTTGGGATGCCTTCTTCATCAATCGGCGTGAGAGGGCGCTCGCCAGGTATGAGGAGGACGGTCTACCTCCTGGGAACTTTCACGAGGCCGGTCGTCGGCTATGGTGGTCCGGCCGGACTCTACAGAGCGTCATGGACTACATCAGGGCCGGCGATATCCCCCGCCTGCGCTACCCTCAGGCCCAGTCCTGGAGTCGTGATCCTCCGAGGGAGTGCAGAGCACCGTCAGACGATAGTGACGACGACGGCGGCGGCGACTACGACGACTACGAGTACATGTACTATAGGCCTAGGCAGGAGTATGACTAGTAGATCGATGCACTTTTGCCATTATGTACTGCCTTGTTTATTTAGATCTATGCTCTCCGTTTAGATTTAGATCCAATCTTGCCATTATGTGTACCGTGCCTTGTTTATCTATCGAAATACATGTCCCCCTCTTTTTAACGTCTATCGAAATGCCATTAGATCTGAATCCAACAAATCAGGAAAAACCACACGGAAAACAGAAAACAGACGAGCTAGAGGGCCACTGTTTGCCGGAATACAACAAATTATTTTATTAAACAGCCAACAGAAAACAGACGCGCTAGCACGCTACTCTTCGTCCTCGTCGTCGTCGGTGACCTCCTCGTCGTCGGAGGAGGTGCATGATGGTATTTCCGAGATAGGCCCCCACCTCGGATCGTCGGAGGCCCAGACTTCGCCGGCGTGGCCGGCCCGACGGAGCGCTTGCAGCGCCTTCGTCCTCGCCTCCCGAGCGGCATCTAACTCGAGGTGGCGTTCGAGGCGCCGCTCCGCCCGCTCAGCCGCGCAGGTCTGCCATAGCTCCTCGTCGGCGCTCTCCTCACCCGGATTGTTCCGGTAGTACTCGCGGACCACGCGGTCGTCCCTGGCGTCGACTAGGCCCTGAAACGAGCGGTGCCTGAGGTGGCGGTGGTCGGCGGCAGTGACGATCTGCGGCGTCGGCGCCCTGGCCTCCGCTTCCCAGAGGGTGTGGCAGTCGCCAAAATTCATCAACGACCGCGGGCGGCCGAGGCGCCAGGCCGCCGCGTCCCAAGCGCGGGCGGCCTCCGAGGCCGTCGCAAAGGAGCCGAGGGGGATGCGGTCGTCCCCGAAGCGGATAGTCGCGGTGAACATTCCGTTCTGCCGCGATCGAACTCCGCGGAAACCGGTAGTGTTGTTCCTCCTCGGAGGCATGGTGGTGGCACGACGGTGCGTGGAGTGGAGGTGCGGCAGTTTATAACGCGCATTCATGCCCACGCGTTACAACTCCCGCGCCACGCGGACAGACAATACCACCCATGCGCCACGCGGACAGACAATACCACCCATGCTTAAAAAAAAGGGACGGGGCTGTGGCCGCATTTGTAGGGGAAGGGACATTGGTCCCGGTTAGGGGTATGATCCGGGACCAATGCCCATGCGCGCGCCACGTGGCCTGTGGCTAGGGATTCGTCCCGGGTCGTGCCACGAACCGGGACCATTGGCTCCCCACGAACCGGGACAGATGCCCCCAGGTGGTTTCTGCTGCCTCGGGCACACGAACCGGGACCAATGCATGGCACTTGTCCCGGTTTTTGGTGCAACCGGGACAGATGCCCCCTGCCCCCCTGGACGAAAGGGGTTGTTTCCACTAGTGTTCTGCAACATTCTTTTTAGGTCGATGAACGCCTTTTTTGCTTCGGGTGTCCACTCAAACTTATCTGTTTTCTTCAGCAGCTTATAGAAGGGCATCGCTTGCTCGCCTAATCTCGCGATGAATCTGCTTAGAGCGGCTAGTCTCCGCGTGAGTTGTTGTACGCCGCGAAGATTGGTTGGCTCCTTCATTGTCAAGATTGCTTGAATTTTTTACGGATTTTCTTCGATTCCTCGGGCGGACAACAGATACCCGAGAAGTTGTCCTGCAGGGACGCCGAAGACGCATTTTGTCGGGTGGAGCTTGATCTTGTACGCGTTGAGAGCGTCGAATGACTCCCTGATGTCCTCGAGGAGTGTATCCTCCACTCAAGTGTTTATGACGATGTCGTCAACGTACACCTGTACGTTCTTGCCAATGAGCTTGGCGAGGCATTTTTGCATGCATCGCTGATATGTTGCGCCTGCGTTTTTCAGCCTGAAGGGCATTGTCGTGTAGCATTAGACACCGTGAGGTGTGATGAATGCTGTTTTCTCCTCATCCTCCTTTTTCATCCCGATCTGATTATAGCTCGAGTAGGCGTCCAAGAAGGAGAGTCGTTGGTAGCTTGCAGTGGAGTCCACGATTTGGTCGATCCGTGGTAAAGGGAAGTTATCCTTGGGGCAGTGTTTGTTCAACGACGTATAGTCGATGCACACACGAAGGATGTTAGTGTTTTTCTTCGGGACCAACACCTGGTTTGCTAACCAGGTGGATATTTTTATTTCTCTGATGAATTTTGCGGCGAGTAGTATATTCACTTCTTCTCCAAGTGCCTTTTGCTTTGGCTCGGAAAATCGTCGGGTCATTTGCTTGATAGGTTTGGCGTCTTTGAATACTTCGAGTGAGTGCTCGACGAACTCCCTGGGTATCCCTGGCATATCTGAAGGTCAGGCGAAAATTTCCCAGTACTCACGGAGGAGTTCGACGAGCGCGCCTTCCTATGCGGACGATAGGGTGGTGGACACCATCACCGTCTTCGCGGATTCTGTCGGGTGCACTTGATGCTTTTGAGTGTCGCTGTTTGCACTGAACTCGAGTTTTGGGGCGTTCTTTTTGGTGAGTGGCATCACAGAGTGATCCGTGGTCTTTGCCAACTCTTCCAGCTCCTCCTGCATCCCGAAAGATTTCGCGATCTCGTTGAACTCAATATCGCATTTGTACGATTTCTGGAAGTCTCCATCTATGGTGATGGTGCCGTATTCCCCTGGGAGTTTGAGCTTCAGGTAGGCGTAGTGGGGTACTGCCATGAATCTCGCGAATGCTGTTAGACCGAGAATGGCGTGGTACTGTGAGGGCCAGTCGACTACCTTGAAGTCGAGGAATTCTCTCCTGTAGTTTCTTGGGTTTCCGAGCACCACCTCCAAGTTGATTGTTCCGAGTGGTCGGACTGCTTTTCCCGGTACTATCCCATGGAAGGATGTTTCTGACTCTGCGAGTCCGTCCAGGTTTTTGTTCATCTTGCGGAGTGTTTACGCGTAAATGATGTTGATTCCGCTGCCACCGTCCATGAACACTCGCGCGAGGTCGTAGTTGTCAATCTGCGCCTGAATGACGAGCACGGCGTGTCCCGGTCGATATACCCAAAGAGGATGATCTTCTTTGGAGAAAGTTATCGAATGATCTGCCATCTTCAGGTATTCGGGTGTGGACGGTGGATTTTGTACTGCCATGATCACTTGGCGTGTGTTTGTCTTCTGGACTCCTCGGGAGGGGCAGACGTTCTGTATCATTCCTAGGAGTCCCTGTGGGTTTGGGTACCCATTGGCTCCCTGGTTTGCGATGGGTGGCGCTGGTAGCGCGGCCAATACCGCGTTGTGATGTCCTAGTGGAGGTAGGGGCTGTGGCGGCTGGAATCCTCCTGGGAGTTGCGGGTATCCTTGGTTGACCGCGGCTCTGTTCTTCTTCGTGTAAGCCTCGTGGATGTCTTGAAACTTTCGGCAGTCCTTGAGGATATGAGTCGCCTTGGTCTTGCCTGTGCGCTTATCTGTGAATAGATGTAGCATGCAATAACCGTCAAGGTCTTCTTCGGGAGTTTTTTCATCCGGTTTTGGCTTCTAGTCGCGTTTTCCACGAGGCCTGTTGTCACGATTTCTGGTGAACTCTGCTGCCACCAGTTCTTCTCGATCATCATGATCGTAGTGTCTCCTCTTCTTCTTTCGACCATGGCGGTCCTCCTCAGGCACGGGTGAAGATGCTTTCTCGTTGCGCACGGAATCTTCACCGTTAGCCCATCTGTCGGCTATTGCCATCAACTCCCCGATGGTTTTGGGCGCAGCTCGTCCCAGTTCTTCTCGGAAAGCAGCGCGCCGAGCTCCTTTGGTGAAAGCTTCGACCGAAACCTCCTCTGACATGTTTACCGCCGTATTTTTGAGCGTGGTCCGCCGCTGGATATATTCGCGAGTAGACTCACCACTCTTCTGCATGCACGCCCGCAGCTCCTCGATAGACGCGGGTCTTTTCTATGTTGCTTGGTTGTTTTTGCGGAACTCGTAGGTTAGATCGTCCCATGACCCGTAGCATGCCCGCGGTCTTCCTTCGAGCCAGCTGCGTGCACCGCCTACGAGGTGTAGGTTCAGGTACTGCATGTCCGTTGTCTTGTTCCCACGTTGGCACTTTACTGCCGTGAGGTAATCTGATAGCCAAGACTTGGGCTCTTGCGACCTGTCGTACTTTGGGACCTCCGTCGTAAGCTTGAACCTCTTGGGCATCGGTGCCTCGCAGATGTCGCGGGTGAAGCACAATGCACCGCAGGCCTCCTCGTCGGAAGAGGCGGATAGTGACCGTGCACGGTTCCTGATTGCTCGGGCCCTGTTGACCTTGTTTTGCGTGGTGTTGTCTCGCGCTTCGTATTCAGGCCGGTCGCGATTATCCTCCTTCCGCGGCTCTTTGCTGCGGTGTCGCGAGCGGCTGCCGTGGTGTCGTGGACTGCGATCACGATCTCTCGGGCTATCGTCGCTGCTACTCGGGCTATCTCCGGAGCACCGGGCTTCTTTCCCTTGGGCGCAACGAGGTGATTCCTTCCTTCTAGGGGACGTAGTCCCGCGTTTGCGGAGTATTTCCTTGTCCTTCCGAGGGGTCTTTTCAGTTTACGGCGATGTCGCGTGCCTGCGGCCTTGGGCGGCGATTCTTGCGGCTGCCATGCCTAGCCCCTTCTGGACTTGTCGATATTGTTCCGTGCGGGAAATCATTCTCAAGCGGTTGGTTCGTCTGTAGATATGTGGCTGCTGTCGTCGTCGGTTGTATGTTGCCGTCGTCGACGACGTGCATGAGGGATGTCTCGAGTGTCTTGCTAATTCCGCTGAGGGATTTGTGATCCAAGGCAGCGGTCTTGGAGACGTATCTCTTTTTCGGGGGATTGTTTCCCACCGAGCGAGTCTAGGAGAGGGCCGCACGGCGCGCGCTCGACTCATCCGCCGCTTTCTTTTGTGCTTCTAGATTCCTGCGGGCTTTGTTGATCAGTTGACCTACTCGCACTAGATGATAGTGGTACGCGGTCAGATCTTCATGGGGAGCTCTTTCTGTGACTGGCTGGCATAGGTGTACAACCTCCTTCGCTCTGACCCATGCATCTCGCGATACTTTGATACGCTCTTGCTCCTTCCGGCTTTCCTCAGTTTCTTCGAGTGGATCAGCTGATCCTTCCATCCAGACCTGGGCCAGATATGGCTCGCGAGTCCTAGGCGTGGGTCAACAACTTTTACCAACCCGAGAGGGTTCTTCAGCTGCGATAGTGTGGAAGTTGCGGATGCTGCGGCGGATGGATCCACCACTGGGCGCTAGGTCGCGACTAGCATCGTCAGGCGGCGAGTCGAGGGTTGCCGGGCTTGAGACAGACTCGGATTCGCCGAGATCGATCTGCTCGGGGAAGTCCAAGATTCCCGCCTTGTTGGCGTGGAAGTGGAAGCTCCCGAATGTCAAGTTGACGCTCTTTTCCAATCGGCTGAACGCCGGGCGCGATTCCGGTGAGTGGGGCGTGTAGATGATCGACCCGAAGCAGATCGGTTCCGCTAGAGTCGAAGTTCCGGGGCTCCTGCTAAGGTTGGCGATGATGAAACCGAAGACGATGTAGATCCATCGCCCGCTGTTCGCACAGACGGCGCCAAATGTCGATTAGTCATCTCAACAAGTCCCTCGGATGATCCAGTAGGGTTTCGATTAAGAGAACGTAAGGACGCTGGTGACGATCGTCGGCTAACAGTGGGGCACGATTTACCCAGGTTCGGGGCCCTCGTAGAGGTAAAACCCTTACTCCTGCTCTTTTGATCTGTATTTATCAGTAGATCGGTTACAATTGGGGTTGCTCAAGTCGAGAGTACGATCTCGAGCTCAAGGTTGTTGTGATATCGAATAGATTGCACCCCTTCGGTGGTTCTCCTGGCTTTATATAGGTGGCCAGGTCTCAAACTGAGTCCGGGGGGGGGGGGAGGTTACAAACCCTAGTTTTAGGTCGGTATACGTTTCATTCTTGACCCGCAAGTTTTTGCGGGTGGGCTTCAGCTGGGCCTTCAAGAACATTAAGGTGGCACCTTCCTCTAGGCTTATGTCTTTGGCCTTGGACCGGGTAGCCTCACCCGATAGGTCCAGGATTCATCCCCACGTCAGTTGTCGAGGACAACTGCACCGTCCATGGCAGAATGGTGGGGGCGCCTAGTGACGTTGCCTCCTTCTTGTAGCGCGGACTTGGTCTCCTTGCAGCAAAGAAGTATTCTTGCGAACATGCTTTGGCTGGAGCAGCTATCCCCCAGACTTTATACACAAGTATGGCAACCGCGGCCAAAGCATAACTGCGTCCCTACACAGCCTCCATCAGCGCATGGAGGCGCGGTCGTTAGCATCACATGCCTTGTCTCCCGCCGAGCGGATGAGCTCCTTCGGGAGGAAGCGATGGTGGCGCAGAGTTCCTCCCGAAGGGCAAGCCGATGAGCTTCATCTCCAGGGGCTTGAACACGGACGGAGCTATGTCTGGAGCCCTGATGTGTACGCACGATTCTATTCTTGTAGACAGTGTTGGATCTCCAAGTGCAGAGATTTGTTGAATAGCAGCAAGTTTCCCTTAAGTGGATCACCGAAGGTTTATCGAATTCAGGGAAGTAGAGGTCAAAGATATCCCTCTCAAGCAACCTTGCAATTACGATAAAAGAAGTCTCTTGTGTCCCCAACACACCTAATACAATTTTCCGTTGTATAGGCGCACTAGTTCGGCGAAACGATAGTCAAATACAAGTAATATGGATGTTTATAAGTGATAATAGCAATCTGAAATAAAAATGGCAGCAAGCAAACATGTAGCAGAACTGATTGTAAATGGTGTTTCAATAATTAGAAACAAGGCCTAGGGATCATACTTTCACCAGTGGACACTCTCAACAATAATACCATAATTGAATGCATAAATATCATATCTTCACTATGCTACTACGAACCAATCTCCGGTCGAATAACAAACACCAATCATTGCGTAGGGACATAAGAGCACTCCTTAGAGTTCTCATTCCCCATCTAGGTAACCCCCATGCTATCACCATGAGACCTAGATGGTTCTAAACAAACACCACAATTTTATAGGGTCATCCAACACAAAATATAAATATCATGCTAAACCACACGGTGCACACACTGTCACCATTACACCATGATCAAAGTGTCTACAGAGATCTCATAAAAAAACCAGTTGAGTAGCATGACAGATGAAGAGTAACATCTACTTATTCAACTAGATTACAAAGCTCATGATCACATAAAGATCACACCATGGGAGAGAGAGAGAGATGAGACACATAGCTACTGGTAGAGCCCTCAGCCCCGGGGGAACTACTCCATCCTCATTATAGGAGACAGAAACAGTGATGAAAATGGTGGTCGAGGGGATGGAGATGGCTCTGGGGGCACTTCCCCGTCCCGGCAGGGTGCCGGAACAGAGATTTTTGTTCCCCGAAACTCGTCGGCGGCGGCGGTGGAGCTACGCAATTTTTCGTGGAAGGGGGCCGATTGGTTTAGGGTTTATGCCTCGGGGGGAATCAATAAGCGAAAGGGCAACATCGGTGGGCAGCCAGGGGGCCCACACCACTGCTGGGAGAGGCCAGAGGGGGGCATCGCCTCATGGTGTGGGTCCCCTAAGGCCCCTCCTCCGGGTCTCGTCCGGACTCCGTGTACATGACGACTTTCTAAGACTTCTGGGTTTTGTTCGTCCAATTTCGAGAATATTTCGAGAATAACTTTTCTGAAACTAAAATCAGCAGAAAACAAGAACTGGCTCTGTGGCATCTTGTCAATAGGTTAGTCCCAAAAAATCCATAAAATTACATAAAGTGTATAAGAAACATGTAGCATATGGCAAGAAAACAACATGGAACATCAGAAATTATGGATACGTGTGAGACGTGTCAAGCATCCCCAAGCTAAGTTCCTACTCGTCCTCGAGTAGGTAAACAATAAAAACAAAATCTGAGGTGACATGCTACCAACATAAACTTGAACATCATAATGTAAAGCGTGTAAACAAAGATCAAATGAGTAAAGGTTGTGGTTTATGATCAAATGAGTAATGATGTAAAGCATGTAAACACAGACCATTAATAAGAACAAAGTAAAACTTTTTAACGATCAATACTAAAAACAATCCGCTGTGCAAAGTATATTAAAGATGATTTA
The DNA here is from genome assembly GCA_028641055.1 of Alopecurus myosuroides. NCBI lineage: Eukaryota > Viridiplantae > Streptophyta > Magnoliopsida > Poales > Poaceae > Alopecurus > Alopecurus myosuroides. The sequence goes on along the minus strand of CM054061.1, from coordinate 219,230,838 downwards.
AGATTCAAGAACAACATTATAATCATCCTAAGCATCCAACTCTCACAACAACTCATGTTAGGATCAAGTCAAGCGACAACAATACGCACATGGAAAAACCATCAAACTATTTGGTCACTCAAAACAAGAAAGCGTTCTGTATTGGTTCCCGGCACTAGAATGTTATGGCTAAAAGAACATTATGGGAGGCTTGGAAGGTCCATGGAAGAAAGTCCCACACAGCTGAAAGTGATCATTAGACGAGAGGAAGTCTTATAATCGAAACTGTGCAAGGAGTAGTGATTGCCACATAACGGATGCACATAGAGCTATAAGCGTATGAAAGCTCTCTAATGGAACTAGTGAGGGTGCATCAAGCTTGCTTTATCATGAATACCTAGAGCACTTTTGAGGAGGCTCATCATTGGAATATACAAGCCAAGTTCTATAATGTAAGGTCCCCACATAGTTATGCAAATCATAAAATGAAAACTCTCTCCAAACTGAAGTATTGGTGCTAACTAAGCACAAGTGTGGAATATATGATATTAATGATGCCCCTCTCTCTTTATATCTCTCTTTTTCCATCTTTACTTTTTTTCTTTTGGGGTTTTTTTCTTTTTTTTCTTTTTTTATAACCTCACTGGTAGGGGCAACACTCTATTTTACAATGAATCATCACACTTTTAGTACTCATAACTAAAACTGAAATATCTCTGATGTATAAAACTAAATGCTCATGCCAGTGTAGCAGCATGCAAAATAACAATGGAACATGTAACAAGTAACATAATGGTAATGGATGTTGTATGGAAATATATCTTGGAATGGATATGGAAATTCCATGATAGGTAGGTATGGTGGCTCTTTGAGGAAGATATTTTAGGCTTATGTGTTGAAGAACAAAGTCCTCCCACGGGGTTTGGATGTACTGGCGAAGTTTGCACCAACTCTCAATGTGAGAATGGACAATGCATAATACCAAAGAGGCTAGCAAATATGGATGGTGGAAGTGCCAGAAAACCACAACTTAGAACTCATAAGTTAAAAGATTACATCTAGAATTTTATTATCCAAGGAATAATGAAGATCACTCCAAGATGGCCCATGGCAATGACAAGTCACTGTTGGCTACACCCACCATAGCGCGTAACAAAAAGCCACCACAATTTTTATCAGCAGAGGAAGTCATATACCATTATACTGTCAGCTGGTTTTTCATGTGTGGCACAGTTTCAAGCTTCTAGACCAACGATTATTTGTTTTACTTTACTAGACTAGAAGGTTTACCATTAAGCATATTAATATCTCAAAAAACAACAAATAATCAAGTGAAATAGTTTAATGACCTACTAGAGCATGCAAGTCTTTTCCAACATACCATCTACCATACGTAGCATTTTCTATTTCCATCAAACACCAAACAATATATATTTCAACACAAACTCTCCAACTAATATATAAATTAACAAGAGGTACTAATACTACTCTACTAGAACTAACATCTCTAAAGAAGAGATGCATGAAAAACAGGAGCTAAAAGGATTTGTAGCAGCTAGAAGATAAACTAAGAATACGAGCATGATAGAAAACGAGTATTCATATGAAAAAGCGGAGCGTGTCTCTCTCCCACACAAGAATGCTGGGTTCCAACTAAGTTTATTTAATCAAGGAAAACAATATAAAAAACAAAAACAAAGAGACGCTCTATGTAAAGTGCATATAATGTGACCGAATAAAAATATAGTTTCACTAGAAGTGACCTGATAAGTTGCTGATGAAGAAGGAGATTCCTTGGGCACACCCAAGCTTATACGCTTGAGTCTTCTTGGAATTTTCTGGGATGGACCACGGAACATCCCCAAGCTTTGTCTTTGAACTCTTTTTTATCACATTATATCACCCTCTTCTCTTGACCCTTGAAAACTTCCTTCACACCAAACTCAATGTAATTCGCATTACAGGGTTAGTGCACAATAAAACATTCACACGTTCTCCATGAACACACGCATTATTCATACTTTTTAAACATTAGCTACAACCACTACTGTTTTGTGGAGCAAAGAAATCCATTCAACATAGTAAATGAGAGAATGCAACTAAAAAAGGCAGAATCTGTCAAAACCAGAACAGTCTGTAAAGACGAATTTTTTCGGGGCACTTACTTTGCTCAAATCAAAAAACTCAAAGCTAGAATTTTTTTGGAATTAGCTGAGGAATAAGCGCAAAAATTGGCAGGTCATTTTGCTCTATCTGTGAATTTACACGAATTTAACGGTGGATAGCAGAAATCTGTTTCGTACGCGGAAATCCAAATCTAACCTCAATTTTCACTAGAGACTTTACTTGGCACAACAAATACGAGAAAATAAAGATATAATGGAGTTTCTAAAGAAATAAATAACACCTTGAATCAAACAAAACAGAGAAAAACAAAGCAAAAATAAAACCATGGGCTATCTCCCAAGAAGTGCTTTTCTTTAAAGCCTTTTAGATAGGCATGATAATTTGAGAAGATGCTCACATGAGAAATATGAATTGAAGCAAAAGAGAGCATCAAAAGAAAATATAAAACAAATTTAAGTCTAACCCACTTCGTATGAAAAAGAATATTGTAGAAAAACAAGACAATAAAGCACAAAGTGGCTAGCATAGGAAGACAAAATAAGTGCAACTTAAAAAATTTCAACATAAAAAGAGGAAACTTAATATTGTTGAGATTCATAAAAGTATGTTTCTCTCTCTCATAATATCTTTCAGTAGCATCATGAATAAAATTAACAATATAACTATCACATAAAACATTCTTATCATGAGCCACATGCATAAAAGAATTAATACTCTCCACATAAGCATACTCATTCTTATAACTAATAGTGGGAGAAAATTCAACAAAATAGCTAACATTATTATTCTCATCACCATAATCATCAAATATGGGAGGCATATTGTAATCATAATTAATTTTCTCTTCAATAGTAGGTGGACTGAAAATATCATAATCATCCTTGTGATCATCATAAAGAACTTCAACATGATAGAGAAGTTGTATATTAGGGAGATGGTTTTGGGTAATCCCTCCATAACTATGACACATTCATAAGGATAATTGTAATTATGGCATGTGTTATAGTATTATTTGTAATTATCAAAGACTCAGGGCATAATATCATCATTAGCAAAAGGATTTTCAAACACATCATCCACAAGCTCAGAGCTTTCTATATCATCATTGGAAGGAACATGGATGGTACTAATAGTATAACAATTATTATCATCATTTTCAGAATTGGTGCCAAAGAGATTTTCAATATTAAAAGTAGTGTGTTACTCCCAATCATGATCACTTTCATAACTAACAGGCATATGAAAATCACTGAGTTTAGACTCATCAGCAAAAACTATAATAGGAGCAACATGCTTAGGGGGAGATACCGTTACCTCTCTCCTTTTACTCCACCTATTCTTCTTCTTCCTCCCCTTCTTCCCCTTCTTTAGGAGGGAGAGGCTTGAAAGGAAACTTCTCCACATACACTGGTTTATTGTGAGACACAATAGAAAGAACTTTGGAGGATTCCTCCTCTTTATTAATAAGAACAAAACATATACTAGTCTTGTCATATTTTGGTAAAGTTTCATGTCGTAGGGTGGTGAAGACAGATGCCATGGGATGGCTTAAGTGTTGGGGCCGATGGACGCTGTAGGTATTCGGGGAGGGATCGCACGTTGAGTAGACACGCACAAGAACACTGCAAACACCTCGATCTACCCAGGTTCGGGGCCCTCGTATGGAGGTAACACCCCTACTCCTGCCTATCTCTCTGTATACGTGTTATCCGAGTAGCCACAGTACAAATCAGGCTCTCAGCCGAGTAGCCACTCTCTTGCTCTCTCTACCTCTAGCTTGTGCTCACGCAATAAATGCTCTCTCGGGTAACGTCCCTCGCGCAGGAGGGGGCTGGGCACCTTATATACTGGTTTCCAGCCGAGTAAACAATGATTAAAAGGTGCACGATGAGACGTCTCTACTGTGACATAGAGCACGCCTCCGTGTTCCCGCTGACGCCATGGCGAGAAGTCGCCGCGCCATCCGGCTGACAGGACTTGTCCACCCTGTCAGTCTCACAGAGTAGGCCCCCGACACGTCTTGTCCCCCTGTCAGTGACAAGACATGAAAGGTGCCTACCCTCACTGTGCCCACGCCGTAACGCGGATAATCATGCGTCTTGTAAGTTGAACCGCACGCCTGTACGGCTGCGGGATACGCGGGATCTCGTCAGAACGGCTCCATTGACTTCTTGCCCGAGTAGGATTGCAGCCCATCTACTCGGACCACTTTTTCTCTACTCGGACGATTATGATCTTCCTCATTATCTTCTCCTGGCCTTCAGTACTGATTACCGAGTAGAGTCTACCGGGTACCAGATACCCGAGTAGCCGCCTACCCGGCCAACAGTACTTTGACCTCTGTTTTACCACCTGCCTTACCCCTACTCGGGGGTAGCCCCCCGAAATTAGTCCTCGAAGCTGGTAGAGTCCAGCGAACTTGTTCGTTGGGCCCTGCCAGCTTAAACCAATTTGCCTTTCTGCAGGAGTGAGGCCGAGTTGCTCCTCAACTCGGACACCCATAACTCCTACTCGAACCTCTCCAACTGTGGTTATTGGAGAATTCTTCTTGGAGCCGAGTAGAACACACTCTGCATAGTGCTGCCGAGTACTTTATACTTAGTGAAATTTTCAACACGATCCCGCTCTGTCCAGATCGAATCCATCTTCTCGTGCCCATGTGGGGCACGTGTCACGCATCCCAGCCCCCGACGCCTCGGTTCTGGTGCTACAGCGTGCCACTTGCCTGCCACTGCACCTGGGCCCCACGGCCCTTTAGGTCACCTCGATCGTGTACTCGAGAGCCCATGACCTACGTCATGGGATTAACTGCGCCCGTTATGCGCGCATTTCGCGTTATGTGCGTTTTCTAACGGGCAGTTAAGCCACGCCGCACGATCTCAGCCACGTTCAATCCGCTAGTAACTGCAATCCGCAGAGGAGATAAATACCTCCGCGCCGCCCAAATCACTTCTTTCCTTCGCACTTTCCCCTTTCCTTCTCCATCTCTGCCTTTGCCTCCGCCGTCGAGCACAGCGCCGCCGCAAACCCGCAACGCGCCACCGCTCCACGCACAGAGAGACAGAGAGAGAACCACACCTCGTGCGCCCCCGTCTTTGTCGTCACCTTCGACCTCGACGAGCACCCGCGACTCCACCAGCAACCGCGCCGTCATGGACCTCGCGAACGTTGTCGTGGACCAGCACGAGGACGAGATGGCGCCGGCCCGCGGCAGCTGGGAGGGCTCGGACGTCACCGCCGCTGACTGCTAGTGGCTGGTGAACACTCGCCGGGTTCCTCCCGGCGTAATTTGTCGCCCTCCTGGTGACGAGCTCGCCCCGACACCGAAAGACGGTGAGTACGTTATCTTCCTTTCTCACTTCAAACGTGGCCTAGGCCTTCCCATTTCCAAGTTTTTCGCCGACTTCCTCTACCACTTTGGCCTCCAACCACATCATCTTCCTCCCAACGCCATCGTGATGCTATCCACCCACACCGCCGTCTGTGAAGCCTTCCTGGGCGTCTACCCAACAGTCCAGACTTGGGCGCACTACTTCTTTCTTCGCCAGCAGAGCGTTCCAAACCCCAACAACCCTCTTGTTCCACGCGCGATGACCCAGACGGGTAGCGTAATGATGTTGCAGCGCAGCACCGGGCACCACCCGCGGGTACTCGGTTTGGAGACTGTGCGCAAGTGGCAGCGCGGCTTCCTGTACGTGAAGAACGTCCCTCCCGCAGAAGGAGAAGCTGCTGAAGACCGAATTGGGCTCCCCAAGTTCGAGAATGTCCTTCCCACGGGACAGAACTGGGGGTACAATCCTATGAACACTATGAACGACGTCGTCCAGGTAGCGAAGCACCTGGAGCAGCCTGCGACGGAAGGGCTTCTGCAGGATGATCCGATCGCGTGCTGGATATCGCGCCGAGTACTCCCACTCCAAAGCCGGGCACACAAGATGCGCTACATGGGAGGCCCTCGGGATTGCACCAGGACCACCACCTTTGAGCTTAGCAAGGCCGAGGTGGCCATCTGGGCCAAGTCCATCATGAGGACTACGCTGAACGACAACTGGGCATATGGATTTGTGCGTATAGCCGCACCAAGCGCATTCCCCAGGTGAGTCTCCTTCTCTGTACGCTCACTGTTTGTATTTGACACTGAATAGAATCCTTCTTGGCCTTGTATGCTTTCTGCTTGCACTCTATGCCGAATAGCTCGTCTCTTAGGCTTACATGCTTTATGTTTGTATGCTGCACTGAGTAGAGCCTCCTAGTTAACACTTAGCTTTGTATGCTTTATGTTTGCATGCTATGCCGAATAGACTCCCTCTGTATATGCTTTTCCTTAGAGTTTTTAGCTTCTTGTGCTTAGTGTTTGCAGGCTAACTGAGTAGAAACACTACTCATTTGCCTCCTCTGGTCCTTAGCTTTTTGTGCTTTTTGTCTGCACGCTAGATCGAGTAGGGCCCCTACTCTGCTGGAAACCAACTTACTTATGCTTTATGTTTGCATTACCAGCACATCCACCGCTAAGAGACAGAGGATCAGCCCAACTTCGAGGGCAACTGGGAGGAAGACACGAAGGAGGATGACGTGACCGCGTATGACATCCAAGACACCCTCTGCATCCCCCGTGCCGGCCAGGACAGTAAGTCTTGCGTTGATGCCTCTATTCGGGACTGGTCAGAGGATGATGAAGGTGACCGGGTTCACCTCCCTGCTTGTCTGCAGTATGCCTTGCTCCTCTTCTTTTGCCTATTATGAACTCTTCCTTCTTCTCTGCAGAGGAGCCTGAGCTGGAGGAAGGAGAGGAACCACCGGACGTGGTTCATGTGTCCGTGGCCGCTCCCACTACTCGTAAGAGGACGAGTAGCGGTGCTCAGGCACCCCCTCCCAAGAAACTCAAGAAGAAGCCGGGAAACAAGCCGCCGGCCAGCAAGCCCAACCCCCACAGGAAACGCCCCACCATAGACGGGTAAGTACTTCCGAGTATATTCTGGCTCTCTGCTGTTTTTTATCTTTGGTTCCCTTCTGACTTTGTTCCTTTTCTACCTATTTTTTCAGTGATGCACTTGATGCCGACGCCGCCGGCGTACCGGCCCCCAAGAAGAAGAGGAGTGCTCCACGAGAACTCGTGGAGCTTTCCGACGATGAAGGGAACCAGATACCAGAGGATAGGACGCAGACGTCCTACCCCCTCAGAGAAAATCAAGACCCTGACGCAGAGAACACCGGCGCCGAGAATGAGATCGAACACGCCTCCGAACAGCCGCAGCCTGATGCGCAGCCGGCTGCCCAGGAAGCCACCAACACCGAGAAAACTCCAACTCCTCCAGCTGCATCAGCTGAGGAGACCACCGAGCGCGCTACCGAGCAGCAGCAGGACAACACAACCGTGGAGCGGCCAGATGCTACTGCCGAGCAGCATCCAGAAGACAACGCTGCCGAGCAGCGGGTAGACGATAACGCTGCAGAGCAGCCAGACCCCGCTGCCGAGCAGCGGGTAGAAGACCCGGTGGCGGAGCCACCATGCCAAGACGCCGTGCGGCCAGATGCCGCACCGGCTAGCCAGTCGCAAGCGCCACCAACCCAGCAGGTGCCTCCGCCAACCCGCCAAGTACCTCCGCCGACTTCCAGGAAGCAGTCGGCGCCTTCTCAGCAAGTACCTCCGCCTTCTCAGCCAACTCCCACACCCACTTCCAAGAAGCCCGCCAAGACGGCTGCAGTGCCAACTCGACAGCAGCCAAAGTGTGGCACCGCACAGGCTGTGCAGCAGTTGCTGCCCTTCAAGCCTTCCGGACCCCAGCAGCCGGGTGCGCCGCAAGACGGACATGCCGGGCAGCCGGCCCAGAACACCAAGTGGGCCCTGAACCAGAAGAATAAACCTCCCAATCCGAACGTCAGGCTGGTCCCGGCCAACGTCAACTTTGGTCCTGAAGAGAAGCAGGATGCTGGCGCAAGTGCCAGCGAGAAGGAGACTGAGCCCACGTTTCCTGAGTACTGGAAGCAGCTGCAGGAGCGCCACAAAATCCATATGTCACAGGAAGAGCAGCGGATAGCTGCTCTCAAAGAGCGAAGGGCCGTGACCCGCTCCAAGTCAAAGGGAAAGAAGGACTCCCTGATCATCAAGGAATTTTCTTCCCGCGATGAGGATACCGAGGAGCTTCCTGAAGAGGGCATTGTATCTATCCTAGACCGGGTAGGCCATATCGAGAAAGTTTGGGACGCCCAGGCAGTTGGCCATGCCTCCTGGGATGGTGTTGAGTTTGGAAAACTCAACAACTACTGCTTGGAGTGGAACAAGGCCGACATCGGTCCTGTCAGTATGGCCGTAGCTAGTCCTTGTAGCACACTGGCTAGCAAGTTGTTTGTCTTGCACAAATCCATTGAGGATATCAAGCAAAGCTATGTGGTAAGTGTTTTCTCTCTTTCTGAATTTTCCGAGTTGCCAGTTTCTTTTTTCTCCTTTTCTTCTCTTAGCCACTACCCCAGTCCCCGAGATTCGGGCCGAGTAGGTGAGGCTCATCCGAGTTGACATCTACTCGGGTCAAATCTTCCAAAACTCATACACATTCCTTCTTCTCTGCAGGATAGCATCCAGGAAAGGACCTTGCTTTTTCGCCAGCTTCTCTGGTCGCATCGCCAACTCAGAGTCCGGAACCGGGTTCTGGAATCTGACAAGAGCGACAAGGATGCTTTAGAGAAGAATGCTCTGGACAACACCCTCAAGCTTTCTGCTATCGAAAGCAAACAATACAGGAGGATAAACAATCAATATCATGGCATAGTGCACAATCATGGGATGATGCATGACAATTTTATGGATGCATCAAAATAAACTAGTTGGCATGGTAACACAATTTAAATGGGCACATATGCAATTTTGAGTTGCATATGAAAAGCCCATGAATTTTAGGTTGAACAATTGTTTTCCAATTAACCAATAGGTGAAAGTGGATTAGCATGATGCATGGATGAGGAAAACAACAAAATAACAACAATAGAACCAATTGGAAATAAGGTTTACCAATTTAGAAATTTAGTTATTAATTTAGGGAATTTTTGGTTCCTTAAAGGGGTTACACAAATAGTTGTTGTTTTCACCAATTTAAATTGTGCAAAATAAATAACAAAATTCATATTTGAAAAGAACACAAAATTTTAGTTGGATTACATGCTTCAAATATTGAAAAAGGAATTAGGATGAATTTATTATGACTTAAACAAAATTAAACAAGTTTTAAATGAGTTTAAAACAAGTTTGAATATTATTTGAATTTTATTTGTTCCAATCATAAATTCAAATTCATATTTGAAAAGTTTATACTTTTCTAGTTTGAAAACATATTTTACATGTTCAAAAATAATTTAATTTGAGCAAGTTATGATTTTAGCAAATTTAAATGATTTAAACAAGGTTTAAATTATTTAAGCAATTTTAATTATTCAAACCATGAAACAAAATTTATTATTTGAATAGGTGGTTCAAAATGGTATGGAAAACATATTTTATTTGCATTATTTGGATTAATTATGAATTAGTTATGGATTTTATCAAATTACAATTGAATTATTTGAATTCAATTTTGAATTGCATTTGGAAAATTCAAAACAGAAAACAAATGGTACCAATAGGTAGATAATTTAATTTAGAGCAGTGCACATATTTTATTTTTATTATTTGAGTTTATAAAACAAAAGTTATTTGCAATTTAAATTTTAGGACCAAACTGTAATTTGGAGGGACTTGTTTTTAAAAACAGAAAGTTGGAAAAACATTTGCTACAGCACACAGAGCTACCCTAGCCACTGCCAGTGGGCCTAGGGCCACTGTGTGCTTGCGTGGCAAGTGTGTGGCTGACAGGGGGGGCCACCCTGTCAGCGCACGGTCGAAAAAAGTGGGGATTTTCTCCCGTGCGCGAGCCAGGGATCGAACCCTGGGCTCGGGGGTGCGCTCGCTGTCGCTGAACCAGTGCGCTGTTTTTCGTTTGTTGTCAGTAACAAGGGCGTAGGTAAGGTAACGTTACAATCCACGTTAACTGAACTTTGCGCGCGCTCGCGACTGAAACCTGACAGAGAGCAGCTACCGGCGGCGATCACCGTGGCGTTACGCTCGTTGCTGCTGCTGGGATCTGGTGATGCGTGTGTAGTGCGGTGTGCACGGGTGCTTGCGAGCAGGGGTACAGAGAGGAGGGAGTGGCGTGCTCACTGACGATATCGTCGTCGCCGCGGCTCGGAGCAGAACGGCGGTGGCAGCGCCGTGGTCGTGGACGGCGGCGCAGATCCAGGAGGCTTCCGGGGGAGTTAGGGTGTCCAAACGGAGGATGGAGAGGTGGTGGGTCGATTCCAGTAGCTAGCTAGGTTGGTGGAGCAACGGGGCGGCGGTGTTCATCGGGGTTTCAGAGAGGCGCGTCTCCGGCGAGGTGACAGAGAGAGGGGAAAACGACGGGGAGAGGGAAATTGGCGGCGCCCTCGAGGGAGAAGGGGAACTTAGGGCAGCGGCGCAGAGCCCTAGGGGGTTTTATAGGCGCTAGGGTTGCGCGGATCGCCGTCGGAGGGCGCTGCTGCCGCCGTGGCGCCACGGATGGGCGGCCGTACACGATGACGAAGGAGGATTAGAACATCGAACCGGTACGCGGGCCAGCGGGTGGAAGGAAGAGGCCGGGCCGCGCGGGAGAGAAGGAAAGGGGTGGGCTGGCGCAGCCCACTGCCCTTGGCGCCAAAATTTTTATTTTTAAAATTTCTCCTTCTGTTTTTTTTTGCAGAATTTGGAATAGGAAGAAAAGGTAGGGTTTTAAGTTAGTAAATTTTTTAGAAAAATTAGGGTAAGTTATTTAGGTCAATATCAAACCAATGCCAAGTTTTGTTTTCAAAAAGTTTGAAATTAACTTGCTGTTTGTGAAGTGATTTCAAATTGACTTAATTTGAGTATTGACTTAATTATGGAAAACAAAGGTTTAATTATTTGGAACCCTATTGTTTAATTAGAAACAATTGATTAGAATTGTTGTATAATTTGCATGAATTCAAATTGGTTGTTGTTTGATGCTTTGATTTGAATTTTGAATGGGATTTGGGATTTAATTGATTGCTTAAAACCATCATTGTGATAAGTGAGCATTATGGAATAAAATGAAAACAAATTGGTTGTTTTTATTTGAACTTTTTATTTAAAAGGTTGTAACAGAGCAAGTATGAAATAAACATTTGAATAAAGTTTGAATTTGAATTGTGAAAACAGAGGAAAACATATGCAACCAATAAGAAACAAATGCAAACAAATAAATGAGCATGATGACATGATGCAAAACTTTAATTAACAAGAAATCAAACATGCTAGGGGTGGTTTTTCATACTTGGGATGTTACACCCCTAAGTGCGATAGCTTTCATCTTCTTCGTTCCTTTTTGTAGCGCCCTAACTTCTAATAAATATAGAACACCTGTGTATCCTGCTATTTCCGGTATCTCTGATAGCACACACATGACAAAATGAAATATGCATTGCAATAGCATCATTCTACATCGTTGATCCAGTGGATAAGAAATAAAATAGTCTTACAATTGGAATAGTCAACATGGACTAGCCCAATGACAAAGTTTCAAAGTAAATAGAGCGTAAATAATTCATAAATTAGCCTTCTTCATCTTCATGCGCCACAGGCAGAATATGTTGGCGATAGACTTGAGATCCTAAACGAAAGCCTCACCCGTCTTCAGATTCATCTGCATGTTGGAATATGCAGCCCCACGAGGGAGGAAATCAGTACAAACAATGTACTGGCAAGTGACACTTATTTGGTGACATTTTTGAGGAATAGACTAGCTACATGATATTTGGCTGGTGGAGTCTAGGTTGTTTGCATAAAGCCGATTTCGTCCTATATTTGATAAATCATTTTAATAAAAATGAAGACTTTAGTACAACCATCATGGCTAAATCCACCATGAAGGTTGAAAATTCATCATCGATAAATCCACCATGAATTTTGAGAAATTATCATGGCTAAATCCACCATGAAGTTTGAAAATCGTCATGGCTAAATCCACCATGAAGTTTGGTAAATCATCATGGCTAAATCCACCACGAGGATTGATTGTGGCATCATGGATAAATCCACCATGTGCCCTAAAAGGGGTTTCTACCATGTTTTATATCATTCAGAAAAGATGAGGAGATCCTTCGGCACCAACTCTGTCTAGCTGCTCAACTGGCCAATAACCGGGGACACGGCTAAGATCTTAGTTTTTAACTCTGGAGAGGTTGTGCACTTTCACCTTGAGACTCATCCTCCCCGAGAGAAGAATGAGACAAGATCTTTGGGAAGAGGGATTCAACCATACCATCATTGACTCGTTGCTCCTAAAATTCAACCACCCCTTGTCAATACAACTGGAGGAACCCCCACAACTTACTTAATCTTGGCAGAGCCCATATTACCTCAAGGCCGCACTCGAAGCTAACTATACATTGAAGACCTATATATCTGTTTATTCCTGGGTGGCAATCCAGAAGTGTACCCTCAGGTGATAACCACCACATCCATGGCTAAATCCACCATGAACATGGCCCTGAGTAGCCACTCAACATACACCAAGCAATTACCATTCCACCCAGGTGTTTCATTGGGTTGTTAATTTTCAATTTTCAAAATCATCACAACCCAACAAGTAACAACAATAGTTGTGATAGAATTCTAGTATAGCTAAACTAGTACCTATAAGGGGTTTCAGGTTTCCTGCACACTACTAGGTGTTCTGAGCATAGCATATACTTAGAAAATAATAAAAATCACCTATGATGCATAGTACTGGAAACACTAATGCAATTGGTAAAACAAAACTGGGACATGAGTATCACTTGCCTTGTGGGAGTTGGTATAAAAGCACCCTCTTCACAAATAGAACGTTGCTCTCCGTACAATCTAAACAATACAAATAAACAAGCAATTCACCAACATACAAACAAATACAACAAAATATAAAATACAGAAGCATCACAAGTTATTCAACTTGATTGGTATTAACATGGACAAGGTTTTGACACATAATTCAATATGAAAAAATAATTAGATGGTTATTGTTTGGTCTTTTATGGACAAGTTCAAGTTTATCACAATAATTCAATTTATGTAAAGGAACTATAGTGGTTTGAGTAAGGCTTAACACATATTCAATTTACAAAAAGAATTATGGTAAAAGGGTTTAGGCCTAGCTACTAGGGTATTGGTTAGTCAGGGTTTAAGTTTGAAAGATTCAAACACCAGTGGATTCATATTGTCAAGGAGGTTTCCAAGAGTTCACCTAAGGGTTATCACTTTTACTTGAATATCATAAGTGAAACAATGTACTAAGATATAATACTTAATTCAATGTGCAAAAAGATCTAAATGATTGGTCATGGGTTTTTTCATTGGTGGTTAAGGTGTGTCAAGGGATATCACTTCACTCAATATACAAAAGAAGTGGATGTGATATGGTTTAGGGTTTTAGAAAAAAAATCCATGATCAACATGATTCATTTAATGGCTTTGGTTTAGTAGGGTTGAAGCAATTTACAATATGGCTTGTAAATTTACAGAAGGTATTGGGCTTGGGGTTTTTGATCCAAAAGTTATTTTCCATAAGTTCAACATGACATGGGTGTTGGTTTTGATCAAAATGATCATACCACAATTTTCCTAAAAGGGGGTTTCATCAAAGAAAAGTTAATTTATAAAGGTTGACTACTATGGATGGTTTATATGGCAGATATTACATGGAATGGGTTCTCTGGTCACCAATAGTTTGGGTACCAGTTTCTCTGGTTTAAGGTTACTAAATGGAACAATTTTCTAGAAGAAAACTAATTAAAATTATATATAGAAATTAATCTAGGTGCAAAATACTTAAATGGTTATTTAAATTCTAAAATCAATTTTAATTGGTTCAATTATTATTTTGGTATAGAAGGTACGAAATTACACATCCTAAGGATTCCAAAAATATTTTATTTGCAATTTTTGGGTTTGTAGAATTTGAATTATGCCAAAATTCATCAAACAAGCATATTTATAATTGAACCAAATTTAGTTTGTAAAATTTGAATTGGCCAGTGCCAAAAGTTTCTAAATGTTCAGGGAATTTCAAAAAGTCCAAGTTTCCTAAATTTGGCCTTATGGTTAAAAAGTTATAATGGTTGCAATTTGCAGGGACTTTTCTGCAATTATGCCAACTAATTTCTATTCGGGTATTAACAGAAAAATGGCTCGGCCACTTCGCAGTCTCTGATTGGCTGCGGATGCTGACTGGGCGTATACGTGGCATGCTGACGGGGCAGTGCTGACTGGGCAGTTTCATTAAATCCTTGACGTTGGATCTAGATCCAACGGGGGCTTACCCATTCGGGTCAGATCTAATCCTAGGCGTCCATCTAGATCTAACGGATGAGGACGAGAGGGAGTCTCGCCTCACTGAGGGCTGCAGGAAAATGGGTACGCGGCGGCGCTGTGCTCGGAAAAATGACGCCGGCGCGCTTCGGTGGTCACCAACCACAGCGGAGTGGTCCATGAAGCTCAGCGCAATGTCGTTGAGATGATTGTGGCGTTGGTGACGACGCTCTCTTCCTGGAACGGCGGCGAGGCACGAACAGATACGACACCGGCTTCTGGCAGCCTTGGGAGCGCTCGACAGCGACGGTGGGCTGCACAAAAAAGGGCAGAGGGGTGGCTCAGGGGATGCGCAGATCACTTCGGGTCCATGGGGGCTGAAAGGGGCGGCTCTTGCTTGCTTACCTCGCCGGATTCGGCGAAAGAGGGCGGAGGCAACGACGAACTTCAGTGTGCTATTAGGAAGGCATCACGACGGGAAAAAGAGGGCAAACAGAGGATAAAGAGAGAGGGGCGTTGGGTATTTATGGTGAGGGGCCCGGGGGAAGATATCGTGGACGAGGGGTGTCAGACGTGGGCGGTTCATGGGGAACGTGGGGCGTTGGTCGGGAGGTTAGGGATGATGGCGTCAAGGATGACATCACGCCGGTCTCGCCTGTCAGCGTGAGAACAGAGGGGCCACGGGGTGGGCTGGCCTGCTCGTGTTTGCACTGCGCACGGGCGAGGGGTAGACAGGGGATGTGGTGGGCTCGTCCCAGTTGGGTCGTTTCATTTTTTTTGTAATTTCTTTTCTTTTATTTCCTAAAAATGACATGGATTTTATTTCATAAGTCCAAATGAACTCAAATTTGTTTATATGGTTTCATAAAAATGAAACCTTTCATATAAAAACTATCTTTTGTTATTTCTAACATATTTAATTTTTGAGTTTTCAAAAGGGGTTTGAAATTTATTACTTTATGTTTGTTAAAAATAGAGTTTAAAAGAACTCTTTTAGGCTTAATTAAAATTGTGTAAAATATTACATGTTATAATATTAAGGGTTGAAACATGTCAGCATTGTTTTCTTACTAATTTTTTTAAAAATGTTTGTAATCTTTAAAGTCATTTTTAGAAAACATACTTTACTTTTGGTCTCTTAAAATATTTTTGAGGTCTAGAATATTATCAAGAGTCATAATTCCAAGAAAACATTTGAAAACAAAATGAGACCGTTTTATAATTTAAAATACTTGGCAAAATATTTATTTTAGAAACAATTTTGGGGTTTAGGGAAATATAGGCCTAAACTGGATTAACAAACTCCAATACTTTGGAAAGATATTACTTCTGTGTTGTGTTTTCTTTGTTTTTGGTGACTTGCATTAGTGGGAAACAAAAGTTTTAAATTTTTGTGATTTTTGAGCTTTCACAAAAATCAGGGATCTTACACACTACCACCCTTAAAAGAAATCTCGTTCCGAGATTTTGGAAAGTCTAGAAAGAAAGATAGGTTTGGGTAGCTAGGCTTAAAACAACTAGGTGGCTACCGCCCTTAAGAGAAACTTTTTTTTGTAGCTTAAATTATCCTGTCTTCAGATTGTTGAGTCTATTCTCTTCATCATCCATAATATCCTTGTATAGCATGTATCAACTCCTTGTAGGTATTTGGGATCTTGAATCCATGTTTTCATCATTAAGGGCTCTATGTGTCCATATTCACCTCCAATAGGATGTGTCTATTCTCATGACTTGAAGTGTAGCTTTACTCTAGATGGTTTGAGTAGAATTTTCCCTTGTGGTTGAGTTGCATACCAACATAAGTCTGTTGTGTTACATTTGACACTAAGGGGTCACTCTTTGGGTCAATCAGAAGTCCTTGGTCAGTCTAACTTTCTGTTCCTCTTCTTGGATGATGTTAGGACCAATGAAATTTCTTTCTCCTATACCACTCCACAGCAAAGGTTTGGTGCATTTCCTTCCCATACAGAGCTCCATATGATGCCATATCAATACTAGCTTAGTAGTTATTGTTGTAGGAAAAGTTCTGCATATGGTAAGTTATCATCCCAACTAGATCCATAGTCTAAGGTACATGATCTCAGCATATCCTCTAGAATCTGATACACTCTCTCAGTTTGACCATCTGTTTGAGAAAGAGACACTGTCCTGTACTCCCGTCTGGTCTCTAAGGACTCATGTAGTTTATTCAAAAAGTGTGAAGTAAACTTTGTACCACTATCATACACAATACTCATTGGAATGCCATAAAGACAGACAATCTTCTTCTTGTATATATCAGCTAACTTAGCACTGGTGTAAGTGGTCTTTACTAGCACAAAGTGTGTTATCTTTGTCAGACGATCAACCACTTCCCAAATAGAACCATACACTGATTTGGTTCGAGATAATACAGTGATAAGTCCATACCAAATGTGTTCTTGTTTCCTTGGCGATATTTCATTATGTTGTTGTATCTGTTGAATGCAAACACCATGCTATTTCTAAGAAAACTCTCATGGTAGGAAATGTCTTCAATTGTGATTCCTCCAAGATTGGCTTTGTCCTCACCGAAGTTTAGTACGTTTCAGCAACACTTGCCTAACATAGGGATATTATGAATCTAACCCTTCTATGATTTTGGTTTAATATCGTCGTCACTCGACTAAGGCTCAAGGCAAACATAGTTCCTTCAACCCAACATAGTAAGAGTGAATAACATGAGTAGTAGGAATGGTGATCAGTCCATCCCGCACCCATATCATTTTCCACATGTAGATTGATGAACTACGTGATCTAACACTTGGTCATCCTCACTTGTCTAACAAATAGTTTCCCACATGTAAAACAAACCTAAACTAAACTATAGTTTCTCCAACTAATTGGGTTGCGTAAACTTTTTGCACCTCCAGTTGAATAGTTTCATCTTCTTCATATTTCCTTATGGTGGAGAAAGCTATCCAAAAACTTAGCTCGTGTGAATCAGACTCCTTATGTCCATTATTACTGGTTGATAAACTTGTTGATCCTTAGGATAGAGGTGGCTTGGTCATGGATGTGATTGTTCCTTCACACAGATGAACATAATTGTGAGATCTTTGGTATTCCTCAATTGGATGGTTGTCTCAAAAGGTGCTCTTGGGTGTCGAGTCAGTTGTTGCACACCAATTTAGAAACTCACTATGGTTAGTAAAGGGGTATGGTGTAGGGTTTGGTTTGGTTTAGCATGGATGAGTAGACATTTAGAAAGAGACTAAAGAAGGTTCCTACCCAAACATAGCAGAGCAAGGAAATTCATCAGACAAACAACATCTAACAAGCATATAGCAAACATCATCACTCCAATCATCAAGGTTTAACAAACAACCTAGTATTGTCATAACATACACAATTTGTATGATCAATACACTAACACATTAACGTTGTTCTAACAAAGTAACTAGATTGGTGGTCTCGTCTATTTATTCTTGAGTTTCTCCAAATCCTTCTCTCGGTGTCTTGAGGTGTTTGTGATTGTTGTGAAGTCTGGGTATAACTCCAAGTTTCTTCAATTGACTTGAGTGTAGATCTTCATGTTGAAACCAAAAGGGTAATGTTAAAACTATTCCTTTCACTCCATGACTTTTGACCAACCATGTCTTGATGGAAAACAAGAGGTAGGTCATCAATAACAAGAAAAATATTTTTAAGGTGAAATAATAGAGGAGAGGAGATGAGAAGGATTAATATGTGATGGTCTATTTCTATAGGTTCGAAGAAGGTAGACTTTCAATCCTAGGTCTTTCCTAGTACTAATCCAAACTTAGGGTCTCGATCCTACAGGCAACACTACGCTCTGATACCATTTTGTAGCACCCTCCCTTTTAATAAAGATAGAACACATGTGTATCCTGCTATTCCCGGGATCTCTGATAGCATACACATGACAAAATGAAATATTCATTGCAATAGCATCATTCTACATCGTTGATCCAATGGATTAGAAATAAAACAGTCTTACAATTTGCATAGTCAACATGTACTAGCCCAATGACAGAGTTTCAAAGTAAACACATCAAAAATAATTCATCAATAAGCCTTCTTCATCTTCATGCGCCACAGGAAGAACATGCTGGCGATAGACTCGAGATCCTAAATGAAATCCTCACTCGTCTTCAGATTCATCTGCATGTTGGAATATGCAGCCCCACGAGGGAGGAAGTCAGTACAAACAATGTACTGGCAAGTGACACTTATTTGGTGGCATTTTTGAGGAATAGACTAGCTACATGATATTTGGCTGGTGGAGTCTGGCCTATTTGCATAAAGCCAGTTTTTTCCTATATTTGATAAATCAGTTTAATAAAAATGAAGACTTTAGTACAACCATCATGGCTAAATCCACCATGAAGGTTGACAGTTCATCATGGCTAAATCCACCATGAAGTTTGAGAAATCATCATGGATAAATCCACCATGAAGTGTGAAAATCGTCATGGCTAAATCCACCATGAAGTTTGGTAAATCATCATGGCTAACTCCACCATGAGGTTTGATTGTGGCATCATGGCTAAATCCACCATGTGCCCTAAAAGGGGTTTCTACCATGTTTTATATCATTCAAAAAAGATGAGGAGATCCTTTGGCACCAACTCTGTCTAGCTACTCAACTGGCCCATAACCGAGGACACGACTAAGATCTTAGTTTTTAACTCTTCAGAGGTTGTGCACTTTCACCTTGAGACTCATCCTCCCCGAGATAAGAATGAGACAAGATCTTTGGGAAGAGGGATTCAACTAGACCAGGATTGACTCGTTGCTCCTAAAATTCTACCACCCATTGTCAATACAACAGGAGGAACCCCCACAACTTACTTAATCTTGGCAGAGCCCATATTACTTCAAGGCCGCACTAGAAGCTAACTATAGATTGAAGACCTACATATCTCTTTATTCCTGAGTGGCAATCCACAAGTGTACCCTCACGTGATAACCACCACATCCATGGCTAAATACACCATGAACATGGCCCAGAGTAGCCACTCAACATAAACCGAGCAATTACCAATCCACCCAGGTGTTCAATTGGGTTGTTAATTTTCAATTTTCAAAATCATCACAACCCAACAAGTAACATCAATAGTTGTGATAGCATTCTAGTATAGCTAAACTAGTACCTAGCAGGGGTTTCAGGTTGGCTACACACTACTAGGTGTTCTGAGCATAACATATACTTAGAAAATAATAAAAATCACCTATGATGCGTACTAATGAAAACACTAATGCAATTGGTAAAACAAAAGTGGGACATGAGTATCACTTGCCTCGTGGGAGTTGGTATAAAAGCACCCTCTTCACAAATAGAACGTTTCTCTCCGTAGAATCTAAACAATACAAATAAATAACAATAAACAAGCAATTCACCAACATACAAACAAATACAACAAAATATAAAATACAGAAGCATCACCAGTTATTCAACTTGATTGGTGTTAACATGGACAAGGTTTTGACACATAATTCAATATGCAAAAATAATTATGATGAGATGGTTATTGTTTGGTCTTTTATGGACAAGTTCAAGTTTATCACAATAATTCAATTTATGTAAAGGAACTATAGTGGTTTGAGTAAGGCTTAACACATAATTATATTTACAAAAAGAATTATGGTAAAAGGGTTTAGGCCTAGCTACTAGGGTATGGATTGGTCAAGGTTTAAGTTTGAAATATTCAAACACCAGTGGATTCATATTGACAAGGAGGTTTCCAAGAGTTCACCTAAGGGTTATCTCTTTTACTTCAATATGATAAGTGAAACAATGTAGTAAGATATAATACTCAATTCAATGTGCAAAAAGAACTAAGTGATTGGTCATGGGTTTTTCCATTGGTGGTTAAGGTTTGTCAAGGGATATCACTTCACTCAATATACAAAAGAAGTGGATGTGATATGGTTTAGGGTTTTACAAAAAAATCCATGATCAACATGATTCTTTTCATGGCTTTGGTTTAGTAGGGTCGAAGAAATTTACAATATGGCTTGTAAATTTACAAAAGGTATTGGGCTAGGGGTTTCTGCTCCAAAAGTTAATTTCCATAAGGTCAACATGACATGGATGTTGGTTTTGATCAAAATCATCATACCACAATTTTCCTAAAAGGGGATTTCATGAAACAAGAGTTAATTTACAAAGGTTGACAACCATGGATGGTTTATATGGCAAAGATTTCATGGAATGGGTTCTCTGGTCACCAATAGTTTGGGTACCGGTTTCTCTGGTTTAAGGTTACTAAATGGAACATTTTTCCAGCAGAAAACTAATTAAAATTATTTATAGAAATTAACTAGGTGCAAAATACTTAAATGGTTATTTAAATTCTAAAATCCATTTTAATTGGTTCAATTATTATTTTGGGACAGAAGGTACGAAATTACACATCCTAAGAATTCCAAAAATATTTTATTTGCAATTTTTGGGTTTGTAGAATTTGAATTATGCCGGAATTCATCAAACAAGCATATTTAAAATTGAACCAAGTTTAGTTTGTCAAATTTGAATTGGCCAGTGCCAAAAGTTTCTAAATGTTCAGAGAATTTCAAAAAGTCTAAGTTTTCTAAATTTGGCCTTATGGTTAAAGAGTTATGATGGATGCAATTTGATGGACCTTTCTGCAATTTTGTCAACTAATTTCTATTCGGGTATTAACAGAAAAATGGCCAGGACACTTGGCAGTCTCTGATTGGCTAGGGATGCTGATTGGGCGTATACGTGGCATGCTGACGGGGCAGTGCTAACTGGGAAGTTTCGTTAAATCCTGGACGTTGGATCTAGATCCCACGGGGGCTTAACCCTTCGGGTCAGATCTGATCCTAGGCGTCCATCTAGATCTAACGACTGAGGACGAGAGGGCAGCTCACTTCACCGAGGGCTACCAGAAAATTGGTATGTGGCGGCGCTGTGCTCAAAAAAATGACGCCGGCGCGCTTCGATGGTCACCAACCAGAGCGGAGTGGTCCATGAAGCTCAGCGCAATGCCGTGGAGAAGATTGTGGCATCGGTGACGACACTCTCTTCCTGGAACGGCGGCGAGGCGCGAACGGAGATGACACGGTTTCCGGCGGCCTTGGGAGCGCTTGGCGGTGACGGTGGGCTGGACAAGAAGGGCAGAGGGGTGGCTCAGGGGATGCGCAGATCACTCTGAGTGCACGGGGGCTGAAAGGGGCGGCTTTGGCTTGCTTACATCGCCGGTTTGGGCGAAAGCCGGCGGCATCAACAACGAACTCCGGTGAGCTATTAGGGAGGCCTCACGGCGGGACAGAGAGGGAAAATAGAGGAGAAAGAGAGAGGGGCGCCGGGGACTTATGGAGAGGGGCTCGGGGGAAGAGATCGTGGACGATGGGGGGTCAGACGTGGGCGGTTTGTGGGGAACGTGGGGAGCTGGTCGGGAGGTTAGGGATGGTGGCGTCAAGGATGACGTCAAGCCAGTCCCCTGTCAGTGTGAGAAGAGAAAGGGGCCACGGGGTTGGCTGGCCTGCTCGTGTTTGCGCCGCGCACGCGCGAGGGGTAGAGAGGGGATGTGGTGGGCTCAGCCCAGTAGGGTCGTTTCATTTTTTTTTGTTCTTTATTTTCTTTTATTTCCTAAATATGACATGGATTTTATTTAATAAGTCCAAATGAACTCAAATTTGTTTCTATGGTTCTATAAAAATAAAACATTTCACATAAAAACTATCTTGTATCATTTCTCACATATTTAAATTTTGAGTTTTCAAAAGGGATTTGAAATTTATGGGGTACTTTATGTCTATTAAAAATTGAGTTTAATAGAACTCTTTTAGGCTTACTTAAAATTATGTAAAATATTACATGTTATAATATTAAGTGTTGAAACATGTCAACATTGTTTTCTTACTAAATGTTTTTTAAAATGTTTATAATCTTTAAAGTCATTTTTAGAGAACATACTTTACTTTTGGTATCTTAAAATATTTTGAGGTTTAGAATATTATTAAGAGTGATAATTCCAAGAAAACATTTGAAAACAAAATGAGAACATTTTATAATTTGAAATACTTGGAAAAATGTTTATTTTAAAAACAATTTTGTGGTTTAGTGAAATACATGCCTAAATTGGATTAATAAAATCCAATACTTTGGAATAAGGATGGCAATGGGTAGGGTATGGGGCGGGTAGAGGAATACCATACCCATATCCATATAGTCAACGGGTAGAAAACTCTACCCATACCCATACCCATGGGTATGAAAGTCTACCCATACCCATACCCGGCGGATGCCCATACCCATTGGATACCCAATGGGTACACAAGTTATTATATTCATTGATAGAACATTTGACAAAAATATCAGTTTGATCAATTGTATGCCTCGTCGCTGGGAATTTATCTTCTTAGTTTGAGTATTTAGAACATGAGAGGATTAAGGAGTGATTGAAATTTGGGGATATTTGGGAGACGAGGGGATTACGAGGACGCTTTGACCGACCCTTCTCCTCATCGCCTTAACCCTAGAGTCATGGCCTTGTGGGTTGCTTCCTGTTGGGCTACATATGGCCAAAGTAGCCCACATGTTAGTATAAATGGGTAGGGTATGGGTGTACCCACGGGTAAAACCTGATACCCATGACCTACCCATGAGTTGATGGGTAGGGTACGGGTACTACCCATGGGTATAAAAGTGTACCCATACCCTGCCCATACGGGTCGAATACCCGCGAATACCCGTACCCACGGTTAAAATTGCCATCCTTACTTTGGAAAGATATTACTTCTGTGTTGTGTTTTCTTTGTTTTGGTGACTTGCATTAGTGGAAAACAAAAGTTTTAAATTTTTGTGATTTTTGAGCTTTCACAAAAATCAAGGATGTTACACTTTTCCTTCAAAGAGACTAGAAAAGAGAAAAGGACGGAAAACCGAGATTAAAAATCCTAGAAAGAAGAGAAGCAACGAAAGACATACAAATGTAAAATTCTGAGTCTTACCTGGAAGTGGCGACGGGTACTCCGTCAAGATCAGTCACTTCATGGCTTGAAGAGATCTTCTTGCGTTTCCGCCCTCTGGCTGATTGGAAACGATCTTTGAGCTCCGCCAGTTCAGCATCGGAGGCGAGCTGGTTCTCAGGGAGATCAAGAAGCTGAAAAAAGAAATAAAACTTGGATTAGAATTAAAACATCCGAGAAAAGACAAAGTTTGAAAGATTCCCCAAAAGGTGATTGAAAGCATACATTGGGAGCGGGGTTTCCGGCGTGATACATTTGTAGGCTCTCCTCGTACTAATCACGAGTGTCCACGATCTGATTCACGCGCTTCTTGAATTCTTTTTTAGACAAAGCAGCCTTCATCGCCTCATCGTATCGTCGGGGCCCGTGTACTCGCACAGAAGCCGGCCACCGCGGTAGGAAAGAGGTTGAATCCTCCGACCAAACCAGCAAAGGACTGCGTCCATGACGGTTAAAGTGGGAAAGGAGGAGACGAGTTTCACGATCCGTCTCTTTATTCTCATCAGGTGTGGAGGAAGAACCTGGACCGCGTCCAACGCCAAATTATCTTGAGGCGTGCCCGCGTAATTGATGAAAGGCGGAATTCCCGTATCCTTTTCAGGATAGGGAATATCCGAGTGATAAAAGAAAGAGCCCGTCCAAAATTTAACGGACTCGGAGGTTTTGTTTTTCGGAAATCACTCCTCCCAAAACCTACGAAGGTTGAAAGAGATGGTCCCGCAGGTCGGAAGAACACCTTTGGAGGTGTTGCGCTTCACTTTGAAACAACATTGAAAAAAAATCTAAGCGGGGTTCTATCCCTAAGTATCCCTCGAAAAGGGCCTGGAACCCGACTGTGTATAGAATTGAGTTGGGAGGAAGGTTGTGGGGTTGGAAGTTATAGTGGTTGAGGACTAGGACGAAAAAGGCGGATGGTGGAAAACCCATACCTCGATTGATATGGGAAGCCAGAACAACTCGTTCTTCGTCTTTTGGAGAAGGCTCGGTGTCGTGCTCGTCCAACCGCCATTTGTCCTTCACAATGAATCCGTCCTTCTCCAGGGAGCTGAGAAGAGCCGAGGACACGCTGCAGCGGTTCGAGTTTCCGGCATATCCTCCATCTTCTTCCTCGCCTCCGGAGGGTACGACGACCGCCGTGTTTTGCCGTTGCGAGTTGAAGTTTCCCCCTCCTCAGCATCGAGGAAGGGAGGAGGAGGAGGAGTGGCCGAGGGCGGCGGCATAGTTCCGGCGGCGGGATTGAGATCCCCGCCCGCCGGCGCACTAACGTGCGCTTCGGGTGCATTTGCAGAGGAGCTCGGAGAGGTCCCAACAATGGGGTCGAGGTCCTGGTTGAGGTCCTCGATGGTGGCGTCGATGTTGGGTGTCTCAGAAGCGCATGGAGAATCTCCGGTGGCCATTTGCGGCCGGCGCAACCGCGTGAAAGTACCGCCGATGACAGTTTCCTTTGCTTGAGGCTGGGAGTGACAGTGCTCTAGGCTCTGTGGACTAGAGGAGGGGGAAGATGTGGAAGATGAGCCGGAGACCCCGAGGCGGCTATTTATAGCCAAGATGCATTGAGATTAGCTCCAACGGCTCTTTTAGCCGTTGGATGCTCAATGCGTGTAACGCCTAAAAATCTGGGAAACGAGGGGGCGGGGTGATTATTGCCATCTCCTCGTTTCTCGCGCGAGAATCTGTCAAAGATATGAGTTCACGCTTTTTGAATAAACCCAAATGTTTGCGATGTCAGCAAGATTCACTGCCTGCGTCACTGTTTCCTTCTCCACGAAGACTCGTGGAAGAAATGCCGAATTTCAGTAAATACGAGTTTGGCATTAAAGATTTCTGGTGAGATAAGAACCAAGACAAAACACCGACATTTGTGAAGAAAATACAAATCTACGAGGGAAGGCGAAATGAAGTCTTAATACTTCTTGGGGGCTACTATCGGATATATGCCAATTAAGGGTATATCCGGCATTGGCCGATGGCCGTATTACCAGGGTGGCCCACATGCAATGGAACGGAGTCCATTGGGCGGCCCAGTAAGCTGACGCGCAGGAAGCTGGATTTCTAGAAGAACCCGGACCATGGCCAAACGTGGTACGACTTGGAGGAGAAACCGGATTCCTTACTTTCCAAGTTAAATACTTTCCATAGTCTTCTAAGTGTCCTTCTTATAGGCCCTAGTCCGGCTATTTATATAAAGCCGGACGGGAGCAAAGAACAGACGATCACAAGTTAGCTAGAAGCCAACTCACCACGAAGTTCATCCTCGCCAAATTAGCGAAACCATAGTCACAATTGTACTATGTATACTTCAGGCTTCAGGCCTGACTTAGTGAGATTGCAGGAGTACGAACGCCGCCTAATTGCGATGTACCGAACCTGGTATGGGGTGGCCCAATCTTCTCAATGAGCTTCTCTCTCTTTTTGTATTTTTCTGATATGTGGATAACTAGTGCTACACTGAGACCTCTCACTCAGCTGACCCCTGTTGCCAATGCAACAACAATCAAGCTCTTTGGATATTCTCAACTACACACTCTTGCACAAGTAATCAAAGATCACAAGTGGTCCTGTATCCCCCTATTCCCAGATGGAATAACAAGATATCACACAACTTTGCAATTGGTAAACTTCAAGATGAATGCTTAACAGCAATACAATCTAGAGGCTAGGGTTGTTGGTTTTTGGTTTAAACTTGTTCTACCTAAACCACACGCAGGTGGTGGACATATATAGGTGGAGGGTGCGGCCACAAGGGGCTCCTTGCGCAAGTCCCCTCCTCCTACTAGGACTAGGACTCCTACTAGGACTAGGAGTCCAACTATGACTCAAAGAGAGATACAAACCGATCCACCATTAAGGGATTTGGCCAATTATGGTATACAAACCATACCTATTAGGAAATAGCATTTCTATGGCGCATTTGACTTAGTGGAGGCGCCTATCCCCTTGTCTTGAAGAATAACAATTGTTTTATTGACATAACAATTGTTATTTGTTTGTTTTCTCCATCTTGGACACTTGTTTTCACCATGGCACCATTGTTTTCACCATCTTCTATCATTGTTTTCACCATGGCTCCTTTGTTTTCACCACTTGTATAATCATCTTCTAGCTCCTCTTGATTGTTCTCCTCCATCATGCTTGTGTTATCAATAAACCTAATCATACATAAATGCATAGACTTAGGTAGTATAAAATTCTCATAATCAAAAATAGCTTAATCAATGAGGATTTAATTCACCTGTTGTTCTAGTAGCTTGGTCCTTGATCTTGTCATTGGTCAAAGTCTCACTTCATCTTGTTTAAGTGGCAATGTACTAAGGATGTCCTCATCATGCCCCCCCCCCTTGAAAAGCCTTGATGTCCACATCAAGGTTCTCTCCATGATATGGTGTCAAATCAGAAACATTGAAGGAATTACTCACTCCAAACTCATCAATTGGAAAATCTATCTTGCAAGCATTGTCATTTATTTTTGCAATCACTTTGTAAGGACCAGCACCTCTTGGCAATAATTTTGGTTTCCTTAGCTTAGGGAACCTATCCTTTCAAAAGTGTACCCATACTAAATCTCCCTCTTGAAAAATAACTTCCTTTCTCTTTTGATTTCTCCTTTGAGCAACATCCTTCCCTTTCTTCTCTATAGAATCCATTGTTTTCTCATGTATCTTTTTCACAAAATCAGCCCTTTTGGATGCATCCATGTTAATTGTCTCTTGAATAGGAAGTGGTAATAAATCAAGTGGTGTAGTAGGCCGAAATCCATAAACCACCTCAAAAGGACATAGTTGAGTAGTTGAATGCACAGCTCTATTGTAGGCAAACTCCACATGTGGCAAACAATCTTCCCGCTCCTTCAAATTCTTTTTTATCATAGTTCTCAACAATGTGGACAAAGTTCTATTCACCACCTCGGTTTGTCCATCTGTTTGAGGGTGACATGTTGTAGAAAACAACAATTTGGTTCCAAGCTTCCCCCATAATGTCTTCCAAAAGTAACTCATGAATTTCACATCTCTATCTAAAACAATTGTCCTTGGTACTCCATGTAGTCTTACTATCTCCTTGAAAAATAGAGTAGCAATGTGGGAAGCATCATCACTTTTGTGGCAAGCAATGAAGTGTGACATCTTGGAGAATCTATCCACCACCACAAAATTGAGTCATGTCCGCTCTTTGTCCTTGGCAAGCCTAACACAAAATCCATGCTTATATCTTCCCATGGTGTAGTTGGTGTTGGCAATGGAGTATATAATCCGTGGGGCTTCAATTTGGACTTGGCTTTATTGCATGTAATACACCTTTGCACAAATCTATAGACATCTCTCCTCATATGTTCCCAATAAAAAATTTCAGCCAACATAAGCAATGTTTTCTCTCGTCCAAAGTGACCCATCAATCCACCACTATGAGATTCCTATAATAACATCAAACGCAAAGAACATTTGGGAATACATAGTTTGTTAGCTCTAAACAAAAATCCATCATGTATATGATATTTATCCCAAGCCTTCACATTAGAACATTTACTATAGGGTGTAGAAAATTCTTTATCTTGAGCATATACTGGCTTTAATTCTTCTAAACCCGAAACTTGCACATCCAATTTGGTGAGTAGCATATTTTTCCTAGACAAAGCATCAGCTACCACATTATCTAATCATTTCTTGTGTTTAATAATGTATGGGAAAGATTCAATAAATTCTACCCATTTAGCATGTCTCTTATTAAGATTGGATTGATTCTTTAAAAATTTCAATGCCTCATGATCAGAATGTATAATAAATTCCTTTGGCCACAAATAATGTTTCCAAACCTCAAGAACTCTAACAAGTGCATACAATTCTTTATCATAGACAGAATAATTCAATTTTGCTCCATGTAATTTTTCAGAAAAATAAGCAATTGGTTTCTTATCTTGCATTAACACTCCTCAAATACCTATGCCACTAGCATCACATTCAATCTCAAATTGTTGATTAAAATTAGGTAGCATTAATAATGGAGCCGAAATCAACTTATTTTTCAAAGTATCAAAAGCAATATCTTGAGCAACCCCCACTCGAAATTTACACCTTTCTTAGTCAAATCATTTAAAGGGGCAGCAATAGTACTAAAATCTTTCACAAATCTTCTATAAAATCCAGCTAGTCCATTAAAACTTATTACTTGACTCACATTCATGGGAATTGGCCAATTTTTAATTGCTTCAATTTTAGATTCATCAACTTCTATCCCATGTTTAGAGACAACATAACCAAGAAATATGACCTTATCTTTTCAAAAAGTGCACTTCTCTAAATTTCCATACAATTTATTTTCTCTTAGCACATGCAAGACTTGTCTAATATGATCAATGTGTTCTTGTTCATTGTGGCTATATATGAGAATATCATAAAAGTAAACAACCACAAACTTGCCAATAAAATCTCTCAAAACATGGTTCATTAATCTCATGAAAGTACTAGGTGCATTAGTTAATCCAAAAGGCATTACTAACCACTCATATAAACCAAATTTTGTTTTAAAGGCTGTTTTTCCACTCATCCCCTTCTTTCATTCTTATTTGATGGTAACCACTACGCAAATCAATTTTAGAGAAAACAACACTACCACTTAATTCATCTAACATGTCTTCCAAACGTGGTATAGGATGACGATAACGAATAGTGATATTGTTAATTGCCCTACAATCTACACACATGCTCCAAGTACCATCTTTCTTAGGAACTAAAATAACAGGAACAACACAAGGAGATAAGCTTATTCGAATGTAACCTTTATCAAGAAGATCTTGTACTTGTTTCTGAATTTCCTTTGTCTCTTGGGGATTTGTCCTATAGGGAGCTCGATTTGGTAATGAAGATCCAGGTATTAAATCAATTTGATGCTCAATCCCTCTCAATGGTGGCAATCCCGAGGGCACTTCTTTTGGAAAAACATCATCAAATTCCTGCAAAACATTAGAAACACCAATAGAAAGAGGAGTCATGTCATTAGAAACCAAAATTTCCCCCTTGTGCATGAGCACTATAGGTAGTAGGCTAGGATCATCCTCAAACTCTCTCAAATCTTCTTTGGTGGCTAACATTGTCAAGAGGCTCACTCCCTTACTTTTTCCACTCGGCCTAGGTTTGTTTTCCCCCATGGAAGTAGTGTTTTCACTCATATTTTCCCTCTCTCTCTCTCCTTCTCAACATTCACTTCCACTTTTTGTCTTGATTCATTCACTATTTGTTGGGGTGTCATAGGCCTCAAGATGATATCCTTATTGTTCCAATTCAATTGATAAGTGTTTGCTCTCCCATTGTGTAGCACCTTTATATCAAATTGCCATGGCCTTCCAAGTAATAGATGGCAAACCGACATGGGAACAACATCACACTCAATAGTATCCTTGTATGGTCCAATTTGGAACTCCACTCTCACAATTTGGCATACTCTTATTTCCTCCTTCTCATTGAGCCATTGAATTTAATATGGATGTGGGTGTGGAATATATCTCAACCTTAGCTTTGCACATAACTTCTTGCTTGCTAAATTTCCGAAACTTCCTCCATCAATGATCACCTTGCAAGCCATGTTAGGACCAACAATTGCCTTGGTTTGAAATAAATTGCATCTTTGGCTCTCATCATTGCTAGGAACAATACTCAATGCTTTGGTGCAAACAATAGTTGGATAATTTGTAGCATAGGCATCAATAGGACCATCATCATCATCATCATATGCATCCTCCTCATTGGGATCAACATCATCTCCAGTCTCATACTCATCATTAGAATTCAGGAACATAACTTTCTTGTTTGGGCAATCCCTCTTAAAGTGACCTTTTCCTCCACAAGTATGGCATGTCATATATCTATTTCTTGTAGGAGGTGTAGCACCACTAGAACCCGAAGTAGATGTAGTAGATTTCTTGGAATTTGTTAAATTTGGCTCGGGTTTGGAACTAGAAGTCCCACGGCTAGTAGTAGTTGGAGGTGTAGGTGATGAAAAATTGGATTTTTGTGAAGGAAAACTTCTCCTTGCACTCACTTGTAGCTCTTCTTGCAATCTCTTTTCGGTCCCCCTTGATTGATGTAGTAATTCACTCATATTGGCATAAGGAACATGCCTCACAATGCTTCTAATTTTGAATTGCAATCCACTCAAGAATCTTTGCATTGTTTGTTCAGGAGCCTATCTAATCCGAGCCCTTTGAATGATTAACTCCATCTCTTTGTAATAGGCATCAACTGTCTTGGATCCTTGCTTCAATTGTTGCAATTTGTCATAGAGAGTTCTAATATAATTCTTGGGAACAAACCTCTCTCTTAGCAATTGTTTCATCTCTCTCCATGTGTTCACTTCCTCTTCTTCCTTTTCTCTCTATATTTTGTAATGACATCCCACCACAAAAGATCATAGCCATCAAATGAAGAAGATGCAAGTCTCACTTTCCTCTCCTCGGGGTACTCATGAAGTCTCCATAATTTCTCAATTTTTAGTTCCCACATCAAGTACTCTTCCACATCTTCAGAATCACAAGCAAGACTAGGGATAGAGAATTTTGGTTTTCCCAAGCCATCATCCTCTCTATTATTTTCCAATGGTACTCTTCTTGCCACTCCTCCACGGCCTCCATTAAAGTTTCCTCTTCCGTCATCAATGGGAACAATATCTTGAGGTCTATGTTGTAGCTGTTCCACTAGATTTGCAATTGTAGTCACTTGTTGTGTCAAAGTCCTCAAAGTGTCCTTAATCTCATTGACAGATTCTTGAGATGCACAAGATTCTATCTTCAAATCAAGGGTAGTCATCTCTTCTCTTAAAAGATCATCACTTTTTTCAACCACATCAGAAATTCTTTTGTACATATGATCTCTCAATGCCTCATACTCATTCCATTGGACAACATCCTCGGGTTTCTTCTTTGCCTGCACATCAACATCACTAGAGAAACTCATGATTAACTTGTTAGTAACAAAATAATCAATGGGTTTGTGCTGCCTCTCTCAACTCACTCAAAACCAAGCAAAGATGGCTTCACTTGATGTTCCAAGAGAGAAAAGGATCAACTTACCAACAAGGAGCAATGAATAATGTGCTTTGGTGTGAGAAGAGAATATCCAAGCTATCAAGTATCACAATGCAAACAGGGTTTTTGGTGGGGCTTGGTTGGGAATCCTAACAACACCAAAATAACAACTCCAATGCACTACTTAATGTGATAAAAATTACTAAGGAAAACACACTCACACTTGGAGACAATTGTGGCTAGCAAATATATGGTAGAGATTTTGCAAGAACTAGAAAGACACTAGCAAATACTCAATGAAACAGGCACAAGATTGCTCAATTTTTCCACAAAAAATTCCAATATGATATAGCTTCCACTACTGATAAGTAGCACGACCTCTTTTGAATTTTTCTTTCTTTCTATTTTTTTTCCTTTTTCTCTATTTTTTTGTTTTTTTCAATAGACTTTGAATCAACTAGGAGCAATAAGTAGATGAAAAAAAAGTAGTGGACAGATTTAATCAAATGAGCAGCCTGTTAGAGCAATAAAATAACTAGTCTTTGGGTTTTGGGAACCTAAATGTAGCTGTAGAATGGTTGTAGCTATGGCTTATCAAAGATCAGACAAGAAACCTAGAGATAACAAGGAGTAAAAAAAAACTAGGAAAAACGAGCAAGAAACGAGCTCACGGCAGCGAATTTGGCTCACGGCAGCAAAAACCGCAGTTTTGTACCGTACGCCAGAGAAAACGCGCGAAAACTGCGCGCGGCAGAGCTCACGGCAGTGTGTGTGTGTGTGTGTGTGTGTTGTGGTGGGGTGTGCGGGTGGGTTTGCGGTCGGGCGCGCGGTAAGGAATATGTAGGCGCGGGTAATGCGAATCCGATAGCGGGTGGGAGGGTGCGCGCAAGTGGCGGCAGCGATTTGACGTCGAATCCGATCCACGGCAGGATGCCGAGTGCGAGTAGGAAAAGGCTTTCGGTGGGAAATTTTCTGCCGCGGTAGACAACGGATTGCAATCCGAGTTTGTCTAGGAACCCAAGCACAAATAGAACCAATCTATCCCGCAACAATATGGCACTCGAAAAACTAGATCACCTTGCAATAAGATGTAGGTCTAGACTTTCCCGAGAGAGATAACACACGGCAAGAACTATTTTTTGTGATGATTTTAGGTATGAATGGAAAAAAAAGATAGCTAGATGAACCCTTACCCTAAAAGATGAAAATCTAAAAATAGGAAAAATAGAAACACAAATCAACAAAAAGCAGCAACTAGGTAGAAGCAATTTGGTGTTGATCTAGTCTCTGGCAAATTCTAAACCTAATATTTTTGGCTTTTTCTGGATAGGAATAAAAATAACGGAAAGTAAAGATAACTTTGCTCACCAAGTAAACCTGAGAATCTGATACCAAGATGATATGGGGTGGCCCAATCTTCTCAATGAGCTTCTCACTCTTTTTGTATTTTTCTGATATGTGGATAACTAGTGCTACACTGAGACCTCTCACTCAGCTGACCCCTGTTGCCAATGCAACAACAATCAAGCTCTTTGGATATTCTCAACTACACACTCTTGAACAAGTAATCAAAGATCACAAGTGGTCCTGTATCCCCCTATTCCCATATGGAATAACAAGATATCACGCAACTTTGCAATTGGTAAACTTCAAGATGAATGCTTAACATCAACACAATCTAGAGGCTAGGGTTGTTGGTTTTTGGTTTAAACTTATTCTACCTAAACCACACGCAGGTGGTGGACATATATAGGTGGAGGGTGCGTCCACAAGGGGCTCCTTGCGCAAGTCCCCTCCTCCTATTAGGACTAGGACTCCTACTAGGACTAGGAGTCCAACTGTGACTCAAAGAGAGATACAAACCGATCCACCATTAAGGGATTCGGCCAATTATGGTATACAAACCATACCTATTAGGAAATAGGATTTCTATGGCGCATTTGACTTAGTGGAGGCGCCTATCCCCTTGTCTTGAAGAATAACAATTGTTTTATTGACATAACAATTGTTATTTATTTGTTTTCTCCATCTTGGACACTTGTTTTCACCATGGCACCATTGTTTTCACCATCTTCTATCATTGTTTTCACCATGGCTCCTTTGTTTTCACCACTTGTATAATCATCTTCCAGCTCCTCTTGATTGTTCTCCTCCATCATGCTTGTGTTATGAATAAACCTAATCATACATAAATGCATAGACTTAGGTAGTATAAAATTCTCATAATCAAAAATAGCATAATCAATGAGGATTGAATTCACCTGTTGTTCTAGTAGCTTGGTCCTTGATCTTGTCATTGGTCCAAGTCTCACTTCATCTTGTTTAAGTGGCAATGTACTAGTGATGTCCTCATCAGAACCTGGGTAAACTCGGTGTTCTCGTTTACAGTACTTCCACGTCGTCCCTGCGGTTCTAAGAGTAGGCTTATGGCACCTCCGTCCATGAACCTTACTACGATGTCTCGACAGAACATTAATATAATAAGTAAAGGATCTATACCAACTAACAATCATTTGAGGATCAAGACCTTATTTAGCACTAAGCTCTTGAAAATTAGCAGTTTCAGCGAAAGACTTAATGCAATCATACTCATAGTTTATACCCGATTCTTTACCTTTGTCGTTATTCCAATCTTCATTATTGTTTTGAATTTTTTCAAGAAGATCCCATTTAGCTAACTTGAGAAAGAACCTTCTGAAAAAGCATCTAGATAATCCTTCCAATGTCCTGAAAGCCTTGTATAAAAATTAGTAACAATTATTTCATCAGGAAGCTCATGGTTAGGACATTTAAGTATTAAGGTTTTGATACTTCCCCAAGCTTGGGCAATAATTCCTCCATCACGAGGGCAAAAATTATAAATCTAATTCCTATCTAAATACAGTTCACGAGGAGGATAAAATTTAGATTAAAAGAAAGAATCAAGGTCCTTCCACTCCAAATGACGAGGATAATCTAGTAGCTCATACCACTCCCTTTGTTTTTCCTTAAGTGTCAAAGAAAATAGCCTGCTCTTAACTTGGTCCATGAAATACCTGCACAGTTGAATAACTCGCATAATTCATGTATAAAGAGTATATGGTCACTAGGATGGACAATTCCATCTCCAAAATAGGAGTTATTCATAACACGTTCAACAATTGTCATAGGTATTTTCAAAGGAATACTTGCAATAGGAGGACTTAAATTATCACAAACATCATTAGAATTATCACATATGTGAGATTAAGTATCATCAGAGAAAATTTCTCTTGTAAGGATGGAGAACTAAAAAGATATGTTTCATAAAAACTAGCTTACCCAAGCTTCGAATTTTCCATAGCATTAGAAATAATGGTATTCAAAGATTTAATGGTAATAACATTGCTATCAGTATTATGCAAACAAAATAACATAGGTTTTTTTAATTTTCTCTTCAAAAGCATCATGTCCTATTTCAATATAAAGATTATAAAGATCTCTCATATTTTTGTTTTTTTCCATTAAGCCTAAAGATAAAAACAAGGAACAAGTAAAAATAAGCCTAACTAGTGAAAATAAAAACAACAAACAAAAAGATAAAATTGAAGAATCTAAAGGAAATAGCTTTCAGCACTCATAGAGAATGTGAGTACCTTTTACCTTACCTCCCCGCAACGGCACCAGAAAGAGATTCATGTCTACGCACACTTCTATTCTTGTAGACAGTGTTGGGCCTCCAAGCGCAGAGGTTTGTAGAACAGCAGCAAGTTTCCCTTAAGTGGATCACCCAAGGTTTATCAAACTCAGGAAGGTATAGGTCAAAGATATCCCTCTCAAGCAACCCTGCAATTACGATACAAGAAGTTTCTTTTGTCCCCAACACAGCTAAGACAATTGTCAGTTGTATATGTGCACTAGTTTGGCAAAGAGATAGTTAAAAATGGCAGCAAGCAAACATGTAGCAGAACTGATTGTAAACGGTGTTTCAATTATTAGAAACAAGGCCTAGGGATCATACTTTCACTAGTGGACACTCTCAACAATAATAACATAATTGAATGCATAAATATTATCTCTTCCCTATGCTACTCTGAACCACTCTCTGGTCGGATAACAAACACCAATCATTGCGTAGGGCTATAAGAGCACTCCTTAGAGTTCGCATTTCCCCATCCAGGTAACCCCCATGCTATCACCATGAGACCTAGATGGTTACAAACAAACACCACATTTTCATAGGGTCATCCAACACAAAATATAAATATCATGCTAAACCACACAGTGCACACACTGTCATCATTACACCTTGATCAAAGTGTCCAGAGAGATCTCATGACAAAGCCACTTGAGTAGCATGACAAATGAAGAGTAACATTTACTTATTCAACTAGATTACAACGCTCATGATCACATAAAGATCACACCATGGGAGAGAGAGATGAGAAACATAGCTACCGGTAGAGCCCTCAGCCCTTGGGAGAACTACTCCCTCCTCGTGATAGGAGACAGCAACAGCGATGGAGATGGCGGTGGAGTCGATGGAGATGGCTCTGGGGGCACTTCCCCAGGGTGACACAACATAGATTTTTGTCCCCCGAAACTTGTCGGCAGCGGCGGCGGAGCTACGGAACTTCTCGTGGAAGGGGGCTGATATGTCATAAACGTATCCTTAATTTCTCATGTTCCATATTGTTTTCATGTTGTTTCCCACGTGTTTGCTATACACTTTATGTCAATTTTATCGATTTTTCGGACTAACCTATTGACAAGATGCCACAGAGCCAGTTCCTTGTTTTCTACTGTTTTTAGTTTCACAAAAGTTGTTCTGGAAATATTCTCGGAATTGGAAAATTTGAAGGTCGGAAGTCTTAGAATTCCCGAAGGTTCCACAGAGTCCCGAAGAGACCCGGAGGGGGGCCTTAGGGGGCCCACACCATAGAGAGGCGCGCCCCCCGGCGTCCATCGCCTTTGCTCTTTTTCCTATTTAATCCCCTCGAGGTGTAAACCCTAAATATATCCCACTTCGTCCCGAAAAACACCCGAGGCCGCCGTCATCGTCATCCCGAGATCGGGAGGGTTCTGGAGCTCTCACCGGCACCCTGTCGGGAGGGGAGTTCATTATCGGAGGGGTCTACACCACCATGCCCTCCTCGGAAGTGATGGGTGAGTAGTTCATCCCTGGACTACATGTCCATAGCAGTAGCTAGATGGTTTTTCTCTCCACTTGGTGCCTCATGTTTAGATCTTGTGAGCTGCCTAACATGATCAATATCATCTTTATGTAATGCTACATGTTGTGTTTGCTGGGATCTGATGAATGTTGAATGCTATGTCTTTTAATTATCAATCTATCATGTTATATTCATGCATATGTTATTCATGATCTTGCATGATCTCCGTTATTAGTAGATTCTCTATCTAAGTAGATGCTAGTAACTCCAAGAGGGAGTATTTATGCTCGATAGTAAGTTCATGCCTCCTTTGCATCTTTGCTCAAGTGAAAGAAACGTGATGGATGGAGGATGTGTTGTTCCCATTAGAGAGAAAACAACAATGCTTTGTCTAAGGATGATGTTACTGTTTACATTACACACTTTGCTTACAGCGATTATCTATTGCTTGCAACTTAATACCCAACGTTTTTTCGGATGATATTCACAGGGTGTTTTATTAGTCATAGACGCAGTTGGATGACGGTCTATGTATTTTGTTGTAATGCCCGCATGAATCTTATAGTAATATTTATGTATTGCATATGCACTACGGTGCGGCCTTCATTTTTGTCAATTGCCCAGCTATAATTTGTTCACCATGCAAGTTATTTATCTTTCATGGGGAGACACCACCAGTGAATTGTGGACCCTGGTCCATTTTTCTCATACTGGTAAACATCCACTGCTTTCATACTGCTGCTACTGCTTTCATACCGTTTTCCTACTGTTTTCCACACCATACATTTAACCTCTTTGTGTTCAGCAAAACCGGTGAGATTGACAACCTCACTGCTTCGTTGGGGCAAAGTGATTTGATTGTGTTGTGTAGGTTCGACGTTGCTTCTAAACCGGTAGCCCTGCCATCTCAGCTGCATCAACCTTCTGAAGTTACTCCTTCCTCCTACTGGTCGATTAAACCTTGGTTTCTTTCTGTGCTCATCATACCTTCCTCTTGGGGTTTCCAAACAAGTGCAACACCTGCACCATCAAGCTATTTTCTGGCTCCGTTGCCGGGGAGGAAGAGAATTTCTACAAGGGGAGTCTCTCACCTCCAATCATTTTCACTTTCTTGTTGTTTTGCTTGTTACTTGCTTTATCATGCTTGCTAGCAATGTTTGATGTCTTTGAAACTAGATCTTATAGGAAAGGTGGGTTCACGGATGAACAACAAAATTGTTATAAGGAACACCGCTTGTCAAAAAAAGGGATACACTTATGGGAGCAAATTAATAAATTGCATGACTATGCTAGAAACTTGTGCTCTACTTATAATATTACTTATGTCTTTGATAAATCTCGTTGCTGTAGGAGGTATAAACACCTCCCTTTTCAATGTGAGTATAATGATAATGTTACCATATCTTCTTATGTTAAGGGAAATTATGAATTTTATGATGTGGAACAAATTGAGGAATTTATTGCTTGGAAAGGTGCATTTGAAATTGCCTATTAGCTTGAAAGTATTAATGATGCACCTTCTAAATATGAGATTTATGCTATACTTGAATATTTCTTTGAAAATTACAAGGATTGTAATTACTATATAATGGAATATTTTAATAAATGCTCTCAACCTAAGGAAGAGACTAATGCCTTGCAGGAATCTATGGAAGAACAAATTGCTGAATCTAGAAGCTCATTTGATGAAAAATAGGAGGAGAGTGATGATCAAGAGGAGGAATAATGGAACTCATGTCTACCTCCAAATGAGAGTAACTCTTTAACTCATAATTGTGATGATCCTATTGATTCTTTTGAAATATTCCCTTTTGATGAAGGTTATACTTGCTATACTTGTGACCTTTATACTACTATGAATGAAACTTGTGAGAATGATGTTGCTACTATTATTTATGATAGTCCATGCTACTTTGATAAATCCTTTATTTATTCCAACTATTGATATGCATGATAATAAGGAAGTTTGTTTAGAAAATTTATATGATAATGCTCTACTCTAGATGATGGTCCTATGTTACTTGATGTTATAAATTATAATGCTTCTGAACATAGGATTTCTATAATGTGTCTTATACCTTTTAAGAGTGAAATATCATGTTGTTTTGCTATTGCTAAAAGTGGGAAAGAAGAGGAGCTGATTTTGAATTTTGATCCCACTGTTTTGGAGCTTGATATGAATTGTGTGCTTTTAGACCATGAAAAACATGCTTTATGTGATAATTATGTTGTTGAGTTTGTTCATGATGATACTGGAAATTATTCTGAGGGAGGAAAATATGGTTGTAGGAATTTTCATATTACTAAAACACCTCTCTTTATGTTGAAAGTTTTGAAGTTGCTCTTGTTCTACCTTCCCATGATTTCTAGTTTGAGCTTCTTTAATTTATTTCTCTACAATATTCCTATGCATAGGAAGTGGGTTAGACTTAAATTTGTTTTATACTTGCTTCTTGATGCTCTCTTTTTCTTAATTCATATTTCTTATGTGAGCATCTTCTTCACTTGAAAATACTTGATTCCACTTTTCTGTGCCTAGCTAAAAGGCGTTAAAGAAAAGCACTTCTTGGGAGATAACCCATGATTTTATTTTTGCTTTGTTTTTCTCTGTTTTCTTTCAGTAAAGGGGTTGTATACTTCAGTAGAAGCTCCTTTGTATCTTTATTTTCATGTTTTAGTAGTGCCAAGTAAGGATTCTGACAAGAGTTGGAGTTGGTTTTCGGATTTCTGCGCAGGAAACAGATTTCTGTTGTGCACCGTAAAAAATCGTATAATTCACAGAAAAATCAGAATGACCTGGAATTGTTTTAACTTATCCCTCAGCTAATTCTGCAGCATTTTCGTTCCTTAAGTTTTTCTATGTGAGCAACGTAAGTGCCTCGAAAAAATTGTGTTTATAGACTGTTCTGGTTTTGACAGATTCTGCCATTTTTTCTTGCATTTGCTCATTTATGATGTCCAGTGGATTTCTTTGCTTCACGAAATAACAGTGGCTATAGCTAATGTTTAAAAGTATCAATAACACTTGTGACATATAGAACCAATGTTTTTTTTAATTGTTTCACTAACACTCTAATGCGAATTACTGTTTTAGTGTGGTGTGAAGGAAGTTTTCAAGGTTCATGAGAAGAGGTGATATATGTGATCAAGAAGAGTGAAGGTCAAAGCTTGGGTAGGCCAACGTGGTTCATCCTAGCATATTTTTAGAATACTCAAACATCTAAGCTTGGAGATTCCCAAGGCATCCCCTTCTTCATCAACTATTTATCAGGTCACTTCTGTGAAACTATATTTTTATTCGGTCACATCATATGAAGTTTACTTGGAGCGTATGTTTGTTTTTCTTTTGTTTTCTTTTGTTTTTCTTTGTTTTCATTCTTTTCCTTGTTGCAATAAGATCATTGGACCGAGCATCCTTGTTTGGGAGAGAGACACGCTCCGCTTTTTTGTTCGAATACTTGCTATGCTAGTATTCCTAGTTATTCTTCTAGTTACTGCAAAAATTCATGTTTAGCTCTTGCTTTCATTGCATATCTTATTCAGAGCTGTTAGTTTTAGTAGTGTTTTGTGAGTACTCTCATGTTTACTTTCTGTTGCATCTAGAGAATTTTTGTTAAAGCATGTCATGTATGGTGCTTGTTGGGAAAAGAAACTGCTGCATGAGGTAGAATTTTTAACAGTGCAAGTAGAAGCTTCTATAGACTGTGGCTAGAATTTTTCAAATCATGCTAGATGTTATTTTAGTTCTACAGACTTGTGGTCATTGATTAGCATGATTAGTCTCAAATAGCTGAGAGTGTTTAATGTCCCATTGAAAGAATCATGAGTTGTTCTTATCATATTGAAGCATAAATTTGTGGTATTCTCCATTGAATGTTATATTTGGTTGACTTGGCGCATGTTCACACCATGTTTATGACTATGAACCAGTAACTTGTATCCTCCATGATCATTTAATTTTTGAACTTGTGGTACCACTTATGCTTTGATTAATGATGTTTATGTCGCTATGCATGATTATGGCTCTTGTGCTCTCTTGATTTGTCGCTCCCAGTCTTTTGCTAGCCTCCACCTGTACTGAGTATGAGATCTACTCGTGCATCCAACTTCCAAAAACCAAATTTTCCCCATTGTGTCCACCATACCTACATACATGTGGTATTTAACTGCCACTCCAACTAAATTTCTTATGTGCTACCTTTCAAACTTTCAAAATTACCCCTGTTTTGTGTTCTTGTTTTTTTTGCTCATGAGGACGTAAATAGAGAATCTTTATCTCACTTGTTGATTGGATTTCAAGCCCTGGACTAGTGGCTTCATCGGCTTATCCAATTGATAGAAGAGATGGCAGCGGGGTGCCCAGCCCCAAATTAATACAAACAAATTCTCTTCACTATTTTTGCCCCTGATTTATCAATCAAAGCATAATTGTGTAAAGAAAAGAGAAAGAGGGATGACCTTCTACCCAGATGTGTCCTTCATATGGGAGCCGCTCTTGTGAAGTCTAGTTGGCTTGTGACGTACTGTATTTTCTGTTTACCACTCGTTGACATTAGGATGCACCTTTCTAATAAAAAAAAAATTTCAGTACCTTTGTTTAATAAAATAAAAGCTCTAGCACATGAGTGATCCATGCTTCCCTCTGCGAAGGGCCTTTCTTTTACTTTTATTTTGAGTCTCCATCTTATAACTTTATGCACAGTTGAGAGAGCATAGTTGCCATTCCGAGTTTAATGTGCATTTGTCCCAGAAACATTATTAATTGATTCATGATGTGTTATTGCTTGTTCTCTAATTATTTTCTAGTTTTCCTCATGAACTTTAAAGGTGTCCCGGCATTTATGTTTTTCCGAACTCTTCAGGACTAGTGAAATATCACTTTGCCATGCTTTCTCTATACTTGAAGCAAATGTATATCTTTCGTTGCATTGTTATCCATGATCTTTTATTTGTGTTACTTCTCATGGTGCAAGGTGATTGCTATGCTTTATTATTAAAGTTTTATTTATCATGCTTATGTTGAAGTTCTATAATCTCAGCTTACATATGATTTTACATTATTGATGACCAAGTTTATGTTGGTAGCATGTCACCTCCGAAATTATGTGTTTTTATCTTTTACCTACTCGAGGACGAGTAGGAACTAAGCTTGGGGATGTTGTTACGTCATAAACGTATCCTTGATTTATGATGCTCCATGTTGTTTTCATGTTGTTTCCCACATGTTTGCTATACACTTTATGTCATTTTCATCGATTTTCTGGACTAACCTATTGACAGGATGCCACAGAGCCCGGAAGTCTTAGAATTCCCGAAGAGATCCGGAGGGGGGCCTCAGGGGGCCAATCCATAGTGCGGCGCGCCCCTGGCCGCGCCATGGGGTGGTGTGGGCCCCCCGGCCTCCATCGCCTTTTCCCTTTCGCCTATTTAATCCCCCCGAGGCGTAAACCCTAAATATATCCCACTTCGTCCTGAAAACACCCGATGTCGCCGTCATCGTCATCCCGAGATCGGGAGGGTTCTGAAGCTCTCCCCGGCACCCTGACGGGAGAGGAATTCATCACCGGAGGTGTGTACACCACCATGACCTCCTCCAAAGTGATGCGTGAGTAGTTCATGCCTGGACTATGGGTCCATAGCAGTAGCTAGATGGTTGTTCTCTCCACTTTGTGCCTCATGTTTAGATCTTGTG
The DNA here is from genome assembly GCA_028641055.1 of Alopecurus myosuroides. Classification (NCBI taxonomy): domain Eukaryota; kingdom Viridiplantae; phylum Streptophyta; class Magnoliopsida; order Poales; family Poaceae; genus Alopecurus; species Alopecurus myosuroides. The sequence goes on along the minus strand of CM054061.1, from coordinate 219,188,569 downwards.
AGCTGCCTAACATGATCAATATCATCTTTATGTAATCAACATGTTGTGTTTGCTGGGATCTGATGAATGGTTAATGCTATTTCTTCTGATCATCAAACTATTATGTTATCTTCATGCATATGTTATTTATGATCTTGCATACTCTACGTTATTAGTAAATGCTCTGGACAAGTAGATGCTAGTAACTCCAAGAGGGATTATTTATGCTCGATACTAGGTTCATGCCTCCTTTGCATCTGTGCTCGAGTGACAGAAACGTGGCGGATGGAGGATGTGTTGTTGCCATTAGGGAGAAAACAACAATGCTTTGTCTAAGGATTATGTTATTGTTTACATTACACACATTGCTTACTGCGATTATCCGTTGCTTGCAACTTAATACCCAACGTGTGTTCGGATGATATTCGGAGGGTGGATTATTAGTCATAGACGTAGTTGGATGACGGTCTATGTATTTTGTTGTAATGCCCGCATGAATCACATAGTAATCTTTATGTCTTGCATATGCACTACGGTGCAACCTTCATTTCTGTCAATTGTCCAGCTGTAATTTGTTCGCCACACATGTTATTTTATCTTTCACGGAGAGACACCACTAGTGAACTGTGGACCCCGGTCCATTTTTCTCATACTGATAAACATCCACTGCTTTCATACTTCTGCTACTGCTTTCATACTGTTTTCCACACCATACGTTTAACCTCTCTGGTTAAGCATTGGGGAGCTGATAGGTCAAACGGAGTGGTGCCAGAGCTCTAAAGTGGCTCGTGTCTATCCATTTCTTTGATTTTCCTTCTTTTTAGGCGGCTATCAAGCCTTTGCCAAAAAGCACTTACATTTGAGACCGGGCACTTCGTCATCAGGTGGCGAAAAACGAACGGACGACATTTCCGCTCTTTGTGTTCAGCAAAACCGGTGAGATTGACAACCTCATTCCTTCGTTGGGGGCAAAGTGATTTGATTGTGTTGATTAGGTTCCACGTTGCTTCTGAACAAGTAGTGCGCCCTACCATCTCAGTGCATCAACCTTCAAAAGTTACTCCTTCCTCCTACTGATCGATTAAACCTTGGTTTCTTTCTGAGGGAAAACTGCTGATGTGATCATCATACCTTCCTCTTGGGGTTTCCCAACGAGTGCAATACCTGCACCATCAGGGGCCAACTGATTTAGGTTTTATGCCTCTGGGGGATTAAATAGGCGAAAGGGCAACCTCGGTGGGCAGCCAGGGGGGCCACACCACCCCTAGAAGCGGCCAGAGGGGCGCGCCGCCTCATGGTGTGGGCCCCTGAGGCCCCCCTCCGGGTCTCCTCCGGACTTCGTGTACGTGACGACTTTCTAAGACTTCTGGGTTTTTTTTCGTCCAATTCCGAGAATATTTCCGAAACAACTTTTCTTAAACTAAAAACAGTAGAAAACAGGAACGTGCTCTGTGGAATCTTGTCAATAGGTTAGTCCTAGAAAATCCATAAAAATGACATAAAGTGGATAAGAAGCATGTAGCATATGGCAACAAAACAACATGGAACATCATAAATTATGGATACGTTTGAGACGTATAAAGCCCTTTGAGTTAGGAAGCATACTGACTCAATCTTGGGAACGCCTGTCGGGCTGGGTTGCAGCAGATGGGCCTGGATACCCTGATATCCAGAGGCCCGGCAGTAGCCCTAGGGCTCGCGATGGACGCGTGGACAAAGGATGTGAGGCATCACGGGGCCACCCGCTGCTTACCCGGCCTCAGGCACGCGGCGTGACGGTTCGTGTGTGACACCCCACGACCGATAGGACGTGGGGTGACAAGGTTCCCTACGCCGCAACCTAACAGTCGGAGAGAGCCTAAAAGGCCGAGTTGGGGCTCTGCTCCTCATCTTCCGTGTGCCACTTCTGCTTCTTCTCGCCTTTCCCATCTCCCCTAGGCAGGTTTGATACGCCTCCCTTCCCCCGCCATTCACCGCCACCTCCGCTCCTCTGCGACAACTCCATGGAGCCCGTGATCGAGCCCTCCACCATCGACGCTGACAAGATGAAGAAGGTGCGCCGCATGGCCGCCCATTCCTACAACGAGCACGGCCTGACCATCCTTCACACGGGCACGACTGAGCTCGACAATCTTTCCCAGACATCGTACCCGATCTTCTGTCGGTCGGTCCTGTCTGGGATGGCCCCCCTTCACCTCTTTCTTTCAAGCCGTTCTTGAGCATTACCAAATCTAACTGCTCCATCTCCATCCCAACTCCCCCCTTTTTCTTTCCACCTTCGTCTTCTACTGCAAGGCGTTCCTTGGCGTGAGGCCTTCGGTGGCCCTCTTCCGCTTCTTCTTCGAGTTGCGGGAGAATCGAGTGGACCCTAGCGTCAGCGACCTTTCCTTCCATGCCGGGACTGGTCTGGGGGTTGTGGTCCCCCAAATAGACATCCCGTACGAGGCCCTAGGCTTCCGCGCGAGGTGGTTGTACGTCGACACCGACGAGGTATGCGATCTTCTAGAGTTTCCTTCGTCTCCACGCGAGGTGGTTGCTACACTCAGGATGGAGGCAGGAGGAGCTTTCTAGGACCGGCTTGCGGCCTCTGAAGGAGCGTGTGCACGCATTGCATGACAGAGACCTTACCCTCAACATGCTCATCACTAAATTCGTCGACCGGCGCCTCGCCCCCTTGCAGCGTCACGAGAAGCGCATGTGGATTTTGTCGGGAGTCGAAGACCCGATGCGGCTCGAAGGCCGCCTCCTCCACCTCCGCACCTTTGAGACCAAGCTTCAGCTTCTGATAAATTGAGACATGCCGGCGAGGCTCCTCCCTGGCTTGTCCCCCTTTACGATCTTCCGTTGGGGGAGAGGGACACGATCGTGGCTCTGATGCCACTCTTCATTAGATGGGCCCCCTGGCTGAGGGGATAGAGTCACGTGCATGAGCCCCCTTCTCCTCAAGCCGTCGGGTCAGGGGCATCCTCGTCGAGGGGGCAACGTATGGTGGTGTTGTCCTCCGATGAAGAGGAGGACGAGGATGGTGGTGCTACCAACGCCGTGCCCCCGCGCCAACCGAGGCCAGAAGGCGATGAAGATCTGGGCGAAACATTGAACAAATGTCGTTTGGGGAAGAGGTCGAGGATTGACGACGACCCATCGACCTCAGGTGCCGCTGTCGCTGAAGGAGCCCTTGCCGCCGGGTTCTCTGTCCGCAGGAGCCGTCCTAGAGTGTGGCGCTTCACCGGGGGGTAAGGACTCCGCCGCAAGCTCTCTTCTTCATTCTCCTCTTTCGTACCTTGATGAGTTTGCTTTGACAGTGGCCAGGTTGTCGATGAACCTGCGGGGCCACAGGAGCAGGTCCCTTACCCCGTCGTCCAGCCCCCGGCGGCGCAGCCTGTGATGCCCCAGGATCGGGCACTATGCAGATTTCAGCATTTCCGCCAAAATCCACATAATAACCGATTCCAGGTTGCCACTTGTGATAACATTACAACAGTTCACGAATATTCCGCAACAACAACAGAAAAGATATATACAAGACGACTCAAACGAGTCAAGGATACAACTGATACAATACAAAGATCCAAATGACAGCGGAAGAAACAACATAGTGTCCGACTACGGACAAGATACAAATTGGACTAAGAGTCCTGAAGATAACCGATGGCATCCAATCCCTGCCCAGGCCAAGCCGGAGGGATTCCCAAGCTAACGTCATCAGACTTCAAACATGTTGACTGCAATGTGGAATATGCAGCCACGAAATGGATTCGTAGGTCAGTACTATTAAGTACTGGCAAGTTGATAAACCATACTCACAAGATACCAGCGTAACCAATCATCACAAGATACAAATACTTTGGGTAGAACGGAAGGAAGGGATTATTGCAGAGAAGCGGCAGCGGGCTGCACTAACTAACTACAGAGACACGCTACAACATCCGGCTAAAAGAAAGGGATAAGATAGCGCGACAAAACCAACTATAACTACCCACCAAACAATACCCATCCAGTGTTACCCCCTACTAAGGAAGCAACCCAAGGAAACTCACACTGTTGATTAAGGTGACATTCATTTTTATGGTGGAGGTAATCTATATTACTAGTCAAGTTATCATCGTTAAGTGTAAGTTGTCTGAGTACTTGTTAGCCAGCACTTTCACCAAGTCATCCATAACCGCGGACAACACGGCTTCTCGAGAAGATTAACCCTGCAGGGATGCACCAATTTGGCCGTACACGTAAGAATGACCCGGCAGATGGAAAGGCCCTTCCACCAAGCGAGGCACTCAACACAGCCCAACTCTTCTTCGCATCAAGCCCAAAGAACCACGTGCTGTGCGTGCGCGGCTAATCGAGCCCCCACGAAGAAAAGGGGGACCCTCATAGCACTAGAAGACCACGCCGCCCTAAATGCCGACTACAAAAGTTCCACCCTGGCGCCAAGGGTTCGCACCTGCATATGCATGCATCAAATGGAAAGCCCGAACTAAGTGTGGCGATTTGGACGAGATGCGAATCGAATCAGAATTGCGGGGGGCGCCCATACTCGCTTCCCACATGCGGTTAGTGCGCTCATCATGGATCGGAGGACAAGACCCTTTTCCTAATTAAGTTCGACACTAGTAGGCCTCAAAACCACGCTGGGTCTCCTGCCGGTGCCTTATCATCTAATTATTATTACCCCAAGCATTAACATGTTGTTGATTAAGTTGAAACCCAACTATCAAACTAAACAGGTGATAAGACGGACAACAAGACTTGAGCGCAAACAACACTAAGCATGCAACTACGACACGAGGGCCAACAAGGTAAGCAAACAACAGGTAATAGGAAGTGGAAGGAAGGCTATATCATGGTTGCAAGGTAAACATATGATAGGATCGAGACACAAGCATCGAATCATCAGGCTAGAATAAAGGCAACGGGAAGAATCGGTAACAAGTGATGAAAGGCAGCCATAGGTAGCAAGTGAGTATACTTGCCTGGAATCCAGTTTGGAGAGGTAGCAGAACTTGTCGTTGCTCACATCATCTCAGCGTCCTATCCGCGAAGAAGCAACGAACTAGAACAACACCGGATGCAACAATTACTACTACGGAAAAAGATCCAGCATGATCCTATTTTATATGCATGACATGCGGGATGCAACGCAAAATTACAACTTAGACAATTTAATCGGACCCGGAGTCCGGACAATAATTTTAGGTTCAAGTTGATTATCTAACCATCATATTAAATGTTGTTTAACATGGAGAGCAATTCATATATGAGTGACACAAAATTAAATGGAATAGGGCACCAATTTAATTGAGCACTCCAACACATTCCATATTTATTATTTAGGTGAAATGCATAACACTACTAAAATGCAAGATGAAAGATGCAAACATGATCATGAATGCCAAATTAATGTTCCTTGCATTTTTCTTATCAAAATAGAAATAAAGTTTGTATTATTTGGAACTATAAAACATGAGTTATAAAATTAACAAGATTGACATTTAGACAAAAGAAAATAAAAGAAACAAGGCAGAGAAGGGAAGTGGCCAGGAATAGGAATTGAACTTGGGCCGGCAAGTTGGACTATCGGCCCGTGAGCCACTAGGACGTGTGCGCGGTGTTGGATGGTTTTGCAACTGAAGCTAGAGATATGTTACTCGGGTGTTAACTGAAACTGGGACACAAAGGTTCAGATTCATGACTGAACGAAACAGAAGAACTACAAAAGAATTTCGGTGAGGTTGGGATTTGAACCAGGGATCTCCTGCCGAAAAACTGGGAACGGAGCCACTGCACTACATGCGCGCGACTGACAGGATGCGGATGTGTTTGGAGATTAAGTGCGCGCTGCAATAGTTAAAGCAGGTGCAGAAATTAAAACGTCAGAGAAAAAGCCTCCGATGGGATTCGATCCTGGGTCTCCCAGGTAGAGGACGGAGGACTGCGCCACTGGGCTGTGAACATCCTTGCGTTAGGATTCAGTTCCGCATCCAACTGAAGTGTAGCATCGCTGTGTTTTCTCTGACGAAACTGACGAGAAGGCACCCGACGTTGACAGGAAAAACATGGCCGGCGACGACCTGAAGCGGAGATGATGGCGCCGCTCGACGGCGAACATCCGGAGTAACGCGGAGAGAGGCAGAAGGGTGTCATGGAGGACGGGGGCTCACCGAGGGAGGCTTGGGGGCAACACGTACGTGCCGAGGACGATGTAGACGCGTGTTGCGCTCCTCTGGAACGGATGCAGACGACGACGGGGACGGCGACGTTGACGTCGCTTCGGGGCGGCTCGAGCCTCGGTACTTCTGCGATGATGAAGAGGCTAGAGCGGACATTCCATTCCCACCCTCGCCGGTCTTGCTCAGCAGCCACACCGTCCGCCCGACGATGCTCCAATTCCGTTCATGGAGGTGAGAAGAGCAACAACAGCTACTGTTTTTCTTGTGGAGGAAGAAGGCCACGGGAGAGAAAGGAGAGTGGCGGCGCAAGGGGGAAAAGAGAGATTGGCTAGGGTTCCAGAGGCCATGGGGGAATTTGTAGAGGAGGAAAAGGTGTGATGGTGGTGGTTGTTTTGATGGTCTACAGGGACAGATGGATGCCTGATGTGTGTGACTTGTACGGAAGAAGAGGATGGAGGTCCAGGGCCAAAAGAGAGAGGAGGTGGGATGTCTCGGTGGGCTGCCTACCCTCACAAAATGTTTTTCCGTGTTATCTTTAGTTAGTTGTTTTTCTTTTCAGAAATTACAAAGAGCATCTTATGGATGGTTTTATACATGGAAACGTTGGTAAAATAATTTAGATAAAATAGTGACTTGTTTAAGTCCTCTAAACAGGTGTGAAAAATATTTCGAACTAGTTTGATTTGAAAGTTAAAATAGGTTTAAAAAAAGAATTTTAAGGGTTAAAATTATGCAATGCAATGCATGATGACATGAGATGCACAAAAAAGAAAAACAAACAAACTAGTTGGGGAAAAATCCCCGGGTGTTACAGACGACACCACTAACAAGGGATTGCGCCCTCGCAATCCACCCAAGGCAAGGGGAAGAGAGGTGCAACTACGGAGTCTTCGTGCTGCGGTTGATTTCCCGGGTCAATGGGCGGATCTCTTCTTCTCGACACCACTAACAAAAGTTTCTCGACACCACTAACAAGAGATTCTTGCTCGGATTGATGACGATGTTCTTCCACCAGGAATCTTCCGATGATCGAACCTATTAGGTTAAAGGCTCAGAAAATGTCCACCCACGTAGGATCCTAAAACTTTGAAAGATAGATAAGAGAAGGGGCTCCAAAACAAATAAGATCGGAGGAGAAATAGAATAGAGATGAGAAGAAAATCAGAATCCTAGTGAGATATTACCAAAAATAGTTTTAGCACAAATAGTTTAGACACTCTACAAACACGACCGTTAGCGAGGTTATCCTACAGGCTTTGCGGACCCGTTGCTTCGATAACCATTCGTATCGAAACAGCTTTGGGAATCGGAAACCATGCTCTGATACCATTTGTGACGCCCCAGGATCGGGCACTATGCAGATTTCAGCATTTCCGCCAAAATCCACATAATAACCGATTCCAGGTTGCCACTTGTGATAACATTACAACAGTTCACGAATATTCCGCAACAACAACAGAAAAGATATATACAAGACGACTCAAACGAGTCAAGGATACAACTGATACAATACAAAGATCCAAATGACAACGGAAGAAACAACATAGTGTCCGACTACGGACAAGATACAAATTGGACTAAGAGTCCTGAAGATAACCGATGGCGTCCAATCCCTGCCCAGGCCAAGCCGGAGGGATTCCCAAGCTAACGTCGTCAGACTTCAAACCTGTTGACTGCAATGTGGAATATGCAGCCACGAAATGGATTCGTGGGTCAGTACTATTAAGTACTGGCAAATGGATAAACCATACTCACAAGATACCAGCGTAACCAATCATCACAAGATACAAATACTTTGGGTAGAACGGAAGGAAGGGATTATTGCAGAGAAGCGGCAGCGGGCTGCACTAACTAATTACAGAGACGCGCTACAACATCCGGCTAAAAGAAATGGATAAGATAGCGCGACAAAACCAACTATAACTACCCACCAAACAATACCCATCCAGTGTTACCCCCTACTAAGGAAGCAACCCAAGGAAACTCACACTGTTGATTAAGGTGACATTCATTTTTATGTTGGAGGTAATCTATATTACTAGTCAAGTTATCATCGTTAAGTGTAAGTTGTCTGAGTGCTTGTTAGCCAGCACTTTCACCAAGTCATCCATAACCGCGGATAACACGGCTTTTTCTCGAGAAGATTAACCCCGCAGGGATGCACCAATTTGGCCGTACACGTAAGAATGACCCGCCAGATGGAAAGGCCCTTCCACCAAGCGAGGCATTCAACACAACCCAACTCTTCTTCGCATCAAGCCCAAAGAACCACGTGATGTGCGTGCGCGGCTAATCGAGCCCCCACGAAGAAAAGGGGGACCCTCATAGCACTGGAAGACCACGCCGCCCTAAATGCCGACTACAAAAGTTCCACCCTGACGCCAAGGGTTCGCACCTGCATATGCATGCATCAAATGGAAAGCCCGAACTAAGTGTGGCGATTTGGACGAGATGCGAATCGAATCAGAATTGCGGGGGGCGCCCATACTCGCTTCCCACATGCGGTTAGTGCGCTCATCATGGATCGGAGGACAAGACCCTTTTCCTAATTAAGTTCGACACTAGTAGGCCTCAAAACCACGCCGGGTCTCCTGCCGGTGCCTTATCATCAAATTATTATTACCCCAAGCATTAACATGGTGTTGATTAAGTTGAAACCCAACTATCAAACTAAACAGGTGATAAGACGGACAGCAAGACTTGAGCGCAAACAACACTAAGCATGCAACTACGACACGAGGGCCAACAAGGTAAACAAACAACAGGTAATAGGAAGTGGAAGGAAGGCTATATCATGGTTGCAAGGTAAACATATGATAGGATCGAGACACAAGCATCGAATCATAAGGCTAGAATAAAGGCAACGGGAAGAATCGGTAACAAGTGATGAAAGTCAGCCATAGGTAGCAAGTGAGTATACTTGCCTGGAATCCAGTTTGCAGAGGTAGCAGAACTTGTCGTTGCTCACATCATCTCAGCGTCCTATCCGCGAAGAAGCAACGAACTAGAACAAACACCGGATGCAACAATTACTACTACGGAAAAAGATCCAGCATGATCCTATTTTATATGCATGACATGCGGGATGCAACGCAAAATTACAACTTAGACAATTTAATCGGACCCGGAGTCCGGACAATAATTTTAGGTTCAAGTTGATTAACTAACCATCATATTAAATGTTGTTTAACATGGAGAGCAATTCATATATGAGTGACACAAAATTAAATGGAATAGGGCACCAATTTAATTGAGCACCCCAACACATTCCATATTTATTATTTAGGTGAAATGCATAACACTACTAAAATGCAAGATGAAAGATGCAAACATGATCATGAATGCCAAATTAATGTTCCTTGCATTTTTCTTATCAAAATAGACATAAAGTTTGTATTATTTGGAACTATAAAACATGAGTTATAAAATTAACAAGATTGACATTTAGACAAAAGAAAATAAAAGAAACAAGGCAGAGAAGGGAATTGGCCAGGAATAGGAATTGAACTTGGGCCGGCAAGTTGGAGTATCGGCCCGTGAGCCACTAGGACGTGTGCGTGGTGTTGGATGGTTTTGCAACTGAAGCTAGAGATATGTTACTCGGGTGTTAACTGAAACTGGGACACAAAGGTTCAGATTCATGTCTGAACGAAACAGAAGAACTACAAAAGAATTTCGGTGAGGTTGGGATTTGAACCAGGGATCTCCTGCCGAAAAACTGGGAACGGAGCCACTGCACTACATGCGCGCGACTGACAGGATGCGGATGTGTTTGGAGATTAAGTGCGCGCTGCAATAGTTAAAGCAGGTGCAGAAATTAAAACGTCAGAGAAAAAGCCTCCGATGGGATTCGATCCTGGGTCTCCCAGGTAGAGGACGGAGGACTGCGCCACTGGGCTGTGAACATCCTTGCGTTAGGATTCAGTTCCGCATCCAACTGAAGTGTAGCATCGCTGTGTTTTCTCTGACGAAACTGACGAGAAGGCACCCGACGTTGACAGGAAAAACATGGCCGGCGACAACCTGAAGCGGAGATGATGTACGTGTCGAGGACGATGTAGACGCGTGTTGCGCTCCTATGGAACGGATGCAGACGACGACGGGGACGGCGACGCTGACGTCGCTTCGGGGCGGCTCGAGCCTCGGTACTTCTGCGATGACGAAGAGGCTAGCGCGGACATTCCATTCCCACCCTCGCCGGTCTTGCTCAGCAGCCACACTGTCCGCCCGACGATGCTCCAATTCCGTTCATGGAGGTGAGAAGAGCAACAACAGCTACTGTTTTTCTTGTGGAGGAAGAAGGCCACGGGAGAGAAAGGAGAGTGGCGGCGCAAGGGGGAAAAGAGAGATTGGCTAGGGTTCCAGAGGCCATGGGGGAATTTGTAGAGGAGGAAAAGGTGTGGTGGTGGTGGTTGTTTTGATGGTCGACAGGGACAGATGGATGCCTGATGCGTGTGACTTGTACGGAAGAAGAGGATGGAGGTCCAGGGCCAAAAGAGAGAGGAGGTGGGCTGTCTCGGTGGGCTGCCTACCCTCACAAAATGTTTTTCCGTGTTATCTTTAGTTAGTTGTTTTTCTTTTCAGAAATTACAAAGAGCATCTTTATGGATGGTTTTTTACATGGAAACGTTGGTAAAATAATTTAGATAAAATAGTGACTTGTTTAAGTCCTCTAAACACGTGTGAAAAATATTTCGAACTAGTTTGATTTGAAAGTTAAAATAGGTTTTTTTAAAAAAAATAATTTTAAGGGTTAAAATTATGCAATGCAGTGCATGATGACATGAGATGCACAAAAAATAAAAACAAACAAACTAATTGGGGAAAAATCCCCGGGTGTTACACAGACGGTCATTGAAGAGGTGACAGTCGAGGTCTCTGCAGGCCTCAGGTCATCGTCTCTCAGCCAACCGAGAACACCGGAGGAGAAGGTCCCAATGACATCGCCAGCCCCCACCGTGAGGGAAGACACCATCGCCCCGCCTGAGCCTCACGAGGATGTGGTCGATGCAGGGGCAAAGACGGAGGCGGGAGAGGCTCTTGTCGTGGAGCCCGTCGTGGACCACTGGTCGCTGCTTACTCGTGGCCACCCTAGCTCTTGTCCTATCTTGGGTGTTCTTGTCGACGATCTGGTGAAAAAGATCAACGACATTGTCGTTGCTGGGGCGCACGAGCACCTCGAAGTTCTGGGTGGCCAGCTATGCGCAGGAAGAGGCGGCTATGGCGACGAGGAGCGCGATGCTTGCGGAGGCGGAGCGCGTGCGCCACGATGCCTCCCTCGCGCTGGAGGAGGCCAAGCAGGCGCTAGGGAGTGCACAAGATGGCCAAGAGGAGATGCCGTGGAGAGGAACCAACATTCTCTGGAGGTGGAAGAGTGGACCCGCCTCCGCCTCTAGAGAGGAGGTGGTTGACGAGGCCGAGAAGTACCTATCGGAGTGAGAAGAGAAGCTAGCTCTCCCTGAGGTTTAGCTCAGCCTCGAGCGAGAGCGCCTCGAGACCATGGAGGCTAAGGTGCAGGAAACAGAGGCCCATACCCAACGAAAGATAGACAACTGCAACACCCGGCTCACCGAGATGAGGGACGCTCATGAGGCCGGTATCCAGAAGGAAGTTGAGGCTGGCCGCGGCCATCTGCAAGGAGCTCCTGAGGAATTTGGCCAGAAGAACAAGGACCTGGAAGCCAAGTTCGTCCAACGAAGGAAGAAGCTAGAGAAGAAGGCCAAGGACCTCGAGAAGGATCTGCGCCGAGTCCGTCGAAGGCGCGACGAAGAGAGGGAGGTGAAGGAGCTCGCCGCTAAGGAGGCCGCGGGGTACCAGGCGGACCTGCTCGCCCTGCATGGACAAATTTCCCCGCCCAGTAGGTGCGTGGACTGCAGCGCCAGTCCGAGGCGTTGTTCCTCCGGGCGGTGCGCAGCGCTCGCGCCATCGCCGACCGCCTGGGTATCGAGACGCCGGAACTCCCCTGTGAACGCAACCGCTGGCTGCGTCCACTACTTCTCGCGGTTCATCGCCACGCTCGAGGAAGAGGTTCAGGACCTGGATGAGGTCTTGAATGAGGAGAACCGTCAGCTTCTAGCGTGGCGGTGAAACATGCTTTCTCCCGACTTCAGCTCGTCGATCCCCTCTTCGACTTCAGCACCCTGTCTGAGCCGATTCCGGATGATCTCCAGGAGGCCCTCCGAAGCCAGGTGCGCGAGGCGGTGAATGCCTTCACTGAGAAGTTCGGTCCGTTGAAGGGCGTGCCCAAGCCCCTTGGTGCCGACGAAGCGGCGAGATCTGTTGGCGACGAGGAAGACTCCGAGGTCCACCACTCCCCCGCCTCTGTTTGATCGATGTTCCTGGGTTCCTAATGCACACAGTAGATAATAGGTGAACCATTTTGTGAACCTTATGCGCGATTTGTTGTGCGGCTCTTGTTTCGTTGTTCCTTAATTTATGGATGTTTTTTCTGCGATGATACTTAGCTTTTGTGTGACGGTGTCCTTCGAGACACCTCACTTGTGTATTTTGTGGTGGGTCTCCTGCTGCTCCTTGTGGAGGACTCTCCACACTGCGCGTGGAGGGCTAGGCGCTTGCTCCTTTGGAATGAGGCTACCTGCAGTTTGTGTTCCTGGAGAGGTGCGTGTTTGGTTGTTCCTTCATGGGCATCTCGCGAGGAGAACCACGCCAACGGACTTGGTGAGGTGTTGTGTGCGGTAACGACCCGTACACATACACTGTTCCAGCCCCCACTCGTTCCTTCTAGGAGGTCGTCAGATGAGCCTTGGTGGGTGCTCGTCGCTTGCGGCTTGACGTGGCGACTGCCGCTCGGATGCCGGGGCGGCAGCCTCGGATGGCGGTGCTTCTTCGCGCCGAGCTAGGAGGCGGCTTCGTGGGTGGTGGAATTGACCCCGACTCCTAGTTTCGTCATGACCTTATATCGTCGGACGCATGGGGTTGGCGATGTGTGTGCGGAGTTGAGGTAGCGGGGATGGTTGTGTGGGTATGTGCTTTGCATCTCATAATTGGGTGAAAGCCCTCTCTTGGCTTCCGGCCTGGACCGACGGCGGTGATGCCCTTTGGCGTTGTGTCTTTCTTGAAGTTGTCGTTGTGGTGGTTCTCTCACCACTCCACCCGGGTTTCTCCGGGGGAAACCCCAGATGGGATCGGGAAAGGGTGGCGCTCTTTCGTCGCTTTCTTCTTGGGGCCTCTTGGCCGTCCACCGACCGGAGGGACTAGTGGAGGGAGTTGGTTGTTGGCAGCGGCGAGTCTTTCGTCATCGGCTAGGCGGTGCGTGGCCCTAGAGCTGACGTGGATGTCGGAGCGGCGGCTCCGGGCTATCGCCTCCGCCATGTTGCGTTGAGGTGTTTGAGTGGCGCTTTTGGTCGCTCGGGCAACTTGGTCGTCAACTTGTTTGGGGGCGTGGTCTTCGGGCTGACGTGGATGTCGGAGCGGCGGCTCCGGATGTTTGCCTCCATCGTGTTGTCGACGTGGCTTGCGAATTGGCACAAAATGATTACATGGTATTTCTACATCCTAAGTATTTATTCATGTTTACGTGTGGAAAACAAGGATTGCACATTCTACTAATAAATAATAAAAAATATGCCGCTAGGATTTCATCAATATGTTTGAAGGATTAAAGTTTATTCTGATTGTGAAGGGATAAGAGACTAGAAGTTCAATTTACATCACCGTGCTTTGAAAAATCATTTCATAACATTGATGATGGATAGCTACAGCGGAGTTTTTCAAGTTTCCACCCTACTTTTATCTATCATTGGAATTTTGCATGGCTATTATTTTTCATCTTTCCTCAAAATAAGCAAATGCTAGAATTTCTTGTTGTCATTTACTCTGCTACTTGCACCTTAAGAATAACAACACACTGTTCTGGTTTGTAACATAGTAGCTGTTTCCACGTTTATGCACCATATAGTTTCTCAAATGTTCTGCAGATAGGGATATGCACATGGCACGGATACTGGACACAAAAGCCTATATTAAATGCCTAAGAAAGAGTGCCGACCCTTCCATGGGTTACCAATAGGAGTACTTGGCTACCAAATCATGACTCCAAAACTTATTTTGCATAGGCCGGTCACAATGGGGAGTAACATACGGTAGTAACCTACACACTTTCCTAAACTATGTCCCTACCTCCACAATGGGAGTAACATGTATGTAGTGTCATGCAACGATGCATTTATTAGGCTATAGACTCATTGTTTCTTGGAGTGTGTGATGTTCCGGTAACTTTAGCTAGTTACCACAAGCACATCTCTCTTCATTAAATACGTGCCACATAAGCAAAGTTGTATTGGAGTGTGTGATGTTAGTGCTAAGTTCCTGCCCATTGTGACCAGCCTAACGACGTGTCAACCTCAATTTAGTCGAATACTAGTGACAAACATATCACATATGTGCATGACAGAGCCTGAAAAGTATGGCTCACCTCCGCTTGGATAGCTTATCGCGCGCATGCCATGAAAAGCTGCATGATAGATCTTCACCAAATTTGCAATGTACTCACTCCGTTCCATATTAGATGAATCTCACATAGATGTATCTAAACACATTTTAGTGATAGGTACACCTATTTGAGAGTCATCTGATATAGAACGGAGTGAGTAAGAGAGTTGCTAATAGCAGTAGGTGTTTTTGCCCATGTCACTACAGGAAACGCCGCATATGCCGACGGCCAAAAGCCGTCGGCACAGGCTAAAAAGCCGTCGGCACAGCCTGTGCCGACGGCCGCCGTCGGCACCTTGCCGTCGGCACATCCCACGTCGGCACATGGCCAAATGGTCGTCGGCACATAAAAAACCGTCGGCGTAGGCTATGCCGACGGCAAAGCCGTCGGCACAATATTTCCAAAATTCGAATTTTGAAAAAAAAAAAAAAAATTTTTTTTTTTTTTTTGAACTTTTTTTGACATTCTATTCCAGAATTTTTCACTTAGCCAAATATTTAATCTCTAATTACATAATTAATCTAGTCAACATACTTAACTTAGTCAAACTTCCCATTCGGTCACCCATCCTGAAATTTCTCCAGCCCAAGCACGCTTAACCTTTGAGTTCCTTCCAAACTAGATTCCATATGAGATGTGAGAACTTACTGATATTACTATCATATCAATCATATTAACCTGTGGGGAATGATGTTAAACTTCTCTATTGTATAAATTTTAAAATATATTTGAACAAATAACAATGATTATATAATTATATTTATTGACTAAATAACAATATAATGTTAGAAATTACTTTATTTTGTGAATAAATTATTTAATATACAATAATTTATATCTTTAAATCCGTAAATCGAAATTTGACAAATAAAATGTCTAAATCGATTAGAAAAATTAGAGAAATTCAAATATGACATCCATATCATAAAAACATCGATAGTTTAGAAAAAAATTAAACTCTTTTGATGAATAGCCATGGTGGCCATTTTGACAGTTTTTGCCGATTCAGCTGGAAACAGGCCAAATGACGGGTGTAATGGCCAAATACATGGCATAGTTTGTTTAAATATGCCCATATTCCACACAAACATGCATATTGGAAGCACGGACAATGTTCCCGAAGAAAGTTTTCCTTTTCATTTAATAAAAAAATCATTTTCCATCTTCCGAGTGTGAAAAATGGCTTTTTTTGTGAAGCATCAACCACAAATATGTTGCAAAACCTGGGAGCTGCATTTTTTGAATATACTAGACCATGTTATATGCTCGAATAACCAATTATTTTCCTCTGAAAAGGTTTTCATCAACCTCTTTTGAAGAACACAAGTTTTTGCCGATTCAGCTGGAAACGGGTCAAATTTGAACTACAGGTGCCTCCTAGTTTGCTCATGATTTTTTGAAAAAATCATTTTTAGGTACACAAATACCTATTTCATCAGAGATACACCAAGAGTTTCTCAATATTCAAGCCCTAGATACGAACGGTCATGCCCGCCGTCTTGACTTTTTCCCGAAACCGACTTAGAAAATTCCAGAAAATTTAAAAAACCTCAAAATGATGCAAGACCTTCGCGTGGTGTCATTATATATGTCCTAGTATCCACCAAAAATAATAAACTTGGAATACGACAGTTGTGTTGAAAATATGTTCACATAAATGAGCTATCTCCTACGAACATTCTAGGGTTTCGGGCCAAATGACGGGTGTAATGGCCAAATCCATGGCATAGTTTGTTTAAATATGCCCATATTCCACACAAACATGCATATTGGAAGCACGGACAATGTTCCCGAAGAAAGTTTTCCTTTTCATTCAATAAAAAAACCATTTTCCATCTTCCGAGTGTGAAAAATGGCTTTTTTTGTGAAGCATCAACCATAAATATGTTGCAAAACTTGGGAGCTGCATTTTTTGAATATACTAGACCATGTTATATGCACGAATAACCAATTATTTTCCTCTGAAAAGGTTTTCATCAACCTCTTTTGAAGAACACAAGTTTTTGCTGATTCAGCTGGAAACGGGTCAAATTTGAACTACAGGTGCCTCCTAGTTTGCTCATGATTTTTTGAAAAAATCATTTTTAGGTACACAAATACCTATTTCATCAGAGATACACCAAGAGTTTCTCAATATTCAAGCCCTAGATACGAACGGTCATGCCCGCCGTCTTGACTTTTTCCCGAAACCGACTTAGAAAATTCCAGAAAATTTAAAAAACCTCAAAATGATGCAAGACCTTCGCGTGGTGTCATTATATATGTCCTAGTATCCACCAAAAATAATAAACTTGGAATACGACAGTTGTGTTGAAAATATGTTCACATAAATGAGCTATCTCCTACGAACATTCTAGGGTTTCGGGCCAAATGACGGGTGTAATGGCCAAATCCATGGCATAGTTTGTTTAAATATGCCCATATTCCACACAAACATGCATATTGGAAGCACGGACAATGTTCCCGAAGAAAGTTTTCCTTTTCATTCAATAAAAAAACCATTTTCCATCTTCCGAGTGTGAAAAATGGCTTTTTTTGTGAAGCATCAACCATAAATATGTTGCAAAACTTGGGAGCTGCATTTTTTGAATATACTAGACCATGTTATATGCACGAATAACCAATTATTTTCCTCTGAAAAGGTTTTCATCAACCTCTTTTGAAGAACACAAGTTTTTGCCGATTCAGATGGAAACGGGTCAAATTTGAACTACAGGTGCCTCCTAGTTTGCTCATGATTTTTTGAAAAAATCATTTTTAGGTACACAAATACCTATTTCATCAGAGATACACCAAGAGTTTCTCAATATTCAAGCCCTAGATACGAACGGTCATGCCCGCCGTCTTGACTTTTTCCCGAAACCGACTTAGAAAATTCCAGAAAATTTAAAAAACCTCAAAATGATGCAAGACCTTCGCGTGGTGTCATTATATATGTCCTAGTATCCACCAAAAATAATAAACTTGGAATACGACAGTTGTGTTGAAAATATGTTCACATAAATGAGCTATCTCCTACGAACATTCTAGGGTTTCGGGCCAAATGACGGGTGTAATGGCCAAATCCATGGCATAGTTTGTTTAAATATGCCCATATTCCACACAAACATGCATATTGGAAGCACGGACAATGTTCCCGAAGAAATTTTTCCTTTTCATTCAATAAAAAAACCATTTTCCATCTTCCGAGTGTGAAAAATGGCTTTTTTTGTGAAGCATCAACCATAAATATGTTGCAAAACCTGGGAGCTGCATTTTTTGAATATACTAGACCATGTTATATGCACGAATAACCAATTATTTTCCTCTGAAAAGGTTTTCATCAACCTCTTTTGAAGAACACAAGTTTCTGCCGATTCAGCTGGAAACGGGTCAAATTTGAACTACAGGTGCCTCCTAGTTTGCTCATGATTTTTTGAAAAAATCATTTTTAGGTACACAAATACCTATTTCATCATGATTTTAAGGTCCCCCTAGATTTTGGTTGGATTCAGACGCCCCACAATCCTCTCAGACGAAACTGTTAACCCATTACTGTTAGTTGCGTTATTTCTTATGATTTTTTTCTAATTATTTAGCTTTAACAATATGCATGATAATTTAGATATATTTCTCCTCTTCGAAACGAGCTAAAGAACGTCAAAATCCGAGTTGGAACGCAAAAGTTATGATCAAAACGTTGATTAAGTCGAAAAACAAAAAATTTGAGCTTGGCTATGCCGACGGCTTTGCCGTCGGCATAGCTCAATTTTTTTTTTTCAATTCTGAATTCCCTCTTAGGGTCGATGCCGACGGCAGCCGTCGGCGTAGCTCAAAAAAAAAAAACAAAAACAAAAGGCCGACGGCATTGCCGTCGGCACAGCAATTTTTTTTTTTTCGCAATTTGGGATTTGCTCACTAAGCCTATGCCGACGGCCCCGACAAATTGCCGTCGGCATAGGATTTGGCCGTCGGCATATCGGCCCATTCCTGTAGTGTGTAGTAGTGGCTGAGAGTGAGGACCCAAACTTATGAGCCATCGCCCACCGTACCGTTCTGATCAATGTCCTGGCCAAGGTATACTAAAACGAAAGTTCTCTTTATGAAAAGATATCGCAAACCATCCTAACAAAGTCCCCGTCTTGCTCGTACAGTTGATGTTATCCATTTATCTCTTGCGATCCTCCCAGGATTTCTTTTACTTTTGATGAAAAGCTGGACATGATGATTCTCCGGGGAAGGTATGGTGATATCAGATGATTATCGTAAGCGGTGGTAGTACGACCATGCATGCAGAATTAGGAGGAACATTGTTGACTAGACAAAGAAGATAAGACGGCTACGGGCTGTGTCATCTCGACTCCTACGTGCACGCCTATCTGGCAAGTTGCAGCTTCAGCAGCTGGAAATTTCACATTGTACAAGATCTGAACTACCTGCCATCCAGCATCTCTACTCTGCAGGAGATTGTGCGTTTCTCAAAAAGAAGAAAAAACTAGCAGGAGATTGTGCGTTTCTCAAAAAGAAGAAAAAACTAGCAGCGTGCATCTGCGTTCCTGCCAACCTATGTGTGTCATTTCCGTGTACAGCGATTCAACTGTTGTGTTTTTGCTTGTTTGAGCTATGGTCACATCTTTGAGAAAGTGAGATGCCGGCCGGTCCGGTGCATCGCAACTTGGCAACAGACGGCCCCACTCCTTCTCCACTGGACCGGAAAGGCGTTGGCCGGCCGGCCGGAGCATGATCCTTACCTCGCCGTCGGTCTAGGTACCGGTCGGCATCCATGACCATCATGCTTTATTTCCCTTCCGACCCATCTTGTCTTGGAAGAAGAGAAACAGAGCACACGAAAATTCTGGGCGAGCAGGAGGTAGTAGTAGGAACCAGTACATACAGTGGCTTTGGATGGTAGCGGTGGTTGTCGACGATAAACCATCGCCGATCGACGGCCTCGTGGTCGTGGGGCATGTCCCTAGCTAGCTTAGCTTTCGTATTTATCCTAGCCATGTCGCGGCCGTGGGTGGATGGACTGACCATGTTTTTTTCTTCTTCCTCTGCAGTTTGGAGCGTGCATGATTTGGTATGGTGCTGCTGCCTGCTGGAATACATATATGAAGCCAGCAAGGCACCAGTAGTGCAGTTCTGAATTGGGGTGATTAGATGTGTTGTCTAGTGTCCACGAAGCTGATTATGGAGCTGGAGGTGGAAGAAGCTTTCCGAACAAGTGCTAGGTCCAATGATCGGAATGTTTTTTAATTACTTGTTAATCTAAGCCAGACACACACTATATCACGCTCCTTAGCTCTACTAACCACGCCAACAGAAGCAGTGCCATAAACACGTCAGGTAGTACGTATGGGTAACTTCACGACGACATGTCTAGCGGTAGCACTGTAGCAAAAGCCCAAGATTCGCCTGGAAGAAAGCTTATGCGCTTGTGTGCGTAAGCAAACTCGGAGCTACAGGATGTGTGTCACTGTGCACAGAACATACAGGTTTGTAGCCTCCTGGAGTATAGTATTTTGCTGTCTGCTTACCCATGCAGGCAAGGCAAAAGCGCACATGAAGATGAAGCGTTGGATTACAGACCGCGACGTCGCACGTCTGCTAGCGGGAGCCATGTGCGTCCAACTGCCCCGACCAATGGAACGCGAGGCCGTGGCAAGGCTGATGTCTTATCGGAAGCATAAGTGAGATGTTTAATCGCGTTGCATGCGCTTTTTCTCTTTCTTTCCTAGTAGATGTGTGCCTCGGCCCCGCGCCGGCAAACGGATAAGCCAGGCTTGATCGAGACTTGCAGAGAGGTCATTAAGATAAGCAAGGCGACGCAGGTACTAGTGTGCTGCTCCACCTTTGGGGCTCCATTGACCCACCCGCCGGCTAAGGTAGGAATCGGATCGGACAAGGCATGTTCTTTGGATTGGAGCATACGTGGGTTAAACCTCCCATGTTATATTCTGCTGGAATTGCTGTTAGCGTGATGCAACTCCCTCCCTGGCGTTTTGTGGTAAACACCTTAGAGCAAACCCAACGGGGCCCAAATTAGATCGATTTTGGTCAGGATTTGATCCTCTTGGGACAGTCTGCGGACTAAAATCTGGCAAAAACTGTATTTGGTCTGCCCTCGTCCCAATGTCGCCCTTCCAAATCCAAAAAAAAACTTACATGCTAGTTAGGGATTTTCCATTCATATGGCCCGAAGGCCAGTTCATCGTACACAAAACAAAAATATACATTAACAAAAAAAAACCCTACCCACTACCGCCAGCGTCGTAGTTGCAGACGCCGTCGCCCTTCGTGTCGTCTGTGGCCGACGCCATCGCCCGTCGTCACCTACTCGTGGATCACGTACTCGGGCTCTCCGGCCAACCCGGGGTACGCGCCCAGCCCTGTGCCGCCACGCGGGCCTCCCACGGAGACCATGGGACAACATCGGCGACAGAAGCCTGGAGTGCAGCCTGATCCGTCCACATCTGGAGCTCCTCCTGCTCAGATGAGTGGAGGGCGTGGCGGAGGGCCTCCTCGTCCGCCTCCTGCGGCTGCTCCGGTCCGGCGGGAGGCGCGTCCTCCTATGCCGCGTCATCGGGCGACCCCTCCTCCTCGTCGTCGTCCTCGTCGAGGCCGTCCAGGTACTCTCCGTCGGAGTCCGAGGACTGGTCTTGGATATCGTAGACCTGGGGCACCGGTGGCACGGGGATTCGGTGCGAGCTCAGACGCCACTCCACTGGGAGCCTCACCGTCGGCCACGGCAGCGGGGTGCGCTCCCGCCAAAAGAGGGACGTCGTGTCCACCGAGATGTGGACCGTCGCTGTCGCTCGGCCACCAAAACGCCCGTTCCCGTCGCTCGCCATGTCATCTTCGGGCGGGGAGCTAGCTAGGGTTTGATTGGAGGGTTCCAGGGCGAGAGTGGAGTGGACGAGTGGGGACGAAAGTGAGACGGTCCCATTTAATAGGACATGTCAGGTAGGACGTGGCGTCGTCCGCGAACTCGACCAACCGTGGAGCAAAGTTGGACCGCATTTGGTCGAGAGTTGGCATGTCCCTCCCTCCTCGATCCGTTTGTGTGTTTGTGTGTGTGTGTGGGGGGGGGGGGCGTTGAGATAGGGTTTCGACCACATCCTGTTCCGCGGATCAAAACGGACCAAATTGTCCGATTTGGTGGGTTGTTGGGTTTACTCCTACGTAACAGAAATAATCTGCTTTCAGAGTCTATTCTGCAACTGTGTTTATAGCATCTACCATGGCAAATCTACACAGTGAATATCTTTCCTCCATGGTGATAGGAGCCGGTGCGTGGCTGACTCAAAAGTGCGCTTCTCCGATCCAAAAAGCGCCCCAAGTGTCAAGTCACGGCCGGATAGATAGCTAGCTTTTGTTTTGGATTAGCCATCGTGCTTGGTTGACAAGGCTGCCACGCCCTCCAAGCAACTGCTAATGCGTTTTTTCAACCAACCAAATGCGCGCGTATGGACACCTCGTCATACCACTGACGTATATATATGGGTGTCCCGGCCCGTTTCGGTGCACCGTGTTCCCATTTCCTATGGTAAGCACTAAGAAAATACAGTTGCGTCTTCTGGACAATCCAAGCGATCAAACAAGACTGGTTCAATGGAGTAACTCACTATGGTGTTTTCGGAAGCGATCGCTAGTCTTCGCGAAATTCACAGCCAAAACACGGCATGGGGCATGCATTGCATTATTGATGATGCATCATTGGAGAGATTGGCGTTTGACTGACCGTCCGGCGACGACTGGACCTCGCCCGGTATCAACTGCGGTTAATACCCCCCAGGCCCGGAACAAAGTCAGCATAATCAAAACATCGACCACTTGGATTAGTTAGCTGGGTTAATTTCATGTTCGTAGATATGCTTGTCGACCTACTTAATTTAGACCATGTTGGGTAGAACACCAAGTCACCAGCCATTATACTTCAAATAAAAAAGTCACCAGACATTAATTATACACGGTGCACTAGTTAATTTGATGGTGTTGAATGGTTACTGTATGCATGATTTTTTTTCATAAAGGGGGCTTTATTACTTAAAAGGTTTGAGCAAGTATACACCCGGCCTCTGCATAGCTAAGATGCACACCGCCGAAACATACCCAAAAAATAGAATTAACATAGCCGAGTTACATATCAGAATGAGAAAGTGTAAACCACCTAAGAGCTCAGAGGGCCGATCCACAAACTATGCTGTCATCTATGTCGGAATAAAAACTCTTTCGTCTTATCCTTTAGTCGTGTACACACCTCCGTAAATAGGTCGCGATGCTCGACACAATGCAACAGAGACCACAAACCGAGAGTAGATGTACTCGTGTAAATTACCTGTACGAAAGAAGAGTTTTTATCATTAAAAATCTTGTCATTTCTACGTAGCCAAAGCGACTAAATAACGGCTATGCTGTCACTCAAATAACGGCGACTGCATGTATGATTGAAGAAGGGAACGTTCCTGGAAGACGAGCTGCGCAGGGATCTTCTGGCCAAGAGGGCAAGAATGGAATCGCCGCCGCTGCCGACTAGCACAGAAAACGCCGGTATGAACAGAGGAGGCGCAGCAGTCGAGACTGCGCGCCGGCCACTGTCACCGGCCGTAACCTGGGCTAGTGCGTGCTCGGCGGAGCGCCGCCTGCCGGAGAGCCCCGAGACGACGCCGGAAGCCCCAATCTGCATCGTCCGCCGGACACCTAGCATGCGCGACCTCGAGCGTATCCTCCGCTTCGCCATGGTCGCATACGTTGGAGGTCCGCGGCCGGCGATGTCGTGCGAGCAAGTGCAAGAGGCGCTCCGGAGCAAGCTCAACGTGACCTACGACTACGTCTCCGTTCATCGTTTTGCGCCGGAGGACTTCATGCTAATTTTTGCAAATGAGGAGTGCCGGAGCAGGTTGGCGTCGTTGCCATCGCTGGACTGCGGAGGGTTCACCCTGTTTGCGCGGCCATGGAATCGACAGGCTCAAGCCACCCAGGTGGACATGAAGACGAAGGTGAGCGTCGTCATGGAAGGCATTCCGCCACACACATGGACGATCGAAGCTGTCGAGGACCTGCTGGGAACTTCATGCGTGCTGGGAGAGTTCGCGTTGGAGACGAACACAAGGGAAGATATGTCGGTGTTCCGCTTGCAAGCATGGACGGATGATGTGCAATCGATCCCTTCGGTGCGCACGCTGGTCATACCGGACCCAGCAAGCCTTGGCGACCGCACGCCGTCGCCGGTGAACTGGCCGCCGGACTATGTGCGCAGCGCGACGCCGACCGCAAGTTTAGAGGTGCTGGAGACGTTGCGCTATTGTGTGCTCATCCACGTGGACGGCGTCGAGGAAGATAGGCCCGGGGACGTGGGTCCGTCGTGTCCTGGAGCGGGCAATGTCGGAGGCTCGCCGGAGTTCGAAGAAAATGGGCGGCGGGGCAAGCTGTTCAGAAAGCTGCCTTGGCAGAAAGGCGTCCAGGACCAGCGTGGAAAAAGTGCGGGTCAAACGGGAGGGTCGCATGGCCACATGCATACCTTTGCAGAGGTGGTGGGCCCGCCCTCTGGGTGGAGGCTACCGCCACTCTCGCTAGGACGCGTGCCCGCTCCTCCTTCCCGCGCTGGCCTGGCACAGATCCCGGGCGGAGTTCAAACTGTGCGCCCAAATCCTGTTCGGGTGCTGTCCCCAGGTAGAGACAAGGAACGCAGGTGGGTTCGGGTGGATCCCGAGGAGCGATTGGTTGGAAAGCAGGTGGCGGGCCCATCTGATCCATCTGACCCGCCTACAGCAGCGGCAAGGCTGACAAAGGAGACTGCTGCGGCCCAGGTGGACCCCGTGAGTGCGCAGAAGACCAGTCCGGATCGTGCGCAGCAGCAGGCGATTGGTGGACCGCCTGTTTTGCCCGTTGGCCAAGGGGAAAGGGCAAAGGGAGCAACCGTTGGTTCGACGGGCCCCACTGCTGGAAACGTTGTCCCCGCTGCGGACAAATCGTGTGCCCTGGTCACGCACCATCAAGAGCCGGACCAATCGAAAATCGTTCCCAGGAAAGAGACTGCTACATCTTTGGCGCTGGATGAGATTGTGCAATTGGGAGCTACCGCCCGAGGGGTGGGCCCCAAGGAGGATGAGGACAGACAGTCGGGTGCTACCGCCGGTTCGGTGGCCCCAGGGGCAGTGGAGAGGAACATTTATTGGTTTGCACGACAGGCTGCTATGCGGGTGCAGCGGTTGACTTGGTGCATGCAGAGAATAGCATAGCAGCTTCTGGAGACACTTTGCAGACCTTGTCCAACTGTTCATCCTTGGCTACACCGACAAACGACGAAACCAGGAATGATTCTGAGGGCGGTGATTCAGAGGAGTACTTTGAAGTATCCCTTACCCAAGATGGGGAATGTTCTGAGACCCGGCTAGCAGAGGAGGAGTCCTTGACGGGTGCAGGGCTGGACCATGTGGACTCGAGCACACTGGCTGGACCCTCGGATGCCCTTCAAGTGAGCATATTGAGATCCTTTTGTGCTGGGCTACTAAAGAAGCTGGCACCACCTCTGCTGAGAGAAATTGAAGCATCTAGCCGTGCCGCAACGGTGCCATGCACACCAAGAAGGTTTACACGCAGAACGGGGACCCCTTGCCCCACAAGCAAGCCACTCAAGAAGGCATCGGCTGCAGAAAACGTGTTGCTAAAAGCTTTGGGGGTTGTGCCGGACAACATTGTGGTCGACGAGAGGGCCCTTGAGGAGTTCCGTGGTCTGTTTGATTCTCCCATGAAGGATGACCACCTGCGTATTGTGGCATCCATCTTTGGGAAGGCGATGTCGTCGATGGAGGAGTTGAGCCTACAGGGGAGTCAGCCTGTGTGCGCTCGTTGAGGGGTTTGACCCTGAGTCTGGAGAGAGTGTTTAGCAGTATTCATGGAGCCAAAAATTGAGATTTTGAGTTGGAACCCGCGGGGTTTGAATGATGCTGCCAAACGAGATGCGGTCAGGAGTTTTGTGGAGTCTGTAGGAGCAAATCTTGCTTGCCTGCAAGAAACCAAGCTTAATATTGTTGATCGATACACTATTCTCCAATGCCTGGGGCCGTCCTTTGAAGGATATGCCTTTTTGCCTGCGATAGAGACTCGGGGAGGGATACTTGTTGCCTGGGATGCTAAGGCCCTAAGCCTAGGGCATATCAGCCTGGACTCTTTCGCCCTCACAGCGGAGGTAGCCACTCCTGCAAACACCAAGTGGTGGATTACGGTGGTCTATGGCCCACAGTCGGATGCGGATAAGATTCAATTTCTCTAGGAGCTCTCAGAGAGGAGATCTCTTTGCCCTGGGCCTTGGCTCATTCTAGGTGACTTCAATATGATTCTGTCGGCAGAGGAGAAGAACAATTCAAACCTGAACAGGAACATGATGAGTCGTTTCAGGCAATTTGTCAGCCAGCATGAGCTGAGGGATATTTATTTACATGGTCGCCTGTACACGTGGAGTAATGACAGGGCTTCCCCAACCATGACACGCATTGATAAAGCCTTGGCTTCGGTGGACTGGGACATTGGCTACCCCGATTGCATCTTGCAAGCTCTCTCGAGCAATGTGTCAGACCACACCCCCCTTCACCTCTCTCTGAGTGTTGCTGTGAAACCTAAGAGACGGTTCCGTTTTGAGTTATTCTAGCTAAAATTGGAGGGCTTTGAGGAGGCAGTTAGAGATGGTTGGAAATGCGAGGATGACATTGTGGATCCTTTCAAGCGACTTGATACACTTTTTAGGAACTTGGCTCGACACCTGCAAGCCTAGGGGCAGAAAAAAGTTGGGAATATCAAAATCCAACTAGCAATTGCAAATACGGTCATTTACAGATTAGAAAATGCCCAGGATAGGAGGCAGCTCTCTGCTGGTGAGGTGTGGCTTCGGCGTACGCTCAAATTAGCTATCTTGGGACTGTCCTCCCTTGAAAGGACAATGGCTAGGCAAAGGTCCAGAGTCCGGTGGCTTAAAGAAGGAGATGCAAACACGAGATTGTTCCATGCAGTGCCCAATGGCGGAAGAGTGAAAATTTTCATCCTGGCGGTGAGAGTTGCGGGAGACTTGATTACTGACCAAGATCAGAAAGAGGAGGCCTTCTTTCACGCTTACGATGGGTTGCTAGGAAATATGCAAACTAGGGAGGCCACTCTGGACCTGGATTTTGTTGGAGTGCAAATGTTTGACCTAAGTGAGCTGGATAGACCCTTCTCTGAGGAGGAGGTTTGGAACACTGTTAAAGAGCTCCCTGCTGACAGGGCCCCCGGACCAGATGGATTCATTTGGGCCTTCTACCATAGTTCATGGGGAATAATCAAGCATGATATTATGGCAGCTCTGCAGAAGCTGGCTGTTGGAGATGGGAGAGGATTCGCTAAACTCAATAGAGCCCTGATGGTGTTGATCCCCAAAAATCCTGATGCGGAGGAGGTGGGCGACTATAGGCCAATCAGTCTGGTGCATAGCTTTTCTAAACTGTTCTCTAAAATCCTTGCGAACAGACTCAGAAGCAGATTGGGGGAATTGTCAGTACAAACCAATCAGCATTCGTTAGAGGAAGAAGTCTGCATGACAACTTCCTGTTAGTTCGGCAGTTGGCCAGGAAAATCAACACAAGGAGGGAGAAGGGGGTACTGCTGAAGTTAGATATAGCGAAAGCTTTTGACTCCTTATCTTGGTCTTTCTTGATGGAAGTATTGCGGAAGCTCGGTTTCAGTGAGGCCTGGTGCAAACTGATCTCCTTACTGCTCCGGACAGCAAACAAAAAAATCTTGGTGAACGGTGTGCCTGGGAAGAGAATTACCCATGCTAGAGGTTTGAGACAGGGGGCCCCATTTCCCCCATGTTGTTCGTGTTAGCAATGGAGGTTTTCACCTGCACAATCTCCAAGGCGGTGGAGGATGGTCTGTATGCGCCTCTATCAGGGTGTACTGCGAAACAGAGGTTGTCGGTTTACGCAGATGATGTGGTGCTCTTTGTTAAACCACTGGAGGAGGATTTGGAAGCAACGAGATTGATCTTGCACAGTTTTGGCGAAGCTTCCGGGTTGAGGGTTAACTATGCTAAAACCTCGGCAACTCTAATCAGAGGAGAGGAGACTGATGAAGAGCTGGTTGCATAGACATTGAATTGCAACATCTCAAGGTTCCCCAGTAAGTATCTAGGGCTTTAGCTGGCCCTAAGGCCACTTACAAAAAGTGAATGGCAGCCAATGCTTGATCAGGTTCTGAGGAGTGTGCCATCTTGGCAGAGTGGGATGATAGCGAGAGCAGGCAGGCTCACCTTAGTCAAATCGGTGATTGCGGCAAGGCCAGTCCATCAGTTGTTGGTTGCAGAGGCTCCTTGTTGGCTGCTGGAGGAAATCAACAAGTGGATGAGGGGGCTCTTTTGGTCTGGATCAGAGCATGCTAGAGGAGGACAATGCCTTGTGGCATGGGAGAATGTCTGCAAACCTGTTTGCTTTGGAGGTTTGGGAGTCAAGAACTTGGAGCTACAAGGCCTAACCCTCAGAGTTAGATGGGAGTGGCTTAGGAGAACGGAGGAATCCAGACCTTGGCAAGGGTTACCCGTAGTGAGAGACCCGATGGCAGCTGAAGTATTCAATAGCCTGGTGCGCATCAGAGTAGGCAACAGGAAAAAAAAACCTTATTCTGGAAGGACAGATGGCTGGACGGGCGAACAGTAGTCGATATTGCCCCACTCTTAAGGGACGCGGTAAATAAGAGAATTATGAATAAGAGGACAGTCTATGAGGCCATAAGGGAAAATAGGTGGATGTCGGATGTTAAGCCACCTATTGATGAGAGAATGGTTGCTCAGTTCGTAGACCTTTGGTTGGCCATCCAGCGGAGGCATTGGGAGGAGGAGAGGGAGGACGAGTTTAGTTGGCCAGCTACCTTTCTGCCAATTCCACTTACAAATTGCTCATGCAAGGAAACATCCGATTCCCCCTGGCCAACGGGGTTTGGAAGTGTTGGGCCCCGACAAAATGTAAAATTTTCATGTGGCTTGCGATTCAGCATAGGATTTGGACTTCGGATAGGAGGGCGAGACATGGTCTACAGGACCAGCCGGAGGCCTGCCAGCTATGCGCACAGGAGATTGAGACTGCGGATCATCTACTTCTCCAATGTGTATATGTTTGACAGGTATGGTGGTACTGCTCCCAGAGGATGATTCATCAGATCACGCCTCCAACCCATATAGATACCTTGGAGATCTGGTGGCTGAGGGTCAGGGAGAGTTTCGGAGACAAACGACGGAAGGCTTTTGACTCGTTTGTGATTCTGGTCTGCTGGAGCACCTGGAAGCAGCGCAATGCTAGAGTGTTTGGGAACGTGAACCAGATTAGGAGTGAAGCACAGCTGGTACCCCGGATATGGGACGAGATGAAGCTTTGGATAGTAGCAGGAGCCGGAGTGGGAGCTATTTTTCGAGAGTAGTAGCTTAGATAGGTGGGAGAGAGGGTGTCGCGACAATTGAGTTGTTCGCAACTTTTGCTGTCGCTCTCTTTGTAATACAAACTCTGCTTCTGGTATGCAATTGCATACCCTCGAAAAAAAAGAAGGGGAAAAAAATCAGAACATGATCGTATTCACACGCCTACACTTAACCTTGCAAGTTTATTACATTTAGCAAACTACTACTAGTAGCAGTACTTATTTTGGGAATTACTCCAGCTGTGAATGAGAAATAAGTGAAAAATATCTTTAGCGTTCGCTTTATGCTTTTCATAGAAGCGTCACAACTCACTAACGACTCCATGCCGGCTCGATCAGCTTATATAAACCACTGAACCCATCCGTCCATCGCCCCCCTCCTTACACACCCCAGCCCTCTCGCTCGCAGCCTACTCGATCTTACCCTGAGATGAACTGCTCGTTCCTCCTCAGGGCGGCGGCGGTTGCCGTCGTCGTGGCCGTCCTGGCCGCCACGGCGGGGGCAGCCTCGTACGTCTCCGTCGCGCCTCTCCCCTCCGACTTCCTCTGCTCCACATCCTTCCTCTGGATCACCGCCAACGTCATAATCGTCTCGCTATTCGCTTTGTCTTACCGCCACCCCGCCGGAGCGGCCGAATCGTCCTCCTCGGCCGGCGACGTCGCCGCGGCCATGGACGGCCTCTTCACACCGTCCGAACATGGCGTCTTTTCTGCCGCCACTCTTGACGATGTAGTCGAGCCGGTGCTGGTCTCGGTGAGGCAGACCCGGGAAGCAGGAACGGCCAAGAGGCCGGCCGACCGCCCACGCGTGCGCAAGAAGTCGGCCGGCGAGGACAAGCGGCCGGTACCCGTCGAGGCGGAGGCCAAGCCCAAGTCCAAGTCCAAGCCCTGCGTCAAGAAGGAGCACATTGAGGAGGAGAAGCCGATAGCCGCCGCCGTTGCGACTGATGCCGAGCCCGTTGGAACCGACGACGTGTCCATGGACTCGGCGTGGCTATCCATCGTACGGAGCGGCGCCGCGCGGCCTGTTGCCGTGCGGAAGAGCGAGACGTGGGGCGGTGAGAAGCTACCGCGGATGCAACGCGCGGCCGACAAGGCCGTCGTCGCCGCGCGGAGGGAGATGCGGAAGTCGGCGTCGATGGTCCCACCCTCGCCGCCGCACCCGAGCGCGGCGTCGTCGTCGTCGTCTCCCGTGGCGGCAAAGCAGGGGTGGCGCACCAGGGACGTTCTGGTGATGGCGCAGGACGAACTCCTCCGCCGCGCCGAGAGCTTCATCCGGAGGCAGCACGAGCACCTGCGCATCCAGCGCCAGGAGTCCGACCAGCGCCAGGCCATGGAGCAAGACCGCCGCCGCCCCGCCCTCGTCCGCGTCTAGCCAGCCGCCACGCCAAGAAACTCCGTGTGCTTGGCTCCATGGACGCGCATGCACGTTGACTGTACACAAGTTAGCTAGCCACTGGCATCATGCATGCATCAAGAGACAAAAGATGCTGCCGCCTTTGCATGCCTAGTTAGCTAGCCTAGATGGAACCAAGTACAGCGTACGTACGTAGGTAGGGGAGGATCCGGCCATGGCTGTGAAATTGAAGCAGTATCGGTCATCCTCCTTCGATCGATGTGTAGATTAAATCCGCATGTAAGATTATGTTTGCGTGAGGGCGAGGGATCTATACTAGTACATGTAAATTAACCTCTAAATAAATGGACAGGAGTAGCCGTTTCTTTCTTCTTTGGCATATCTTGCTTAATTCTTAGTCCTATGTTCCAAATTGTCACACACTCCGATTGAAACGCAAGAATTTCGCAAGTGGCAAATAGTTCATGTATTTAGCCCCTCCAGTTAATGTGCCAATAAGTAACGTCGTCCCTGTTAGTCTAAAAAAGTTTGGAAAGTGGTTGAATGAGGTTAATAAAGAAAACTAAAACTCAAATTCGTCTGGGAGTACGTTTGTGCTTTGTGTTGGGACATATGAATTGTTCCAATGATACTATTCTCAGAAAAAAAATGGAGTTGCCAATTTTTGGCTATACTCAAAGCTATCCATTGGATCTATGTTGTTAATATCTGTACACTCTGTGGTGGATGAGCGGACTCCATGGACTCTTGGTTCAACCGCTTGGAGACGGTCACACGGAATATATATAACCGGTGTGGATGGTAGTCCAATAATATCATCAAGCAACATAGGACCAACATCTAGAGCACTATCATATGAATTTTCTAAGCAATACTCCTCGTTATCATGAATATCAATAGGAGGCATAGATAAAAGAGCATCAATGAATTCATCACAATAATATAAATCATCATAAATAACAGTATATTTGGTAGTTTTTTTTGTTTTTGTTGAGTCTTGAGTGTTGTTTTATAGGGAAATCATATATCCATAAGTGGACCAAACATCACCATACAGAGATATTTCAAAATAATACATAGGATCATTACAGTCATCAATATATCATCCATCCTCCTTAGGTAAGCATGGAGGGCAATCATATAATGCAAGAGTTAAAGAGCTGCTTTCGTTACAAGGTAGGTCCTCCTTTATCCTTCACTCTATCTCTCTTTTTCATCCAATGAGATCTTAGTTTCAGCAATTTCTTCTACCATAGGTTCCTGCAAGGCATCGATCTCCCTTTGGAGACTTTTTCAACATATTCGGTAATATAATAACTATCATTATAAGTCTCAAAGAAATATTTAATGATAGTAGAATTCTTAGTTTCACAAAGAACATTATCAATATTTTTAAGCAAATAAGCAATTTCATTGGCACCTTTAAAAACAATAAACTCTTCAATTTTTCCAACATCAAAGAAATCATACTTTTCCCTATCATAAGAAGGAAAGGTTTCATTGTCCTCACATTGGAAAGGGAGATGTGGAATGCGCCTCCCACGAAAATAATTTATATCGTAGAGAAAACTTAAATTTTCAGCATACAAGTTCACTTTTTTAGTAAATCCTAAAGTTGTTTCCCTTTTAAGACAAGAGGTGTTACTTTAAAAATATTTTTGTTGATCTTCTGTGAAGCCACAACAAAATCTATTTTTAAATAAAGTAGCCATTGATAATCCTTAATAAAATAAACATAATAATAAGACAAACATAAAATGACTAGTGGCTAAAATTCTAAAAAAAAAATGTGTTTTTAATTTTTGGGGGAAAACAAGCAAGCAAAACAAGACTAAATAAAAAATTACCAAGCAAGACAAAAACAAAATAAAGAGAATGAAAATGTATAACTCATTTTGCTAAAGCTCTAGAGTTCTCGGTAACAACGCCATAAAACTGCTTGATGCGGTGAAACTATCACCGCCCGTTGAGAACCCCAAGAGGAAGGTGAAGTAATGTAGTAGCAAGTTTTCCATCAGTTTTGAGACCAAGGTTTATCGATCCAGTAGGACTTAGATATCTCCATCATGGTGCCAATCAACTACTGATACTTAGTTGATGAGCGTGAACCTACACTAAACGCACAAACTTATTTTGCCTCGACGTTTCACAAAGGTTGTCAATCTTCCTGTCTTGCTAAAAAAAATGGGATTAAACGTATGGTGTGGAATAGTGGTGAAAGTAAAACGGACCAGTAAGCAAGTAATAATTAAACATAAATAAATGAGGTTCTAGACAATGTAAAAGAATGGACTGGAGGCCATTGTTTCACTAGTGGTGTCTCTCCAAAAGATAACAAACAAACATGTTGGGTGAACGAACTAAAAATGGTCAATTGATAGAATTAGAACAAAAATTAATTATGACAAGAAAAGATCGGTGTGATATTCATGTGTGCATTACGTCAGACATACATAGGTCATTATCCGGCTGCATCTATGACTAATAATCCACCTTGAGTGTGCTTTTATGCTTGCCACTCGCTAGTATTAAGTTGGAAAACTAACAGACAGTTGCATTAAGCACCTTACATAATTTAAAAAATATTCATAATCATAAAAGATAGTTTTACCCTAGTGGCAATAACATATTTTTGGTCTTAGTCACTGCTGTCACTCAAGCCCAAACACGAAGAAGACATGAACCCACTATCTATCACAAAACCCTCTCTTGGGGATCAAGAAATCGCTTGACCAAAGTAGCCACATCGATTCGAGAGCATGCAAGGACTTAAATAAAACATGGATATGATAATAGTAACAAGATCATATAGTAAGCATGAAGAATTTGATCATAACTTTACAATTCATCGGATCCCAGCAAACACAACATGTAAAAATTACACACGAATGATCTTGATCATGTTAGGCACCTCACAAGACCGTTTCATGGTAGCAAAAGGAGAAGAGACAACTATCTAGCTATTGTTGTGCACCAATAGTCCAAGAATGAACTACTCATGCATCATCGTGGAGGAAATCATGGTCACGAAGAGGCCTCCGGTGATGATTTCCCCCACCCACAGGGCGTTGGAACATTACTCCAGGAACCCTAAATTAGTGTTGGAGATGGCATTGGCTCTATAGACGTTTCATGGTAAATAATTCCCGCCCCATAGGTTTTTGGTCAAGGGTCTTTAAGTTCCCGAAGAAAGAGCCCCGGAGGAGGCCAGGTGCGCCCACGCTGGTAGAGGGCGCGACCCCACCTGGATCCACGCCTAGGGTTCGCCCCCTCCCATGGTGCTCGCCTTTGGCTCTCCTTTGGACTCTTTCGTTTCGGGTTAAAACTGATATTTCTGAATTTTTGTGTCTTTTTGTGGACTTTTGAAAAACAATTTTTTTGAATCTCAAAAACAGCAAGAAAGAATATGAACCGACAGTTGGCATCTTGTTAATAGGTTAGACCTAAAAATGTCCTTAAATAATATAAAAATGTAGTATAAACATGTAGCAATGATATAAAACAAGTATGGTACAACAAAAAATTATGCATACGTGAAACATGTATCATCTCCCCTCCCCCCCCCCCCCCCCCGCGCTATTTCCCTTAGTTTATTAGAGATTTGGGTGCTCTCTAATAAACTCATGAAAGATGAAAGACCTTATACTATTGGCATAAGATACACCCGTAGAGAAGCACTATGGCAGCCCAGTATTACCGATGCTTTGTGTGAAACTAGTATTAGAAAGCTTGTAGTTTAACACTGTTGGAGCTATGACATAGAGACAATAATATTCAGTTATTATTCTGTCTCCAAGTTTATAATTAAGTTTATGTCATCATGCTACAACCGCTATAACACTTGAAAAGTGAGTTTTCAA
This sequence comes from Alopecurus myosuroides, assembly GCA_028641055.1. NCBI lineage: Eukaryota > Viridiplantae > Streptophyta > Magnoliopsida > Poales > Poaceae > Alopecurus > Alopecurus myosuroides. The sequence goes on along the minus strand of CM054061.1, from coordinate 219,154,336 downwards.
AGAAAAATCTTTGTGCGGGTGTGAAGACATAAACAAACAAGAGTTCCTAATCTTATCTCTAAGATTTGCTTATGATTTGTGAGATTGTCATATTTTCCCGATCATGGACTTGGAAGAAAGTCTAGGAAAACATAAGAGTTTATTGTTAGGGTAACAATAGTACTGAACCGACCCAAGTGTATATTATTGCTAAAAGAGACTAAACAATCATTATGTATTTTAGCAAATGCATATGAAGTTAACATTGACTAGAATGCATATACTAGGATAATATGTAGTGACCGCATAATCGAAAGTTCTACTTTGGATATCATCAACCGTATTTCCGTAACTGGGGACTATAACAGTGTGATGTTGTAGATCTTGCACTCGTTGGGAGACCCCAAGAAGAAGGTATGAATAGCACAGCGGCAAGTTTTCCCTCGGAAAGAAACCAAGGTTGAATCAACCAGTAGGAGAAAGAAATCACTTCCAAAGGTTGATGCAGCTGATGTGGCAGGGCGCACTACTGGTTCAGAAGCAACGTGAACCTACACAATACAATCAAATCACTTTGCCCCAACGAAGCAGTGAGGTGGTCAATCTCACTGGTTTTGCTGAAAACAAAGAGGTTAAACATATGGTGTGGAAAACAATACTTTTTTGCAGTAGCTGAAAAGAGAACAGTGATGGCAGTAGGTAAATAGTAAGAACAATATGAAAACAGAGATTGCAGTGGTTGTATTATCAGTATGAGGAAAATGGACCGGGTCCATAGTTCACTAGAGGTGTCTCTCCAAAACAGATAGATAACATGTGTGGTAAACACATTACAGCTCGGCAATTGACAGATATAAAGTCTGCACCGTAGTGCATATGCATGGCATGATGATTACTATGTGATTCATGCGGGCATTACACCGGTGAGCCATCACCATCGTCGGTGGCATCAACCTTCCGAATATCCTCTTTCTCCTACTGGATTGATAACCTTGGTTCTTAACTGTGGGAAATTCTTGCCGCTACACTCATCAAACCCTCCTCTTGGGGTTCCCAACACACATGAATTTCTGCAATATAGTTGTTGCTCTATTGATCATGTGCTACCTTTAAAACCCGCTAAACAATATTCCTGTTTTGTGCCACTTTAGCTCATGAGGACGTAAATAGAGAATCATTATCTCCCTTTTTGATTGGATTTCACACCCTGGACTAGTGGCTTCATCCGCTTATCCAAATGATAGAAGAGCTGGCAGCGGGGTGCCCAGCCCCAAATTAATACAACAAAATCTCTTCACTATTTTTGCCCCTGATTTATCAGTCAAAGCATAATTGTGTAAACAAAAGAGAAAGAGGGATGACCTTCTACCCAGATGTGTCCTTCATATGGGAGCCGCTCTTGTGAATCCAGTTGGCTTGTGACGTACTGTATTTTCTTTTTACCATTCGTTGATGTTAGCATACATCTCCCAAAATATAGACACTCATCCATGGTATATGATTGTTGGCAGGCACCCGAGGATTCGGTTAGCCATGGTTTGTGAAAGATGGATGGGGGGAGTGTCAAACTTTTAATACCTCTGTTTAATAAAATAAAAAGCTCTAGTACATGAGTGATCCCTGCTTCCCTCTGCGAAGGGCCTTTCTTTTACTTTTATGTTGAGTCTCCATCTTCTAACTTTATGCACAGTTGCGAGAGCATTTTTGCCATTCTGAGTTTTATGTGCATTTGTCCCAGAAATATTATTAATTGATTCATGATGTGTTATTGTTTGTTCTCAAATTATTTGTTCTAGTCTTCCTCATGAACTTTGAAGGTGTCCTGGCATTTATGTTTTGCCCCACTCTTAAGGACTAGCGAAATATCACTTTGCCATGCTTTCTCTATACTTGAAACAAACGTATAGCTTTATTTGCATTGTTATTCATGACCTTTTATTTGAGATACTTCTCATGATGCAAAGTGATTGCTATGCTTTATTATTAAAGTTCTATTTATCATGTTTGTGTTAAAAGTTCTATGATCTCAGCTTACATATGCCCTTACATTTTTATGATCAAGTTTATGTTAGTAGCATGTCACCTAAGAAATTATTGTGTTTTATCTTTTACCTACTGGAGGACGAGTAGGAACTAAGCTTGGGGATGCTTGATACGTCTCCAACGTATCTATAATTTCTGATGCTCCATGATGATATTATGCCAATTGCTACATGTTTTCTCCCTTCTTTATGTCATTTTTACACGTTTTCCGGGACTAACCTATTAACAAGATGCCAAGTGCCCGTTCCATGTTTTCTGCTGTTTTTTATTTCAGAAAATTTGTTATGGAAATATTCTCGGAATTGGACCCCACAAATACCGAAGAGGAGTCGAAGAGGGGCACCAGGGGGGCCACACCATGGGGTGGCACGCCCCCCTTGGCCGCGCCAGGGGGTGGTGTGGGGGCCCCAGGGCTCCACCACCTTTGCCCTTTCGTCTATTTATTCCCCCGGATGGAAAATCCTAGATACCTGATAAAATAACCCTGAAAAGTTCCGCAGCCGCCGTCGTCGTCAACCCTAGATCAGGGGGTTCTGAAGCTGTCTTCCGGCACCCTGCCGGAGAGGAGATCATCACTGGAGGCCTCTTCATCACCATGCCTGCCTCCGGAGTGATGCGTGAGTAGTTCATCCTTGTACTACGGGTCCATAGAAGTAGCTAGATGGTTGTCTTCTCCTCCTATTCCTTAATGTTTAGATCTCGTGAGCTGCCTATCATGATCGAGATTGTTCTTATGTAACTCTATGTGATGTGTTTGCTGGGATCCGATGAATATTGAACTTATGCCAAGTTGATTATAGTCTTTTATTGCATATGTTATTTGTGATCTTGCATGATTTCCGTTGCTAGTGGTTGCTCTGGCCAAGTAGTTGGTAGTGACTCCAAGAGGGAGTATTTATGCTCGATAGTGGGTTCATGCCTCCTTTTCGCCTGTGCTCGAGTGACAGAAACGTGACGGGGGAGGATGTGCCGTTGCCACTAGGGAGAAAACAACGGTGTGAGTACCCGCGTGCACAATCATTGCTTACATTACACACATTGCTTAATGCGATTATCTGTTGTTTACAACTTAATACCTAAGGGGGTTCAGATGATAAGCTGAGGGTGGATTATTAGTCATAGATGCAGTTGGATTACGGTCTATGTATATATTTGTAATGCCCGTACTAAATATCATAGTAGTCACCATGTCATGAATGTGCACTATGGTGCAACCTTTATTTTTCAATTGCCCAACTGTAATTTGTTCACCCAGCATGCTATCTTTTATGGAGAGACACCACTAGTGAACCTATGAACACCGGTCCATTTTCCTACACTGTTAAACAAACCACTACAATTTGCTTCTTTCTTTACTTACTGCAAGTATACACTATTTTCCATACTATACGTCTAATCTTTGTTTTCAGCAAGACCAGTGAGATTGACAATCTCACTGTACCGTTGGGACAAAATATTTTGGTTGTGTTGTGTGCAGGTTCCGCGTTGTTGCTGACACCAGTGAGCCATCACCACCGTCAGTGGCATCAACCTTCCGAAGATCCTCTTTCTCCTACTGGATTGATAACCTTGGTTCTTAGCTGAGGGAAATTCTTACCGCTGCACTCATCAAACCCTCCTCTTGGGGTTCCCAACACACAGGAATTTCTGCAAGGAATTTCTGTCGCCATTGTCAGCATCAGCATTCAATATTCATCGGGTCCTAGCAAACACAACATGTATCATTACAATAAGATGATCCTGATCATGTAGGGCAGCTCACAAGATCTAAACATGAGGCATAAAGAGGAGAGAACAACCATCTAGCTACTGCTATGGACCCGTAGTCCAAGGATGAACTACTCATGCATCATTCTGGAGGCGGACATGGTGGTGTAGAGCCCTCCGGTGATGATTCCCTCTCCCGGCAGGGTGCCGGGGAGAGCTCCAGAACCCTATCGAACTAGGATTGACGATGATGGAGGCTGCAGATGTTTTTGGTGGAAAAGGCTCTAGTATTTAGGGCTAACCCTTCGAGGAGAATATATAGGCGCGAGGGAAAGTCGGTGGGCAGCCAGGGGGCCATACCACCCCTGGGCACGGCCAGGGGGCGCGCCCACCCATGATGTGGGGGCCCCTGTGGCGCCCCTCCGGGTCTCCTCCGGGCTCCGTGTGCGCGACAACTTTCTAAGACTTTCGGGGCTTTGAATCGTCCAATTCCGAGAATATTTCCATAAAACTATTCTGAAACTAAAAACAGCAGAAAACATGAACTGAGTCTGTGGCATCTTGTCAATAGGTTAGTCCCAACAAATCGATAAAAATGGCATAAAGTGTAAAGGAAACATGTAGTATATGGCATGAAAACAACATGGAACATCAAAAATTATGGATACGTTTATGACGCATCACAGTGTTATCTGTGTATGACCTAGAAAGTGTAATGGAACTAAGATCGTTCAATACTAGTACTTAACTCCTCTAGACAATCGAGAGATACATTCTCTGGACCCTCTCAGTATCACCGATGACATATCGTATGGCCAGACACGGTGTGATTTATCACAGGGTCATCGGGGATATGGATGAGAAAAGAGAACGATATCGGTAAACGAGTTATAGTGTTATGATCAAAGAATTTGATCATATTAGATCACATAGTCCCACCTCGTGATATTGTTGGTATGGTTAAGTTAAGAGAATAAGTGCAATGAGTAACTTATAAGGTTCCCTTGTTCTTCGGGAACACACAAGAGCCATCATGGACGTCCACGCTCCCGTTGTTGCCCGAACATGACCATGTGTTATTGGTAAGTGTCCGAACATGACCATGTGTTATCGAGCCTTTAGGGGTCACACTCTTAAGACGTGCCAACCTTCTATTGAGAGAAATAATATGTTTTTATTGGTTTTATGAATGTCCGATGTTGTTACGATATCACAAAAAAAGTCAGGTGTTAATCGGAGTTGTTTCGGGGAAGTTACTATAAGAGAGAGATTATGCCGGTGTTAGGCAGAATTTATATGAGAGATTACGAAGGACATGAGATGTCCCGAGGTGTTATAAATAATTTTCTAACATTTTTAGATAATATCGATGATTTTATCTATAGAGGTCACGGTGTTCCGGAAGAGTTCCGGTGGACTTTCCATATATGGAAGCAGTGTCGGAGGGGGGCAGATATCCTCCTATGGGGAAAACCTATTTTTAGGGGATGCCAAGTGGGACCCATGGTCTCACAAATTGCATTGTCTTTTGATAGGTATTTTCCCGAATTTATTTGAGAAATAAATGAGTAGGGAAAAAAGCGAGGGGGATTGGACTCCACTAGTCTAATCCGAATCTTCCTAGGAGAAGTGGTGCGGCCAAGGGAGGGAGGGGGGAACTGACCCCCCCCCCCCCATGGCAGGTGCCCTCCTTTCTCCCACTATATAATCCACACCCCGTCCTCTTTAGAGAACGCACAATTGAGCTTTTGGCATTCTCTCTCTCGGGAATTAGAGATATAATTAAATCCCCTAATTAGAGATCTAATTAGAGAAACTCTAATTGAATTAGAGGCTCTAGTTAAAACATCTCTAATTGAATTATAGTCTCTTTTAGTAGGATTTTCGAGTTATACTCTCCCGATTAAACCTAGCTCTAATTAGTTTTCTCTCATGTGTTGAGAACTTCGAAATTCATATTAGCTCTACTCACAGTTGATTAGATCTACCAATTAGCAACGCTGGAAAGCTGTCTCTCTTTATCGGTGTCGAGTCTTGGACGTTGGAGCGCTGACTGGTTGACACGAGCGTACGTGTGCATATCATAAGAGGCATTACACATGTGATTCTTGACGAGGGAAGACTTAGCGACATCCTTGCAACTAGGTCTAGTTGTGAGGATTTACGATTGTTCAGAACTATTCTACGACTACATCGAATCCGCTGCCCGGTGAGTCGTTATTCTGATCCTTACATGTATGGGCATGACTCGTTATCCGCATAGTGATTCTGGCGGACTATGCAGGGCAATTTTTCAAATTTTTCTGCACCGTAGACCAGCATACTCCTCCAACGCCCGCCTCACCTCGTCACAACATGTGTGGATCGTGTTTCATGAATGGGATGAGTCGAGCTAGGATTTATGTAATGTGTATGCATAGTCTTTATTTTTGCCACGCGTAACTAGATTTTTTTTTGAAACGGAAAACCCAGCCTCTGCATCCAGGAAAATTTCCACGCGTAACTAGATAATCTGAACGATTTTCATCTGAAGAATAAGCGGTTTCCTATTCAGCTTCGGCGTCTCACTACCGTAGGCAAATACGCAACACATGACAGTTCCTCGTTACAGAACCATACCGTGGCGTACACCACGAGACATGATAGCATCCCTTTGAAACCTTGTGTCTATTGATCACATATGGAAGATTGGAAATCAGGTTTTTGGGACCACTCCTGCGTGATTAGTGGCTTCTTCTTCGACGCCTTTGCTGACAACCACTTTCTCTACATCAACTACATCTCCGTTGACATGGCTGCTACTAACAGCCTGGACAACGTGAACGGTTCCTCTTCCTATGGATTGTGCGTGTGTTTCTTTTCGATCATGGTAGAATTAGAAATATTAGTTTGGTTCACTAGCTTAATCTCTATTTTCATGGTCATGATTTATCTACCATTTTAGTGGATTAAATCTTACGAAAAAACTCAAAAAGTTTAACACGATATTCCACTACTTTGCAGCCAAGTAAGCAAGCTATTGTTGCAAATTGCATGAGGTGAAGTAGGAGTAAGTATTACAGTTATTCTGGACTAATGTGAACCATAAAACGGGCCAATAAGTTAACCTAATTGTGTTGTTTTGCATGGACTCGGTGAGAAAAGGTGATGTGGATTCGTCCTCCAATCCAGGAGGACGAGCAACTTCGTTCCACTGTCAAAAGATTTTTACTCCTCTCATTTTCCCCTTTCCGAAGGGAGCAAGATCTCTGGATTGGTTTGTTGAGGTTTGTCACTAGTAAAAAGTATCTAGTGAACAATTAGGTTGCTGCTTCGCCTAATCATCAAGCCTTATAACCTCTAGAAAATCATTGTCTTCCTTGACTTGGCCATGCCCAAGTGTGATTTTTTAAACTTGACTATTGACTCTGTATGTCTCGTATAATCCCTTGATGCTAACACTTGCCTTGGTGACACTACACGAATTCCTTTTTTTAAAGAAAATCTTCATGGGATTAGTCACTTTACTAGTGATACCGCCCCATTTTTTGTGCTAATCCAGACAAGTAATTAACTGCAGATTTATCCTGGGTTAATCGAGCAACCATGTAAGAGTTCAGATTCATCTTCTGTCACTGTATTATTGGATTGTTGGTTTGCTCTTTTTTTATGCGACAACTTCGATTTATTGCTGAACTTCAAGCCGCGCGAGGAGCCTGGATCTTGGCACTGCACTTGTGTTCTGATTACACAAATACACACAGTGACAACAACTATTCGTCACCATAACTTTAGTTGCACATTATAAGTTAAAAGTAACTTTGGTATTGTACTTTTTACCCTTTTTGATTAGTCAAAGATCTGCTCCATAACCTTCCCGGCCAGTATCTCATTGAGTGGTCAAATAAATGTAAATAAAGGTTAAGGTACGCCTCAGGGAAAATATGGCGATCTCAGTTTCATGGATGAGGTGGCTATCGTGACAGCTTACGCTGTCTGTATTATCAAAACCCTGAATTAATTAGCCTCATCTGTGATCTACGTGTGGTTGACTTTAATCTAAATATTATCCAAGGATTAAGGATAGACAGATGGTCGCGGACGAATATATATGTGTAATGTGATAATCTTAGTTTGCAAGGTCGACGTACGATATTTAGAACTTGGATAAGAACTGCGAATCATGAGTTTTTATTAGCATGATCATGCATGGTGATGGTGAATTGGCGATTAGGATGAGAACTGTTTCCTAGTTTCGCATGGATGCTATATATGGAACTCTGTATAGGATTTCTCTGTCGAGAGAAATTTTGGACTGCTATTTCGACACGGACTGTAATAACCCAAGTTGTGGAGCATCCACACTGTGTGAACATGTTAGAGAGGCATGATGATCCATCGGTCTATTTCCTACTTGAACATGGCAAAAAATAACTCCTGCTCCACATGCAGACCAGTCAAGAAATTACTAACAGCCGAGCAGTAACAAACAAGCTAGAGATCTTCTGGAGGAGGTTAGAAATCTCTGGACAGAGCCACTGGGGCATATATCTGGCGATCCTACGGTGAAACATATGGATGCTGACTAGCTAGCTAGCTAGCTAGTGATCTTTGTCAGGGGGGCATGCAGATGCAGGCATATGGAGTAGCTTCCGAGAAGCTTCAAATTTTTGTATATGTGCAACTGGGCAGGAAACTAAGTCCAGCAAATAATATGTTAGTCATACTGAGATCTTAGTGACGTGGTTTTACCCATCAGTCATTACTAGATATGAATCAACTAATGTTGGCGGATGTAGAGTTATCCAACTAGACCTTAGCTAGACACCATGCATATCGACATGCGTTGCGTATGCACCGATCTACTTAGCTGACACTTGATAACAATTAGAATGCGCTAAACTTGCAACTAGTTCCCGCTTGTACCAACACAAACCGCTCGCGGTTCAGTTAATCAATGGGGTCTGTGATGAGTGTCTAGTGTCTACTCTCTCCGTTCAACAATAGATGACTTCCACATATCTAGATATAGATGTATCTAGACATATTTTAGTGTCTAGATACATCCATATATAGATATGTGGAAGTCATCTATTGTTGAACGGAGGGAGTAGTACCGTAGGAGTACTAGTGGTACTCTAGAACATAAATTTCGCATGCATGCATATGTCGACATACAGCGTGAAGTTGGTCACCGTCGTGTGCGCGCAGCTTTGCTCGCTGCCGGGTTTGGTTGGCGTCGGCGAATGGCGAACGAGTACGTAGGTAGGACGGACGCAGGAGTCGAACCTGCAATTGCTCGGTGCTTGTCTTTTCCCTTGACTTGACTCCATGGTTTCGACGGTACGGTGCTACGTTTCGATCGATCTCAACTGCACCACATGGACAGGATCTCATAGTCGTCCGCTGAACCATTCCTGGACAGTAAAGCCAAGCTTGAAAGCTCGTTCCAGTCGAGTGTCGTCGGATGTTTCCTTATCCATATTTCGTGAACTAGGAAATTAATGCAATTTCCTCTCTTTTTTCCCCTCCCATAATCAATGCGATGTTCCAGTTGTGCAAGACTAGCTAGATGCAACGCAGGAGTGACGGCGAGACGGCTGACGTGCGTACGCTAGACAGCACCGGCCGGCTGCCAGCATTCCTGTCAAACGTATACAAACATTGCACTCAGTGTCTGCTCGGCAGCAAACATGGACAAATTCAATACTACCATATCGGTCAGCCAGGCCGGCAACTCGCATGCACGGCCGGCCTCTCAAATCATTCATGCCCTGTTTGGTTGCACGGAATTGGGGCTCGGAATTGGAATTGAGCCCCAAATAGGCAAATTCCGCTGTTTGGTTGCGCTTGGAAATGGGTCGTGGAATTTGGGCTCAATTCCGAGGCCCCCACCCCGCAAGTGTAATTTTTTGCCCAAAAGATTCCGAGGTCTAGACCTCTGAATCGCCCGGAATTGAGCCCTCCTCGCGCGCCCTCCTCTCTCTGGCTCCCTCTGCCATGGAACCCTAACCGCCGGCCATCCGCCGCTCCTCGCCGGTGATACGGCCGCCCCCGTGGCCCTCCAAGCTCCGCCTCGTCCTCCTCGCGCTCGCGTGGCCTCCGAGGAGCCCCGGGAGAGCCCAATTCGCCGCCGGCCCTCCGCCACGGCCGCCGCCGTCCTCCTCTCGCCGCCGGCGATTGCCGCCTCTCGTCACTGCCCCGACCACGCCATCGAGATCCGGGTGAGCTCCTGCACCCGCTGGTGCCTCCCTCTTCCTCCCTCCCCCTCCGCATCTCTCTGTCGCCGCCGGCCACCAACCTACGGCGCGCCCCTGCTCGCCGGCGAGCTCTCCGGCGACCATTCGGTCCGCCGAGGCCACCCCTAGAACCCCCTCGGTCTCCTCCACGTCGTGGAGTAGTTTGATTCAAAGCCCGCGCGCGATTGCATCGCATCTGTGAAGTTTGGCGGATTCAATTCGACACGATGTGCATCCAAACATGATTTAGAATTCCATTGCTTTTTCGATTCTGCAGATGAATACCACGCGCATCCAAACAACAATTGTGGTATTCCATTAAAATCGTTGATTTGGTATTGTATTGCCAATTCAATTCAGAGATGAATTCTGTGCAACCAAACACAGCATCAGTGTTTTAAACGAGAATGGTAAGCCCTGAAATTTAAGTACGATTGGCTTCTGGAAATTCCCTGGCTAGCTGGGAGATGTGTGACCCAATGGGCAATGGCCTAGAACACTTGTCTATCAGAGAAAGTGATCGGGGGCCGGGAAATGCAGGTCTGCTTCATTTGTTCCTTGAAATTGAAATGTTAAATCCTCTGCTCGAATGAGATTGATGTTGGCCAAGTTGAGAAGCTAGATGGACTGCGTAATTTGTGTTCTTTGTCTAGCTAAAGCAAAACCATTTTACAAGCTCATGGCGGTTTCTCTCTCTTCAGAGTCGGATTCTCTTTCGTGGAAACTTACTCAATCTGGTTTTTTCACGGTTAAATCACTTTACGTTGAGCTTATGAATGGTAACACAATGTTTTTGCGTAAATATTTGTGGAAGCTCAAGGTTCCTCTAAAGATTAGGATCTTTATGTGGTTCCTGTCACGTAAAGTGTTGTTAACTAAAGATAATTTAGCTAAGCGTAAGTGGCTTGGTTGTCAACAATGTGTTTTCTATGATAGGAATGAAACGGTGCAACATTTGTTTATTTCTTGTGAATTTGCTCGCAAAATATGGAGATTAGTGCATTTTACATTTAGCAGATCACCTCCGTCTAGTGTTACTAATTTGTTCGGTAATTGGCTCGACGGAATTGATAGAACACAAAAGCTAGTATATGCGTCGGTGTATGCGCTTTCTTGTGGGCTATTTGGAATTGCAGAAATGATGTTATTTTTAACAACTTGGAAGCGGGTCATTTTTTGCAGGTTGTTCATCAAGCTCTTCATTGGATTCATGCGCGGTCTCTTCTGTATCTAAAGACCAACGTGGACGTTTGGATGCAGGATGCTCTCGGCTTATGGCGGTCGTTCGGACTATCTTCAGCACGGCTGGATGGTTACATGCTAGACGGTTACAATGAGTAGTCGTTCAATTATGTTGGTGTTTAGGTGGTTCATCTTTATGGCCACATTAGGTGGTACTTGAGGTGTTTGGATTTTCGATGTGTTGGATTCTAAACTTAATGTTTTTCATTTAATATAAAAGCTGTGTGCATCGCTCAGATGCAGAGGTTGGGCCGTTCCCTTTTTTTTAAAAAAAAACGCTATCTCGCTAGGTTTTTTTTTAAGATCCAGCAAATGCTTGCTTTTCGATTATTTAGTAGATAGAATATTTACAAAGTTAGCCCAGGGCTAAGGGCATCTCCAGCCGTGTTAACCCCCACAGCACAAAAAAATCACAAAAAGTTGCGCAAAATCAAAACTTGGGCAAGGTCATTTACCAGCCGTAGCCCACCCAAGCAGCGAAAATGGGGGGATTTTGCATGTAAAGTGGGTCAAAAGTAGGGGAGAGAGGCATCTTTACATGCAAAGTGGGCAAAAGTAGGAGAAAGGTTCCTTTTTGCATGCAAAACAGCGCATTTTGCCCCCCCCCCCCAGGGCCAAACCCAGCCCCTTGGGTTCGCCTTGGATGCGCCGGCGCTAAAACGGCGCTATTTGGGCTCCTGGGGGGCTGACTGGTAGAATTCGGCGCTAAAACGGCGCTTTTTGACACATAAAGTGGTCCTGGCGGGGCGTTGGGGGGACGGCTGGAGATGCCCTAAGGTATAACCAAAAAGGAACCGAAAAGAACTTGGAAGCAACTAAAGGAACAGAAAAAGAAAGTGAGACCAACAAGATCTCTCAGGGAGGTTCCCAGATCAGACGCAACTTGCACGAGCCCAGGCCTTGGCTTCCTCACAAACAACAGAGAACACTCACGGGACAAAACTGGGCTTGTCCTTGAAGACTCGGTTGTTACACTCCTTCCACAAATTCCAACACACGAGAATGATTATGGATTGGATCCCATTGCGATGCGGCTCCCTTGTGCCGGCCACCATGGCGTCCCGTACTTCCGTCATGGAAGAGACCTTCGGCCAGAGCTGCGGATTCAAACTGTGGCAGTTTCTCCACGAGGCAACCGAGAGCCAAATCAGTTTGGCAAATGGACACTCGAAGAAGAGGTGGATCGCCGTCTCCAAGTTGCGCAGACAGAATGGCCAGAAGTAGTTGTTCGGCTATTGTCGCCTCATGAGCCTGCCAGCATACCACAGTCTGTTTTCTAGAAGTATCCAAGTGAAAAACATGCATTTTGGCGGAGCCCAAACCGACCACACCCCATCCGGCATGGCACTTCGGATATGCCCTTCCCACTGAAGGTTGCACGCGGACTTGGTTGAGTAGCAGCCATTCTCAGATAATTTCCACTCGATGGAGTCCGGGGAGTCCTCGACTAGGCGGATGTTTGCCTGCTGAATCATGCGCCACAGCCGAATGAACTCTGGCAGAATATCCCCCTGTGGAGCAGTTCTGACGTCTCCCACCCAGCGGTGATTGAGCAGGGGGTTGGCGACAGTCCTCTTCTTGCGCCTGGAGTGTTTCAACAACATAGGGAATTGAGCACGAAGAGGGGAGGAGCCCAGCCATGAGGAGCTCCAGAAGCAGGCCAGGCGCCTGTCGCCGATCGTCACCTTGGTCGCGGATGCAACAATTTCTTGGTCGACGTCGTCTAATGGCACCTCCATGCTAATCCAGGGCCTGTCCGGGAACTGCCATTTTTGCCACGGCCAACGCGAGCGCGGCACGCGGGAGAAAGCGTCGAGGTTTATCAAGCCAAGGCCGCCGTATTCTTTTGGCGATTGATCACCTGCCAACGAACCTTGCACTTCCCCCAACGGCTCCGTGCTCCTCGATTCCCCACATGAACCTTCTCCGCGTAGCATCCAGATCTTTGATGAGCTTTTTGGGCACCCTCAGCGCAGTTAGGGTGAAGATCGCCAGCGAGTCGAGGACGGAGCCCGTCAGAGCCCTGTGTCCACCCGCGTTCAGCATGTTACGCTTCCAGGCAACCAATTTTTCACGGGCCCGGCCGAGGATGTGCAGCATATGGGCATACTTCAGGCGGCCAAGTGCTAAAGGCAGACCTAGGTATGTCAATGGAAACTCAATGAGCATGTTGTCAAAGCCGAGAAGGAGGGAATCCAAATCTATTTGCTGACAGCAAATGAGGGCTATCGCGCACTTGCCGCTCTTTATAATTAGGCCTGATGCCTCTCCAAATCTAGCAATAATCTCCCACAACCGAAGCATCTCGGTCCGGTCGGGGTTGACAAAGATAATTGCATCATCGGCGTAGAGGCTGGTATGAAGGATCGCCTCTCGAATTGGCAGATGCTGGAGAACACCAAGCTCTGTAGCTCTCTCGGGGAGACAATGCAGGGGGTCAATGGCTAGGTCGAAGAGGAACGAAGATAACGGGTCTCCCTGCCGAGACCGCGGCGATGCAAAATTGGAAGTCCCAGAGCGCCGTTTAGGAGAACTCGCGTCGACACCGTGGAGAGTAACATTGCAAGCCAGTCCCTCCATCTTGGAGGGAAACCTATGCGTTGAAGGATTTCTAGGAGGTATTCCCAAGACACCGAATTGAAGGCGCACGCAAAATCCATCTTGATCAACAGGTTGGGCTTTACTTGCGGTGCAGTGAACGGGCAAGATTACGAACGTAGAGGAAGCTCTCGTGGATGCTGCGATTCTGCAGGAAGGCACTCTGCGCCGGAGAGACTAAATCGCCCATTAGAGGGGGCTAGGCGACGCACAAGAATTTTCGACACCAGCTTAGCAAAAGAGTGGATTAGACTTATTGGCCTAAAGTCTTGCATGGAGATCGTGGGAGATTTCTTGGGCAGCAAGCAAACAAGCGCACGATTGAGGCTTGTGAAGTCTCCACCTGCCAGATTGTAGAAGTGGCCTAACGCCCCCATGATATCACCCCTGATAATGTGCCAACAAGAGCGGTAAAAATCGCCCGTGAATCCATCGGGGCCGGGTGCCTTCTCTGCAGGCATGTCCTTGATCGCTTCCAAAGCCTTCGCGGCTGAGAACGGGATGTCCATCCCTGACATGTGCACCTCTGTGAGAGCGATAACGTCCCAGTTGTTGATGCTAGAGCTCTCCACGCCCTGACCAAGAATAGAGCTTAAGTGGTCGTAGAGAAGGGCCTCCTTAGCCTCGTGCGGGGTGTGAAGACCGGAAGCGGACTGGAGCGAGAGCACGAAATTTTTCCAGCGTCGCGCTTTGATCCGGATGTGGAAAAAACGTGTGTTTGTGTCACCTCAAGAAGCCAGGTCAAGCGAGATGCCTGCCAGCGCCGAGCTCGTTCGACCGCCTCCAGTCCCTTGATGTCATCCTTTAGCAGCAGACGGAGCTGCCTTCCAACACGAGAGAGTCTTGCTTTCCTGCGTGATGTCAAACTGCAGCACGATTTCCTGGGCTAAGTAAAGCTGGAACCTAGCGTTGCTAAACTTCGATCTACTCCATGTTCTGAGAGCCCGAGCTCTGCGCTGCAACTTGATGTGAAGAACGACGAAGGGGTTGGATGATGCCAGTGGCAGTGCCCAGGCCTTAGCCACCGTGTTGAGGAAGTCAGGGTAGCGCATCTAGAAGGATTCGAAATGGAAACTGACCGGCCTAGGAGGGGACTGGGTTTCACTTAGCAGGAGCGGGCAATGATCAGAATGTGCCGAGGACAGCGCCTCCACGCCGCAAGCCTGAAACTGGAGCTGCCAGGAAGGATTGCAGAAGAATCTATCTAGGAGGACGAGCGTTGGAGGTTGGCGTTCTGGCAGCGCAGTGATACGTCGAAAACGTATCTCCTTTTCTGAACATTTTTCTTATTGTTTTCCTCTAAAGTTGAGTGCTTTAGATACAACTAACACGGACTAACACTGTTTTCAGCAGAATTACTTTGGTGTCTCGTTTTTATGCAGAAAAATCAACTTTCAGGAAAATGCCCAGAAAAGAGCCCATTGATGTTTTTACCCCGGAGGCCAGGAGAGGGGCCAGAGGGTGGCCACACCCCCCCCCCCGGCACGGGTCCCCCTGGCCGCGCCAACACAGGGTGTGGGCCCCCCAGGACCCCACTCGGACTCCCCTTTCGACTACAAGTAGCCTTCAACCCTAAAACCCGAGGGGGTACGCCATATTTTCATAAACACAACAGAGCGCCGTCGCCGTCCCGAATCTCGATTCGGGGATCAGAAGTTCCTTAACTGGCACCCTGCCGGGACGGGGAAGTGGAGGAGATCATCGCCATCGTCATCACCAACGCCTCTCCATCAACCATCCATGTGTGATTAATTCCCCGCTGTAGTCTGAAGGGGATGGTAGGGATTGGATGATATCGTTCATGTAATAATGTCGTGATTGTTAGGGCATAGTGCCTAGTGTCCTCTATTAGTGCTATTGACATTGTTGCAACTTGTTATGCTTAATGCTTGCCACTTTGGGCCCGAGTGCCATGACCTCATATCTGAACATGTTACTGAATCACGATGATAATCATTGTTTCTTGATCATACTTACAAGTCGTTTACACATATTGTTGTCCGGAACCCGAGGCCCCGAAGTGACAGAAATTGGGACAATCGGAGGGGATGGCTGCAATGTGAGGACCACATGAGTTCACGGAGTGTTAATGCTTTGCTCCGGTGTTCTATTAAAAGGAACACCTTAATTATCACTTTATCAGTAGTTCCTTTAAGGCCCCGCTGCCACGGACCAGTAGGACAAAAGATGTTGTGCAGGTTCTCACTGCGAGCACGTATGACTATTTACGGAACACATGCCTATGGTTCTCTCGGTCCTTTCTTAGGTTCTACTATTGCTAAAGCTAAAAATATTGCAAACACTGAAACTCCTGCTAAAAACCCTACTCCTGCTTTTTCACTTGAGTTTAGAGAAACTCCTAGTGATGATTTAGATGATGCTTATATGCAACTGAGCGATGATCTTATTGATGAATTATGTTCGATATCAAGGAAAGGCTACTTTTGCATCAAAAGGAAATCCTTTTTTGAACAAAAAATGGAAATGGTACCTTATCGATTTATGGCAATATTTTTTATCTTTTTGGACTCAGCTGCGAAGGATCCATCTAAACCAATTAGCAAACTCTTGCTTCAATTTTATGGGGTACCTTTCAAGTGTACCAAAAAGTCCTTTGTTAGTAAGGAATCAAATGCTGGAGAATTCATTTCTATAGATACTCGAATGCAAAAATTAGATACCATAGTTCCCGTTTACATGCTTTGAAGGATAAAGATGTTGTTATACGTCTTATGGAAAGTCATGCTGTTAGATATAAATTATCTCCTGATGCTAAGTTTTCCACTTCTCCTATTTATATTAGGGATAAGGATTATGATTTCTCTCTTGATTTATCTTATATATCTATTGTTGAGAAAGAACCTTCTTGTGGAACTGAAAATGAAAGTGCTGTGAAACATATGAATGAGCTCTCCTCTTTGAGTAGTTTATTCTCTGATTATCTTAAGAAACGTAGCTACTTTGTTGCTAAAATATTCCCTTTGTCATTAAAGGATGAAGCTAAAACTTGGTTTAACACTTTGTCTCATGGATCTATTGATAGTCCTATTGGTTTGGTTAATGCTTTCTTTCAGAAATATATTCCTGCTAGTGCTCAACATGCTGCTTTACAAAATATATTTAATTTTAAGCAATTGGAAGAAGAGAAATTGCATGTAACTTGGGAAAGGTTTGGTTCTTTAGTTAGAGCTGCACCTGGGCATAAGCTAGAAGATAATAAACTTTTTGATATATTCTATAATGGACTAACCGTTGAATCTAGGACATACCTGGATAGTTGTGCTGGTTGTGTTTTCAGGCAAAGAACTCCAGAAGAAGCTGAGGAATTAATGGCTAAAATAAGCCAAAATCATGATGATTGGACTATGGTTGAGCCTGAGCCGACCCCTACTCCAGTACCTACACCAACACCAACACCCAAGAATAGGGGAATGATTCAATTAAATGATGAAGTGATGAGAGAAGCCAAGAAATATCTTAAAGAGAGGGGTATTAAATTTGAAGATGTGAAGAATCTTTCACCTATAGAAGAATTATGTAAGCCAATACCTCACTCGCCATCCATTGAGGTACACTCTCTCCAGTATTTTGACAGTAGAGATATTCCCTATAGAAAACCCCCTGATCAATGCTTAGATGAATTTGATAACTATGTCATTAAGCAAGATAATTTTAATATGAGAGTGCAGAACCACCTTATGGAAAACTCTAAAGCTACTGATAACTTGCATGGTATTATAGAAAGAACCTCTAATGATGTTAAAATTATTGTTAAACATTTTCAAATGGTTCAAACTCAAATTGATCAACTTGCTAAAGTGCAAAAAGATTTGCTAGTTAATGCTTCTAAAGAAAAACATGCTTATGAGATAATAACTAGAAGTGGTATTGCTACACAAGATCCTTTATATCCTGAGGGAGATCCTAAAAGAATTGAACAAGATTCCCAGCAAACTAATAATGATGTTA
Organism: Alopecurus myosuroides; assembly: GCA_028641055.1. NCBI lineage: Eukaryota > Viridiplantae > Streptophyta > Magnoliopsida > Poales > Poaceae > Alopecurus > Alopecurus myosuroides. The sequence goes on along the minus strand of CM054061.1, from coordinate 219,136,580 downwards.
TTCATACCAAGAAGAAGAAACATAAAACTGCTATAGAATCCTCTGAACTTGCTAAAGATCCTAATAGTATATCTATCTCTGATGCTGAAGCTAAAAGTGGCAATGAAAAGAATGATGCTTCTGATAAAGAAGAACCTATAGCTGAACCTGAAAAGCAAACTAAAACTGCAAAGTATACCAAGGAAGATTTCATTGCTAATAAACATGGTAATGAGAGAGAATCTTGGGTACAAAAACCAATGCCTTTTCCTGGTAAGAAACACAAATCTAAGGAAGAAGAACATTATAACAAGTTTTGTGATGGTTGAAACCTTTGTTCTTGCAAATTTCTTTAACTGATGCTATTAAATTGCCTCCTTATGCAAAATATATGAAAGATATTGTCTCTAATAAAAGGAAGATTCCTAATGAGGAAATATCCACAATGCTTGCTAATTACTCTTTTAATGGCAAGGTTCCTGAGAAGCTTGGAGACCCTCATACTATTCCCTGTTCTATTGAAAATAATTATGTTAGAACTGCTTTGTGTGATTTGGGGGCTAGAGTTACTGTCATGCCTTTTACTCTCTATAAAAGACTCCTCCTAGAAAAATTCATACCAACTGATATATCTTTGCAAATTGCTGATAAGTCTATTGCTATTCCTGTGGGTATATGTGAGAATGTTCATGTTCAGGTTGCTAATAATTGTCTGATATTAACTGACTTTGTTGTGTTGGAAATGCATGAAGATGACAATATGTCTATTATTCTTGGAAGACCTTTTCTTAATACTGCAGGGGCTGTTATTGATTGCAACCAAGGAAAAGTTACTTTTAATGTTAATGATAAAGAGCACACTGTTTATTTTCCCAAGAAGATTGATAGAAAATATGGTCTAAATTCCATTGAAAATATTGAGACCATCAAGATTGGGGAATTGTATTGTCCTATTCCAAAGCCACCAAAAGAATATGATATTATTATGATTGGAACTATGCCTGTAACGCCCGGGGATTTTCCCCAATTAGCCTTGTTTGTTTTTCTTTTGTGCATCATCATGGCATCAGACATTATCATTCATTCTTCATCAACTTGTTGCATGTTTTGCTAAAGCTCCAAAAAAATAAAATTTGTAAAGCCTATTTTGCTTTTGCACAATTTACTTCCATCGTTCTCTTTCGATTTTAAATGAAACCCCAAACGATAGTTGGGAATAGATTCAAAAGGTATTCCCAATCAAAATTATAGTTTTGTAAAAATATTTTTGCAAGAATCCTTTGTCTATCTTATATATTCCTGAAAATGTTATTAGGCCACGAAGAAAACTTGTGTTCCATCTCCTCCTTAAGCCCAACAGCATCCAGGTCACCTCCCACACATCAGCCCAACTTCAGCTTCTTCCCTGTCCGTACGAGCACGAGGGGGGGATGAATTGTCACTGTCCTCCTTTTACAGACCACGACCACCACCAGGTCCCCCCTCTCCCCTCCATCCTTATCTACCCCCAAGCACGCCCCCAGGAACCCTAGCATCCCCCTCATCTTCCTCCCCGCCGCCGTTGCGTTTCCCCTCTTCTTTCCTCCACCCTCTGTCTGAATTCTGAACCGGAGCAGGCCCTCCATGGCCGGGAATTGCCGCGCTTGGCGCCACCACCACGGACAGCACCAGACCGTGGTTGCACCGGGAATGGAACTACGGCGCATCCCTCTTCATCCTCGCAGGAGATCCCGGGTTGGGGTGGCCCAGGTCGTCCTCGCCATGGTCGACAAGTTCGCCGTCCCCGTCGCCCTCTGCGTCTGTTCGAGGCGTACGTCTACATCCCTCGCCAAGCCCGCGTCGCCCCAACCCCGGCGGTGAGCTCGCCTCCGCCCTCGGGCCCCTGTTCCCCGTCCTTCCCCCTTGCTCTGTGTGCACCATCGAGCGGCATAGTCACGTCATCTCGCTGCAGTTCGTCCCGATCGCCATGGTCCCGTCGTGGTTCATCTACGTTTCTGAAAACATGTGTTTTTTCCGTCAGGTTCAGTTAACACCCGAGGAGCTACCTCTTGTATCCACGATACCTGCATCCATCACAACCGATCGCATACCACAGTGGCTAGCAACCCGTACGCACGCCCTGGAGCCCCGAGTTCGATCCCCCTCCGCAGCAAAAGCCACCTCTTTTTCCTCCATTTTTTCTTTTATTTCCCGAAATTCAGAAAAACAGAACTGAATCTTTATTTGTAAAATCCATAACAAATTGAAAAATGGTCCGATTTCAATGATTCAAGTTTCTATGGATTCAGAATCTTGTGCTCTTTCTATTAGTCACAAAGTTGCAACATGTTTCTGTAATAATGTTTGCACTAAATAATTAAATACAGAAATGGCTATTAAAATTTGAAACTTTGGGAATTCATGACTTGAGTTCTGTTCATCCAATTTGAGCAAACTTGGGCTCTAAAAATTTGTCTTAACAAACTCTACACATTGGTATTTTATTTGGTCACAATTGAATTAAATTTGAACATGTTTCCCTTGTTTACTAAAAAGGGCAGAATAAAATACTTATGAAGAATTGTAATGATCCAAAAATTATGTCTAATAGCTCAAATTGTTCATTGAAACATTTTATACATGTTTTCAACCTTTTCAATACAATTGTTTACTGTTTTTCCTAATTAAAAGTGGTGCAATAATTCAATGCTTTAATTACACCTTTTAAATTGCAAAATTCATAACTTGGGCAATTCAAATCCAATTCCAACATGTAAAATATGTTTTCCATGAAAAATTGAATAAGATTTCCAAATATAAACTTTGTTTTCTATTTTGAATAAATTAAATTGCTGAAAACAACTATTTCTTAATTAATGCATTTAAAATTGTCAATTTAATAACTTGCTCATCTAAAATCCAAATTCAACAAATGAAATATGTATTCCATCTAAAATTTTGTGTTCTTTCCAAATATAAATTTTGTTATCTGTTTTGAACATTTAAAATTGGTGAAAACAACAAATGTTTGCTTAAATCATTTAAAATGCCAAAGTTCATAATTAATAAATAAAATTCCAAACTTGGTAAACAACATATCAAACTGAAGCTATTGTTGTTTTCTTATTGTTTTCATAATCCATGCATCATTCTAATCAACTTTCACATGATGGTTATTTGTAGATCATTTAATTCAACATTAATTCATGGGCTTTTCCATATGCAATCCAAATTGCATATGGGCCCATTTAAATATGTTTACCATGTCAACTGGTTTACTTTGATGCATCAATTAATTGTCATGCATCCATATCTTGATCATGCTGGATCTTTTGCCGTAGGAGTAATTGTTGCATCCGGTGTTTGTTCTAGTTCGTTGCTTCTTCACGGATAGGACGTTGAGATGATGTGAGCAACTACAAGTTCTGCGGATGTACCTCTACTTGCTGGATTCCAGGCAAGTATACTCACTTGCTTCCTATGGCTGCCTTTCATCACTTGTTACCGATTCTTCCCGTTGCCTTTATTCTAGCCTTATGATTCGATGCTTGTGTCTCGATCCTATCATATGTTTACCCTGCTGCCACGATATTGCCTTACCTCCACACCTATAACCCTGTTGTTTGTTTACCTTGTTGGCCCTCGTGTTGTAGTTGCATGCTTAGTGTTGTTTGCGCTCAAGTCTTGTTGTCCGCCTTATCACCTGTTTAGTTTGATAGTTGGGTTTCAACTCAATCAACAACATGTTAATGTTTTGGGTAATAATAATTTGATGATAAGGCACCGGCAGGAGGCCCGGCGTGGTTTTGAGGCCTGCTAGTGTCGACCTTAATTAGGAAAAGGGTCTTGTCCTCCGATCCATGATGAGCGCACTAACCGCATGTGGGAAGAGAGTATGAGCGCCCCCCGCAATTCTGATTCGATTCGCATCTCGTCCAAATCGCCACACTTAGTTCGGGCTTTCCATTTGATGCATGCATATGCAGGTGCGAACCCTTGGCGCCAGGGTGGAACTTTTGTAGTCGGCATTTAGGGCGGCGTGGTATTCCAGTGCTATGAGGGTCCCCCTTTTCTTCGTGGGGGCTCGATTAGCCGCGCACGCACAGCATGTGGTTCTTTGGGCTTGATGCGAAGAAGAGTTGGGTTGTGTTGAGTGCCTCGCTTGGTGGAAGTGCATTTCCATCTGGCGGGTCATTCTTACGTGTACGGCCAAATTGGTGCATCCCTGCAGGGTTAAATCTTCTCGAGAAGCCGTGTTGTCCGCGGTTATGGATGACTTGGTGAAAGTGCTGGCTAACAAGTACTCAGACAACTTACACCTAACGATGATAACTTGACTAGTAATATAGATTACCTCCACCATAAAAATGCATGTCACCTTAATCAACAGTGTGAGTTTCCTTGGGTTGCTTCCTTAGTAGGGGGTAACATTGGATGGGTATTGTTTGGTGAGTAGTTGTAGTTGGTTCTGATACGCTATCTTATCCCTTTCTTTTAGCCGGATGTTGTAGCGAGTCTCTGTAGTTAGTTAGTGCAGCCCGCTGCCGCTTCTTTGCAATAATCCCTTCCTTTCCGTTCTACCCAAAGTATTTGTATCTTGTGATGATTGGTTACGCTGGTATCTTGTGAGTATGGTTTATCCACTTGCCAGTACTTAACCGTACTGACCCACGAAACCTTTTCGTGGCTGCATATTCCACATTGCAGTCAACAGGTTTGAAGTCTGACGACGTTAGCTTGGGAATCCCTCCGGTTTGGCCTGGGCAGGGATTGGACGCCATCGGTTATCTTCAGGACTCTTAGTCCAATTTGTATCTTGTCCGTAGTCGGACGCTATGTTGTTTCTTCCGCTGTTATTTGGATCTTTGTATTGTATCAGTTGTATCCTTGACTCGTTTGAGTCGTCTTGTATATACCTCTGCTGTTGTTGTTGTGGATTATTCGTGAACTGTCGTAATGTTATCACAAGTGGCAACCTGGAATCGGTTATTATGTGGATTTTGGCGGAAATGCTGAAATCTGCATAGTGCCCGATCTCTGGGCGTCACAAATGGTATCAGAGCATGGTTCCGATTCCCGATATTGTTTCGATACGAATGGTTATCGAAGCAACGGGTCCGCAAAGCCTGTAGGATAACCACGCTAACGGTCGTTGTTTCTATAGTGTCAAAACTATTTGTGCTAAAACTATTTTGGAAACATCTCAATAGGATTCTTGTTTTCTCCTTATCTCTATTCTATTTCTCCTCCTATCCTATTTGTTTTGGAGTCTACTCTCGTACCTATCTTTCAAAGTTTTAGGATCCTACGTGGGTGGACGTTCTCTGAGCCTTTAACCTAATAGGTTCGATCTTCGGAGGGTTCTCACCGGAAGAGCATCATCATCAACAACGAGAAAGAATCTCTTGTTAGTGGTGTCGAGAATCCCTTGTTAGTGGTGTCGAGGAGATCAACTGGAAGCATGAAGAATCGATAGTCGAACTTCTTTCCCCTCCCGGGTTAGTGGGTGGGTTGCGAGGGCGCAATCCCTTGTTAGTGGTGTCGTCTGTAACGCCCGGGGATTTTCCCCAATTAGCCTTGTTTGTTTTTCTTTTGTGCATCATCATGGCATCACGCATTATCATTCATTCTTCATCAACTTGTTGCATGTTTTGCTAAAACTCCAAAAAAATAAAATTTGTAAAGCCTATTTTGCTTTTGCACAATTTACTTCCATCGTTCTCTTTCGATTTTAAATGAAACCCCAAACGATAGTTGGGAATAGATTCAAAAGGTATTCCCAATCAAAATTATAGTTTTGTAAAAATATTTTTGCAAGAATCCTTTGTCTATCTTATATATTCCTGAAAATGTTATTAGGCCACGAAGAGAACTTGTGTTCCATCTCCTCCTTAAGCCCAATAGCATCCAGCCCACCTCCCACACAGCAGCCCAACTTCAGCTTCTTCCCTGTCCGTACGAGCACGAGGGGGGGATGAACTGTCGATGTCCTCCTTTTACAGACCACGACCACCACCAGGTCCCCCCTCTCCCCTCCATCCTTATCTACCCCCAAGCACGCCCCCAGGAACCCTAGCACCCCCATCATCTTCCTCCCCGCCGCCGCTGCGTTTCCCCTCTTCTTTCCTCCACCCTCTGTCTGAATTCTGAACCGGAGCAGGCCCTCCATGGCCGGGAGTTGCCGCGCTTGGCGCCACCACCACGGACAGCACCAGACCGTGGTTGCACCGGGAATGGAACTACGGCGCATCCCTCTTCATCCTCGCAGGAGATCCCGGGTTGGGGTGGCCCAGGTCGTCCTCGCCATGGTCGACAAGTTCGCCGTCCCCGTCGCCCTCTGCGTCTGTTCGAGGCGTACGTCTACATCCCTCGCCAAGCCCGCGTCCCCCCAACCCCCGCGGTGAGCTCGCCTCCGCCCTCGGGCCCCTCTTCCCCATCCTTCCCCCTTGCTCTGTGTGCGCCATCGAGCGGCATAGTCACGTCATCTCGCTGCAGTTCGTCCCGATCGCCATGGTCCCGTCGTGGTTCATCTACGTTTCTGAAAACATGTGTTTTTTCCGTCAGGTTCAGTTAACACCCGAGGAGCTACCTCTTGTATCCACGATACCTGCATCCATCACAACCGATCGCATACCACAGTGGCTAGCTCCCCGTACGCACGCCCTGGAGCCCCGAGTTCGATCCCCCTCCGCAGCAAAAGCCACCCCTTTTTCCTCCATTTTTTCTTTTATTTCCCGAAATTCAGAAAAACAGAACTGAATCTTTATTTGTAAAATCCATAACAAATTGAAAAATACTCCAATTTCAATGATTCAAGTTTCTATGGATTCAGAATCTTGTGCTCTTTCTATTAGTCACAAAGTTGCAACATGTTTCTGTAATAAGTTTTGCACTAAATAATTAAATACAGAAATGGCTATTAAAATTTGAAACTTTGGGAATTCATAACTTGAGTTCTGTTCATCCAATTTGAGCAAACTTGGGCTCTAAAAATTTGTATTAACAAACTCTACACATTGGTATTTTATTTGGTCACAATTGAATTAAATTTGAACATGTTTCCCTTGTTTACTAAAAAGGGCAGAATAAAATACTTATGAAGAATTGCATAATAAATTCAATAATGATCCAAAAATTATGTCTAATAGCTCAAATTGTTCATTGAAACATTTTATACATGTTTTCAACCTTTTCAATACAAATTGTTTACTGTTTTTCCTAACTAAAAGTGGTGTAATAATTCAATGCTTTAATTACACCTTTTAAATTGCAAAATTCATAACTTGGGCAATTCAAATCCAATTCCAACATGTAAAATATGTTTTCCATGCAAAATTGAATAAGCTTTCCAAATATAAACTTTGTTTTCTATTTTGAATAAATTAAATTGCTGAAAACAACTATTTCTTAATTAATGCATTTAAAATTGTCAATTTAATAACTTGCTCATCTAAAATCCAAATTCAACAAATGAAATATGTATTCCATCTAAAATTTTGTGTTCTTTCCAAATATAAATTTTGTTATCTGTTTTGAACATTTAAAATTGGTGAAAACAACAAATGTTTGCTTAAATCATTTAAAATGCCAAAGTTCATAACTTAATAAATAAAATTCCAAACTTGGTAAACAACATATCAAACTGAAGCTATTGTTGTTTTCTTATTGTTTTCATCATCCATGCATCATTCTAATCAACTTTCACATGATGGTTATTTGTAGATCATTTAATTCAACATTAATTCATGGGCTTTTCCATATGCAATCCAAATTGCATATGGGCCCATTTAAATATGTTTACCATGTCAACTGGTTTACTTTGATGCATCAATTAATTGTCATGCATCCATATCTTGATCATGCTGGATCTTTTGTCGTAGGAGTAATTGTTGCATCCGGTGTTTGTTCTAGTTCGTTGTTTCTTCACGGATAGGACGTTGAGATGATGTGAGCAACGACAAGTTCTGCGAATGTATCTCTACTTGCTGGATTCCAGGCAAGTATACTCACTTGCTGCCTATGGCTGCCTTTCATCACTTGTTACCGATTCTTCCCGTTGCCTTTATTCTAGTCTTATGATTCGATGCTTGTGTCTCGATCCTATCATATGTTTACCCTGCTGCCACGATATTGCCTTACCTCCACACCTATAACCCTATTGTTTGTTTACCTTGTTGGCCCTCGTGTCGTAGTTGCATGCTTAGTGTTGTTTGCGCTCAAGTCTTGTTGTCCGCCTTATCAGCTGTTTAGTTTGATAGTTGGGTTTCAACTCAATCAACAACATGTTAATGTTTTGGGTAATAATAATTTGATGATAAGGCACCGGCAGGAGGCCCGGCGTGGTTTTGAGGCCTGCTAGTGTCGACCTTAATTAGGAAAAGGGTCTTGTCCTCCGATCCATGATGAGCGCACTAACCGCATGTGGGAAGCGAGTATAGGCGCCCCCCGCAATTCTGATTCGATTCGCATCTCGTCCAAATCGCCACACTTAGTTCGGGCTTTCCATTTGATGCATGCATATGCAGGTGCGAACCCTTGGCGCCAGGGTGGAACTTTTGTAGTCGGCATTTAGGGCGGCGTGGTCTTCCAGTGCTATGAGGGTCCCCCTTTTCTTCGTGGGGGCTCGATTAGCCGCGCACGCACAGCATGTGGTTCTTTGGGCTTGATGCGAAGAAGAGTTGGGTTGTGTTGAGTGCCTCGCTTGGTGGAAGTGCATTTCCATCTGGCGGGTCATTCTTACGTGTACGGCCAAATTGGTGCATCCCTGCAGGGTTAAATCTTCTCGAGAAGCCGTGTTGTCCGCGGTTATGGATGACTTGGTGAAAGTGCTGGCTAACAAGTACTCAGACAACTTACACCTAACGATGATAACTTGACTAGTAATATAGATTACCTCCACCATAAAAATGCATGTCACCTTAATCAACAGTGTGAGTTTCCTTGGGTTGCTTCCTTAGTAGGGGGTAACATTGGATGGGTATTGTTTGGTGAGTAGTTGTAGTTGGTTCTGATACGCTATCTTATCCCTTTCTTTTAGCCGGATGTTGTAGCGAGTCTCTGTAGTTAGTTAGTGCAGCCCGCTGCCGCTTCTTTGCAATAATCCCTTCCTTTCCGTTCTACCCAAAGTATTTGTATCTTGTGATGATTGGTTACGCTGGTATCTTGTGAGTATGGTTTATCCACTTGCCAGTACTTAACCGTACTGACCCACGAAACCTTTTCGTGGCTGCATATTCCACATTGCAGTCAACGGGTTTGAAGTCTGACGACGTTAGCTTGGGAATCCCTTCGGTTTGGCCTGGGCAGGGATTGGACGCCATCGGTTATCTTCAGGACTCTTAGTCCAATTTGTATCTTGTCCGTAGTTGGACGCTATGTTGTTTCTTCCGCTGTTATTTGGATCTTTGTATTGTATCAGTTGTATCCTTGACTCGTTTGAGTCGTCTTGTATATACCTCTGCTGTTGTTGTTGTGGATTATTCGTGAACTGTCGTAATGTTATCACAAGTGGCAACCTGGAATCGGTTATTATGTGGATTTTGGCGGAAATGCTGAAATCTGCATAGTGCCCGATCTCGGGGCGTCACAATGCCTATCAAGGTTTAGGTAACATAATTATTTAGTGAGAAACAAAGTTTTGTTTCATATAAAATTATTTTGGCAGCAAGACTTGATCACCCTTGTTAACAAAATGATTTTAATGAAATGGGCAATGTTTTCACTATGTTTTCACCTTCCCCATATTGTTTTCACCATGTTTACTTCTGTTATCACATTATTACTTGAGTGCAATCATGTTTTCCACCATCCTTATGCATGTTTTCCTGATGATTTCACCCTGATTACTGAGGTTATGCATGTTTTTACCACCCATACTTTTGTTTTCACCACTACCACCTTTGTTTTCCTTGGATATTCTTTCATTAGAGTGTCACAGAACCATTGTAGTGCTGGTTTTGGTTTTGTTTTCCACCTTTTCAATTTCGTTTTCCCGGTTTTTATTAATTATTAAAATTCTGGAAATACCGCAAAAATAAAGTTTCTCGAAAAATTCTTTGGTTATTCTTTCATTGGAATGTCTTAGAACCTTTGTAGTTCTTTTTTGGTTTTGTTTTCCATGTTTTCACTTTCGTTTTCCCGGTTTTTATTAATTATTAAAATTCTGGAAATTCCACAAAAATAAAGTTTCTCGAAAAATTATAATAAATTTTTACGTAAAAAATGAGGCTGAGAGCCACCTGGGAGACCCCAGGGGGACCCACCAGGAAGGCACACCCCAGGGTGGCGCGGCCTGCCCCTGGTGGCGCCAGCCCATGGTGTGGGGCCCCCCACTAACTCTCTCCCCTGCCAAAGTTCCTTCTCTCACCTCCCAAACTCAACACATTTCCTGGAACCCGAGTTCTTGCTGTTCTTCCTCGAAATTTTTCGATCTCTTTGCTCAGCCCATCTTTTGTGCTGAAATTTGGTGCATTTGCTCTCCGGTATGTGACTCCTCGGATGATCCAAGTAGAATTTTGTTTAGTGAAGTATTTCTTGAGTATTTTGGTACTGTAGGTGACACCTTGTGTGAGTTTGCATGCTTGATTTGAGTATAATTAATATATTTTTGATGTATGTTTAGCTCTCATATAAGTCCCTATGGTAGTCTCCACCTTATAGTTGCTTGAAATTAATTGTTGTGATGATTGTTGAAAAATTTCAGAGATGGATATGTTCAACTTTGGTGAGATATTTAGGAGTGATGCTCCTAGAAGGACAAGGCCATCACGCTCGTCTACTTCAGCAAGGCCCTCATATAATTAAGACGTTATGGCGTCAACTATTAATGATGCAGAAGATGACGGTATCATTTACCCATCTAGCTTTCCTTGTCACACATTTTTAAGAAATGCAGGTCCTTTAGATGATTTTCTTATGCTTATTGAGAGAATTGGTCTCACCAATTTTATGAAGAATGAAATCCCTCAGTATGCCACGCTTACAAAATCTTTTGTTAGGAGCTTTAAATTTCAAAACTCTCATTATGGTCCAACTGTTGCATTCAAATTATATAGTAGTTCTGTTTCTTTGTCCTTGGTGGAATTTTGTTCTATTATAGGTATCAACACCACCGGGACGGCAAGCAGGATTCAAGATAGTCCAGCAGACCTCCTGGGGATCTACCGAGAGATCACCAACGATGACAGGCGCTCATCCCAACGTGGGAAATAAGGAACATTCAACTTACTGCTCTCAGATACTTTACTTACTATATTGGCACTAGTATTCTTGGTAGGGAGAACACTAGCTATGTTTCTAGTTATCACCTTGCTTTTATTGATGCTGCACTGAACCATAGCACAAAGTATAACCTTGGTGCACTTCTTGCACGGCGCCTTGCTGCTGCTGGGCCTATTTTTGGTGGCATTATTGCTACACGTGTCGAAACCGCTTTGCATTTTTCCATTGATCCTAATGATGAAATTATTGCTCCGCATAGGCTTGACCTTGCTGCTATGAAATCCCATCAGTTTGTCACTTCTAACTCTACTAATGAACGCTTAGTCTATAGAGTTTTATATATGAATGGAGAAGAGCAGAAAGTTACTTTGCCGCAGCCTGTGTTATTTAAGATTGACAGGTCACCGTGGTCGCTCACCAAGGAGCAAATAGACGAGCATCTGAGCACCATGGAGTTTTACCGGCAGCAGGAGAGGCGAGACGCGCCTCCCAAGGACCACAACACGCAGTACACCGGCGCATCCTCGAGCACATATGAGGAGGAGGCTTCCTCCTCGGCGTATTACGGGGGCGGCACCTCTTGGACCCCTTGGTTATTGATCTCCACTTAGTCCAAAAGCCTAAGATTGGGGGAGGTATACCGACATCACACTCATATATATATCATGTTCGGTCGGTTATTTGTATATCCATGTTTTCGTTTTCTTTGGCTTCTTTTGTCTCTTTCGTTTGTTTTCGTTTCTTTCGCTTCTTTTGTTTTTATTGTTTTTTTTCGCTTTCCAAAACACAAAAAGACCCCCAAAAAAAAATGTTGTTTCTTTATTTGTTTCTTTAGTTGGTTTGCCTTATTCTTCAGTTGTGTTCTAATATCCAAAAACCCAAAAAGATTTTTGCTTTGTTTGCTTGCTCTCTCTCTCTCTCTTTGTTCTTGCTTTAATTGAAAAACCCAAAAATATTTGTTGTTCTTCTTTGATTTTGTAAAGTTTGTTGCAGAGTTCAACAGTCGTCCGTGATTCCGTTGGAGCTTGGTTTTCATTATATATTATTCGAGCCACAAGTGAAGAGCAATAATGACGATAACGACAATCCAAGTTATGGTGAGAGGCTGGTATGAATTCCATTTTGTTTCATTTTTGTACATATACCCATCTATGTGAGCATACTTAGTTTGTTCGTATAAGATATATGTGACTTAATGGTGTTTAATAGTTCATGCTCTTTCATGTTTTGTTCCATTATATTGATAGTAAATTACCTGTCGCATAAATATTTGTTCGCATTGTTCTATTCATAGAAGAGTATGATATTGTGGTAGCCTCCTCTGACTGTTTCATTTGAATCGACTTGGCACATGCTCACGCATGATAAGACTGAAAACAAAAAATTCAATAAGCCTCGATGATTTATTTTGCCTCAGAGTTCTAGTATCCATTTTATGCCTCAGTTGATTTTACTTTGTCGCAAACATGATTATGATAGTTTTTGCTCTCTTGATTGTCGCTCCCTGTCTATTGCTAGCATTCACCTGTACTGAGTATGAGCTCTACTCGTGCATCCAAATCCTTGAAAAACAAAGGTTGCCAAATGTGTCCACCATACCTACCTATATGTGGTATTTAACCGCCACTCCAAATAAATTGCTCATGTGCTACCTTTAACACCTGCTAAAAGTATTCCTGTTTTGTGCCCCTATTTTAGCTCATGAGGACGTAAATAGAGAATCTTTATCTCACTTGTTGATTAGATTTCACACCCTGGACTAGTGGCTTCATCTCCTTATCCAAATGATAGAAGAGATGGCAGTGGGGTGCCCAGCCCTAAATTAATACACACAAATTCTCTTCACTATTTTTGCCCCTGATTTATCGGTCAAAGCATAATTGTGTAAACAAAAGAGAAAGAGGGATGACCTTCTACCCAGATGCGTCCTTCACATTGGAGCCGTTCTTGTGAATCCAGTTGGCTTGTGACGTACTGTATTGTCTGTTTGCCATTCGTTGACATAAGCATACACCTATCTCAAAATGTTTTCAATACCCCTGTTTAATAAAATAAAAAGCTCTAGCACATGAGTGATCCATGCTTCCCTCGGCGAAGGGCCTTTATTTTACTTTCATGCTGAGTCTCCGCCTTATTCTTTGAGCACTTTCTTGAGAGCATGATTATCATTCTTAGTGTAATGTGTTTGTCCCAAAGCACGGTTGATTGTGGTATATTCTTGATACTTGCATCTTTGATATCTTTACTTCTAGTCTTCCCTTGAACTTCAGAGGTGCCCTGGCATTTATGTTTTGCCCCACACTTAAGGGAAAGTGAGATACCACTTTGTCAGTTTCTATTATGAATATTTCAATCTCGCAAATAGTTATGCTTCATGTTGTTTACTATTAATTTGTTGTTATCTTCTCATGGTTTGCATAGCTATTAAGTGTCAGTATCTTGCATGTATCTTATCATGAGAATAATTAAGTATTTGATCACATAGTGAGTATATTTACATCATATGAAAGAAATCTGTTCGTAAAAGTCTTTTATCGCACTCAGTTGTCACTGAATTTCTTGAGGACAAGCAATAAGCTAAGCTTGGGGGAGTTGATACGTCGCAAACGTATCTCCTTTTCCGAACACTTTTCTTATTGTTTTCCTCTAAATTTGTGTGTTTTGGATACAACTAACACTGTTTTTAGTAGAATTACTTTGGTGTCTCCTTTTTATGGAGAAAAATCAACTTTCGAGAAAATGCCCAGAAAAGAGCCCATTGATGTTTTCACCCCGGAAGACCCCGGAGGCTAGGAGAGGGTCCAGAGGGTGGCCACACCCCCCTGGCGCGGGTCCCCCCTTGCCGCGCCAGCACAAGGTGTGGGCCCCCCGGACCCCCCTCGGACTCCCCTTTCGACTACAAGTAGCCTTCAACCCTAAAACCCGAGGGGGTACGCCATATTTTCTAGAAACACGACAGAGCGCCGCCGCCGTCCCGAACCTCGATTCGGGGATCAGAAGTTCCTGTTCAGGCACCCTGCCGGGACGGGGAAGTGGAGCAGATCATCGCCATCGTCATCACCAACGCCTCTCCATCAACCATCCATGTTTCCGCCATCCATGTGTGAGTAATTCCCCGCTGTAGGATGAAGGGGATGGTAGGGATTGGATAAGATCGTTCATGTAATAATTACGTGATTGTTAGGGCATAGTGCCTAGTGTCCTCTATTAGTGCTATTGACATTGTTGCAACTTGTTATGCTTAATGTTTGCCACTTTGGGCCCGAGTGCCATGATCTCAGATCTAAACACGTTATTGAATCCCGATGATAATCATTGTTTCTTGGTCATACCTGCAAGTTGTTTACACATATTGTTGTCCGGAACCCGAGGCCCCGAAGTGACAGAAATTGGGACAACCGGAGTGGATGGCTGCAATGTGAGAATCACATGTGATCACGGAGTGTTAATGCTTTGCTCCGGTGTTCTATTAAAAGGAACACCTTAATTACCAGTAGTTCCTTTAAGGCCCCGCTGCCACGGGCTGGTAGGACAAAAGATGTTGTGCAAGTTCTCATTGCGAGCACGTACGACTATTTACGGAACAGATGCCTATGGTTACTTAGTGCTTGGATGCTTTATAATATTTACCTGCAATGCCCCTGACATGATCATTATTAGAACTTTCTTATACATGCAACGCTCGTTCATCCATCCCCATGCCTACAGTATTTTAATCCTGCTGTTTACTTCAATCACTACTGTTTCTGTTTTCATACTACTGCTGTTATTATTTCACTGTTGCTGCTACTATAAAACAGTTACTGCTGATAAACCACTGCGAACAAAAGTACTTTCAGGTGTAAGTGAATTGACAACTCACTTGTTAAGGCTCACAAATATTCTTTGGCTCCCCTTGTGTCGAATCTATTAATTTGAGTTTTACTTCCCTCGAAGACTGTTGCGATCCCCTATACTTGTGGGTCATCACGCAGCTCTTTCAGCTCAGCCCGGTTGAGTGCCGTCCGAAACTGGCCCATCAGTCGCCTGTTGAGATTGATATTCTTCTCATCTCTATCCTCGTAGATGAGTTTGGAATCGCCCGTAATCAACCAATGAGAGCCTGAGGGAGGCCTAATGCGTTCCATCTCGTGGAGAAAAGCTGCTTTGAGATGATCATCGGAGGGGCCGTAAACAACTGACACGAGGAACATCATGCCGGAGCACACAACAGTGGCTTGAGTAGTGATTGAAAAAAAACCTAGATTAAAAGCGGACAGAGCCACCCGCGACTCGTCCCTGAAGAAACCTATCCCCCCCCCAATGATTTCCATCCGCAGGAAGGAAGAAGACGGACAAGCGTTCAGGTCCTGCAATTTCAGTTGCGATCTGGCTACTAATGCCAGCCAGCTTAGTTTACTGGACACATAGAATCACTGCCTTAGCCGCCGTAGCCATTTCCGCTTCAACCTCACGATGAGCTGGAGAGTTTAGACCGCGTGGGTTCCAACTCAGGATCGGACAGACGACCTCACTCATCGAAGAACATTACAGACAGCAGAGAAATCGACAACTAAAACATCATAACTAGAGGACACATCCTGGCATACATAGGGGGGAAGGGGGCGATCACAATCAGCAAGACCCCAAATTGATCGCCCCAAAGCTAAGTTAACACTACCACAACCCTTAACTGAACCTATCTTGAACCATCTGAAGGCCAGCCGTCGTTGAAGACTAGGGGAATCGAGATACATATCTAACTAACTTGCTGCAGCTGCAGCACCTTCCATCTCCACCTGAATTGCTGGGCGATGCAGCGCCTCTATGTCGATATTGGTGAGCACTTCCAGTCCGTCGATGTGCATCTTCTAAAGCGGCTCCGCAATGCGCCCAACCAGCACGGCGGCCGCCTTCCTCGCACTCTGCTCATCATTGTCCACCAGCTTGAGCTCCTTCGCCAGGCGCACCGTCGCATGCTGGGACACGGGGACGGAAGACAGCAAAGTAGATGACTGGCGCGTGCTGTGGAGAGTGGTCCTCTCGACGCCTCCCAAACAGAGAAGAGGGGAAAGGGGCGGCGGGGTGGTTCCTGGCATGGACGACGGCGGAGCAGAGAAGAGCCCCTGCGGCAGATTACCAATTGATCCATCACAGCCAGTCGCCGTGCCGTCGGTGAAATGCATGGTGTCCATCTGAGATGTGACCTCCTTGAGGTGCGGAGAGGAGGCCCGAGCCTCGCGACCTAACGGAGAGCCGCCATGGCTCCCGACGCCTTCCTGCATGTACAGCAGCTGCTCCAGGATCAGCAGGCTGGGCACTGGCGGGAAGGAGAGCGGCCGCGGAGTCGAGGCTGCACAGATGGCCTCAATTTCCATCGAGAGAGGATCCACGAGCAGCGGCTCCCATGGCTGCGCCACATCCTCGTCCACATCCATGAACTCCGCGATGGGCTCGGAGGAGCTGTCCGACAGCGGGCTAGAGCTATGTGGCGGAGCGACGAGGGATCTTTGAGCAAAGACCTCCGTCGCCAGCTGTGGTGGCGACCCATCCTTAGGCACAGGAGGTGGGGGCAGAGCCAGCCCCACGGGGCCCTCCTGGCCGGTGATGGCCCACAAGTATAGGGGATCGCAACAGTCTTCGAGGTAAGTAAAACCCAAATTTATTGATTCGGCACAAGGGGAGCCAAAGAATATTTATGAGCCTTAACAAGTGAGTTGTCAATTCACCTGCACCTGAAATTACTTTTGTTCGCAGTGGTTTATCAGTAGTAACAGTTTTATAGTAGCAGCAGTAGTGAAATAATAACAGCAGTGGAATGAAAACAACAACAACAACAACAGTGTTTGAAGTAAACAGCGGGATTAAATACTTTAGGCATAGGGAAAGATGAACGGGCGTTGCATTGATAAGATAGTTGAAATAATGATCAAGTCATGGGCATTACAGATAAATATGATAAAGCATCCAAGCACTAAGTAACCATAGGCATGTGTTCCGTAAATAGTCGTACATGCTCGCAATGAGACTTGCACAACATCTTTTGTCTTACCAGCCCGTTTTTAGCGGTTCCTCAAGGGAACTACTGGTAATTAAGGTGTTCCTTTTAATAGAACACCGGAGCAAAGCATTAACACTCCGTGAACACATGTGATCCTCACATCACAACCATCCCCTCTGGTTGTTCCAATTTCTATCACTTTGGGGCCTCGGGTTCCGGACAACAATGTGTGTAAACAACTTGCAGGTAAGATCAAGAAACAATAATTATCATCGTGATTCAATAACATGTTCAGATCTGAGATCATGGCACTTGGTCCCAAAGTGGCAAGCATTAAGCATAACAAGTTGCAACAATGTCAATAGCACTAATATAAGATACTAGGCACTATGCCCTAACAATCACGGCATTATTACATGAACGATCTCATCCAATCCCTACCATCCCCTTCAGCCTATAGCGGGGAATTACTCACACATGGATGGGGGAAACATGGATGGTCGATGCAGAGGAGTTGATGAGGACGATGGCGATGATCTCCTCCAATTCCCCGTCCCGGCAGGGTGCCAGAACGGAGTTTCTGATCCCCGAATCGAGGTTCGGGATGGCGGCGGCGCTCTGTTGTGTTTCTGTGGAATATGATGAACCCCCTCTCGTTTTAGGGTTGAAGGCTATTTGTAGTCGAAAGGAGAGTCCGAGGGGGTCTCTGGGGGGCCCACACCATGTGGCTCTTCTCCTGGCTCCCGGGGTCTTCCGGGGTGAAAACACCAATGGGGTCTTTTCTGGGCAATTTCCCGAAAGTTAGTTTTTCTGCACAAAAACAAGACACCAAGGTAATTCTGCTGAAAACAGCGTTAGTCCGTTTTAGTTGTATTCAAAACACACACGTTTAGAGGAAAACAATAACAAAAGTGTTCAGAAAAGGAGATACATTTTCGACGTATCAACTCCCCCCAAGCTTAGCTTATTGCTTGTCCTCAAGCAATTCAGTGACAACTCAGTGCGGTAAAAGACTTTTACGAACACATTTCTTTCATATGATGTAAACATACCCACTATATGATCAAATACTTAATTATGCTCATGATAAGATACATGCAAGATACGGTCACTTAATAGCTATGCAAACCATGAGGAGATAACAACATATTAATAATAAACAACATGAAGCATAACAATTTGCAAGATTGTAATATTCCTAAAAAGGATCTAATAAAGTGGTATCTCGCTTGCCCTTAAGTGTGGGGAAAAACATAAATGCCAGGGCACCTCTGAAGTTCAAGGGAAGACTAGAAGTAAAGATATCAAAGATACAAGTATCAAAGTTATACCACAATTAACCACTTTGGGACAAACACGTCACACTAAGAATGACCATTGTGCTCTCAAGAAAGTGCTCAAAGAATTTGACAGAGACTCAACATAAAACTAAAAGAAAGGCCCTTCGCAGAGGGAAGCATGGATCACTCATGTGCTAGAGCTTTTTATTTTATTAAACAGGGGTATTGAAAACATTTTGAGATAGGTGTATGCTTATGTCTTTTTTCGCGAGTACGCGAAAGGCGTACCATACTTTTATAGAAGGGTAAAGAGATAGTTACAAGAAACAGGCCACCCACATGAGGGCAACCCAAACTCCGAAACTCCCAACTCCTAAACTACCTAAGGTCTACTACTCATAGAATCATAACTCCCTCCTCTAAAAGCATGGCGCCAGTTGTTAGATAACAGAATACTCGCAGTAGCTAACTGATGAACCGAAGATTGCTTTGTTGTGTTCCCGAATACGCAGAATGCTTATGTCAACGAATGGCAAACAGACAATACAGTACGTCACAAGCCAACTGGATTCACAAGAACGGCTCCAATGTGAAGGACGCATCTGGCTAGAAGGTCATCCCTCTTTCTCTTTTGTTTACACAATTATGCTTTGACCGATAAATCAGGGGCAAAAATAGTGAAGAGAATTTGTGTGTATTAATTTAGGGCTGGGCACCCCACTGCCATCTCTTCTATCATTTGGATAAGGAGATGAAGCCACTAGTCCAGGGTGTGAAATCTAATCAACAAGTGAGATAAAGATTCTCTATTTACGTCCTCATGAGCTAAAACAGGGACACAAAACAGGAATAATTTTTAGCAGGTTTTAAAGGTAGCACATGAGCAATTTACTTGGAGTGGCGGTTAAATACCACATATAGGTAGGTATGGTGGACACATTTGGCAAACTTTGGTTTTTGGAAGTTGGATGCACGAGTAGAGCTCATACTCATTACAGGTGAAGGCTAGCAATAGAGAGGGGGCGACAATCAAGAGAGCAACAACTATCATAATCATGTTTGTGACAAAGTAAAATTAACTAAGGCATAAAATAGATACTAGAACTATGAGGCAAAATAAATCATCGAGGCTTATTGACTTTTTGTTTTTAGTCTTAGCATGCATGAGCATGTGCCAAGTCGATTCAAATGAAACAGTCGGAGGAGGCTACCACAATATCATACCCTTCTACGAATAGAACAATGTGAACAAATATTTATATGACAGGTCATTTACTATTAATAAATTGGAACAAAACATGAGAGAGCATGAACTATTAAACAACCATTAAGTCACATATATCTTATACGAACAAACTAAGCATGCTCAAATAGATGGATATATGTACAAAAATGAAAGCAAATAGAGTTCATACCAGCCTCTCACCACAACTTGAATTGTCGTAGATTGTCATTATCTCTCTTCACTTGTGGCTCGAATAATATATAATGAAAACCAAGCTCCAATGGATTCACGGACAACTATTGAACTCTGCAACAAACTTTACAAAACCAAAGAAGAACAACAAATATTTTTGGGTTTTTCAATTAAAGCACGAACATAAGAGAACAAGCAAACAAAGCAAAATCTTTTTGGGGTTTCGAAATGAAACAAAAACAAAAGAAAGCAAACAAACAAACCAAACAAAATATTTTTGGGTTTTTGAATATTAAACTGCAACTAAAAGATAAACCAAACCAACTAAAGAAACAAATAGAGAGAAAGAACATAAATCTTTTTGGTCTTTTTGTGTTTTGGGAAGCGAAAACAAAAAATAAAAACAAAAGAAGAGAAAGAAACGAAAACAAGCGAAAGAAACAAAAAGATGGATATACAAATAACCGACCGAACATGATATATAAATGAGTGTGATGTCGGTATACCTCCCCCCCCCAACCTTAGGCTTTTGGCCTAAGTGAAGATCAACCAAAGCACGGGAAATATCCCCACTGCGGTGGGTCGTCCCTCGCGTGGTCGTACTCAGGCGCATAAGAGGAAGATGATGCAGCGGGCTCATAGTCATAACCGGGGTGCTGGTATGGAATCCCCGTGGCGTCGTAGGGCTGGACGAAATCACCATCGCCCCCCTCGTCAGCACCCTCCCCTTGCTAGGGTTGATGCTCAAGGTATGTGTCCAAATCACTCTCAGAAAGCTCCCATCCTTGCCTGTTATTAAGATTAAACAAAAGAGGTGCATGCAAAAGTACTTCCCTAACAGTTTTAACAACTCTCCACCCGGGTCATTTGGAGAAAGTTAATTCAAAAGATAAATTATGTAAGTGAGCATGGGTAGAAAGAAACTTATGTTGAACCATGGAAACAAGATAAAGCCTCTCTATAGGAAAGTGAAAATCTAGAGGGTGTGGCTCCAAACCATGCAACACTAGCAAGCGCGAGGCAATAAGACCTCCACAAACTCCGCCCTTCTCACGGTTATGTCAGAGACGGTAAGCAATCAAAGCGCCAAAGTTATAGGACCTATCACATCTTAAGGCAGCTGCAATAAACGCCAAATCATAGACAGATAGCTTGCTGGCAGTTTTTCTAGCTAACACACATTTAGCAATAAAGTAGGCAAAGTATCGAATGCTAGGGAGTTGAATTTCACGAATTTTACCACTCTCCCATGTGAAGCTTCTGCCATGGCAAATCTCTCCATATAAATCCAGTAGTGGCTTGGGCTGCCCACTTATCTTCTCACAAGACCCCCACTCGGGTACCTAAAATAGCTGCACAAAAGACACTAAAAGACAGGCTCGCGGCTTTATTGTAAATTTTATAATGGACCATTGGGTTAGTTGGAGACCATTTAAAATGAAAATCCTGCACCACATACATAGTTAGTTTCACATATTAGGCTTATCCTCAATGAAACGGTCCAAGCCTGCATTACGCACTTAAGTGTTAAAATCCCGTGAAATTTCCGTAATCCTCATGAATTCCTGACACGGATAGATTGATGGAAACAACCTCTCTTCGCGGTGCACGGGAATGGCCTCATGCACCTCCAACTCATGCTGGTTTAGTTGATAAGCATTGTGCTCCATCTCTGAAATTTTTCAACAATCATCACAAGAATTAATTTCAAGCAACTATAAGGAAACTACCATAGGGACTTATATGAGATCTAAACATACATCAAAACTATATTATTTATACTCAAATCAAGCATGCAAACTCACATAAGCTGTCACCTACTGTGGCAAAATACTCAATAAATACTTCACTAAAAAAATTCTACTTGGATCATCGAAGGAGTCACATACCGGAGATCAAACACACCAAATATCATCAAATGATGGGCTGAAGAAGGAGATCGGAAATCCAGAGGAAGAACACCAAGAACACGGGTTCCAGGAAATGTTTTCAGTTTGGTAGGTGAGAGAGAAGACTTGGTCAGTGGAGAGAGTAAGTGGATGGCCAGGGGCCCCACACCATGTGATGGCGCCACCAGGGGGCTGGCCGCGCCACCCTAGGGTGTGCCTGACTGGTCGGTCCCCCTAGGGCCTCCCAAGTGGCTTTTTGACGTAAAAAATTATTATAATTTTTCTGGAATTTTTTGAGATACTTTATTTTTTAGGTAATTCCAGAATTTTAATAATTAATAAAAACCGGCAAAACGAAAGTGAAAACAAAACCAAAACCAGCACTACAGAGGTTCTATGACACTCTAATGAAAGAATATCCAAGGAAAACAAAGGTGGTAGTGGTGAAAACGAAACTATGGGCGGTGAAAACATGCATAACCTCAGTAATCAGAGTGAAAACATCAGGAAAAGATGCATAAGGATGGTGGAAAACAAGATTGTACTCAAGTAGCAATGTAATAACAGAACTAAACATGGTGAAAACATAATGGGGAAGGTGAAAACATAGTGGAAACATTGCCCACTTCATTAAAATCATTTTGTTAACAAGGGTGATCAAGTCTTGCTACCAAAATAATTTTATATGAAACAAAACTTTGTTTCTCACTAAATACTCATGTTACCTCAACCTTGATAGACATAGTTCCAATCATAATAATTTCATATTCTTTTGGTGGCTTTGGAATAGGACAATAAAATTCTCCAATCTTGATGGTCTTAATATTTGCAATGGAATTTAAACCATATTTTCTATCAATCTTCTTGGGAAAATAAACAATGTGCTCTTTACCATTAACATTAAAAGTATCTTTTCCTTGATTGCAATCAATAACATCCCCTGCAGTATTAAGAAAAGGTCTTCCAAGAATAATAGACATATTATCATCTTCAGGCATTTCCAACACAACAAAGGCAGTTAATATCAAACAATTATTAGCAACTTGAACAGGAAAATTCTCACATATACCCACAGGAATAGCAGTAGACTTATCAGCCATTTGCAAAGATATATCAGTTGGTATCAATTTTTCTAGGAGAAGTCTTTTATAGAGAGTAAAAGGCATGACACTAACTCCAGCTCCCAGATCACACAAAGCAGTTCTAACATAATTATTTTTAATAGAACATGGAATAGTAGGTATACCAGGATCTCCAAGCTTCTCAGGAACCTTGCCGTTAAAATAGTAATTAGCAAGCATAGTGGAAATTTCCTCATTAGGAATCTTCCTTTTGTTAGAGACAATATATTTCATATATTTTACATAAGGAGGCAATTTAATAGCATCAGTTAAAGGAATTTGCAAGAACAAATGTTTCATCCATTCACAAAAACCAATGCCTTTTCCTAATAAGAAACACAAATCTAAGGAAGAAGAACATCATAACAAGTTTTGTGAATGGATGAAACATTTGTTCTTGCAAATTCCTTTAACTGATGTTATTAAATTGCCTCCTTATGTAAAATATATGAAATATATTGTCTCTAACAAAAGGAAGATTCCTAATGAGGAAATTTCCACTATGCTTGCTAATTACTATTTTAACGGCAAGGTTCCTGAGAAGCTTGGAGATCCTGGTATACCTACTATTCCATGTTCTGTTAAAAATAATTATGTTAGAACTGCTTTGTGTGATCTGGGAGCTGGAGTTAGTGTCATGCCTTTTACTCTCTATAAAAGACTTCTCCTAGAAAAATTGATACCAACTGATATATCTTTGCAAATGGCTGATAAGTCTACTGCTATTCCTGTGGGTATATGTGAGAATGTTCCTGTTCAAGTTGCTAATAATTGTTTGATATTAACTGCCTTTGTTGTGTTGGAAATGCCTGAAGATGATAATATGTCTATTATTCTTGGAAGACCTTTTCTTAATACTGCAGGGGATGTTATTGATTGCAATCAAGGAAAAGATACTTTTAATGTTAATGGTAAAGAGCACATTGTTTATTTTCCCAAGAAGATTGATAGAAAATATGGTTTAAATTCCATTGCAAATATTGAGACCATCAAGATTGGAGAATTTTATTGTCCTATTCCAAAGCCACCAAAATAATAAGAAATTATTATGATTGGGACTATGCCTATCAAGGTTGAGGTAACATGAGTATTTAGTGAGAAACAAATTTTTGTTTCATATAAAATTATTTTGGTAGCAAGACTTGATCACCCTTGTTAACAAAATGATTTTAATGAAGTGGGCAATGTTTCCACTATGTTTTCACCTTCCCCATTATGTTTTCACCATGTTTACTTCTGGTATTACATTGATACTTGAGTACAATCATGTTTTCCACCATCCTTATGCATGTTTGCCTGATGTTTTCACTCTGATTACTAAGGTTATGCATGTTTTCACCGCCCATACTTTTGTTTTCACCACTACCACCTTTGTTTTCCTTGGATATTCTTTCATTAGAGTGTCACAGAACCATTGTAGTGCTGGTTTTGGTTTTGTTTTCCACCTTTTCAATTTCGTTTTCCCGGTTTTTATTAATTATTAAAATTCTGGAAATACCGCAAAAATAAAGTTTCTCGAAAAATTCCAGAAAAATTATAATAATTTTTTACGTAAAAAATGAGGCAGAAAGCCACATGGGAGGCCCCACCAGTTAGGCACACCCTAGGGTGGCACGGCCAGCCCCCTGGTGGCGCCAGCACATGGTGTGGGGCCCCCTGGCCCTCCACTTACTCTCTCCACTGCCCAAGTCTTCTCTCCCACCTACCAAACTGAAAACATTTCCTGGAACCCGTGTTCTTGGTGTTCTTCCTCTGAATTTTCGATATCCTTCTTCACACCATCATTTGTGTTGATATTTGGTGTGTTTGATCTCCGGTATGTGACTCCCCCGATGATCCAAGTATAATTTTGTTTAGTGAAGTATTTCTTGAGTATTTTGCCACAGTAGGTGACAGCTTATGTGAGTTTGCATGCTTGATTTGAGTAGAAATAATATAGTTTTTATGTATGTTTAGCTCTCATATAAGTCCCTATGGTAGTTTTCACCTTATAGTTGCTTGAAATTAATTCTTGTGATGATTGTTAAAAAATTTCAGAGATAGAGCACAATGCTTATCAACTAAACCAGCATGAGTTGGAGGTGCATGAGGTCATGCTCGTGCACCGCGAAGAGAGGGTGTTTCCACCAATCTATCTATGTCAAGAATTCATGAGGATTACGGAAATTTCACAGGATTTTAACACTTTAGTGCGTAATGCAGGCTTGGAGCGTTTCATTGAGGATGATCTGATCCAATAAGTGAAACTAACTATGTCTGTGGTGCAGGATTTTAGTTTTAAATGGTCTCCAACTAACCCAAAGGTCCATTATAAAATTTACAATAAAGTTGTGAGTCTGCCTTTTAGTGTCTTTTGTGCAGCTATTAAGGTACCCGAGTGAGGGTCTTGTGAGAAGATAAGTGGGCAGCCCAAACCACTACTGGATTTTTGCTCTGATACCATCTGTGGTGACCCAGTACACCACTGCATGTGTAGTGCGCAATTCGATGACATAATACTCACAGAAGGACTTATCCGTGAATATTACATCCCTCAGAGTAGTACAATAGAAACATAGCATGACCAGGCAAAGCTATATAATACAAACTTCATTACAAAATCTCGAGAATCTCTTTGAAGAATCAAAGAAGATCTCGTACAAATTAAACATCAGAAGAAGCAATTCGAAGATCCAAGCTGGAGAAGAACTGTAACTCAGAACTAAATCCTCTACCCTCTAGACCAGTAACATCAAGATAGAACTCAGTGTTTGCACATGCATTTGCACATCAAGTTCAATCTTTATGTACAGATCTAGTCAATCAAAGATCCAAATAAGATCCAATAAATCCCAAATGCATTTATCACTCATGCATCAAAAGCCTGTGAAATAAAAGTACTTAGAGTAAAACATCTCAAGTACCAAGGATCTTAAATGCTATACATCACAAGTAGGTATACAGTACATTGTAATCCTAGTCTACACAACCACTCTTTGCCCAGGTAATTACTCCAATTGCATGCCTTACTGCAATGGAATAAACAAAGACAAATTGATCCTATAGTAGTTGTTGTCTAACTTGGTTCTATATAGGACTAAGTATTATGTAATTGAATTACCTCATCTTGATTATGATAGGCTTCTCATGGCATCTGTTGATCCTTCATGGTGTTGATCACATCGTAGGAGTGGTATGGTAGCTTCCATCAATGCATATGCCTTCTCCTAATTATGTACTAAACTATAATGATTCACCTCCATACTTGGTAACCAAGGATATGATATATACCCTGTAGTTACCATGGTCTGATGACTCTTCATGATTATCAAATATCCCTAATTGTTGGCTCCTATACTTATTCTATACCATGTTCTACTCCATCCTATTCATTCATAGAATGGGGTATTCATCACTGTGACTTAATAATCTCTGACTATTTCAGAACTCTCCATTTCTCATTGAACTGATACATGCTAGACTTCTAACTATTCATACCTAGGTGTAAAGAAAGTAGTAAAGTAGGTTTACTCAAGTTGAGTAAGAATATTCTATACAAGTATGATTGTATCATTCTCAAGTGGATGATCATCATAGTTGTAGGAAATATGGTTTAGATAAGATGGCTTCCTATGATCTTTACCAACCTACAGATCTCCTAAAAGGTTTTAAACCTAAGGTCGCTTCGCTCTGATACCATATGTGGTGACCCAGCACACTACTCCATGTGTAGTGCGCAAGTCGATGACATAATACTCACAGAAGGATTTATCTGTGAATATTACATCCCAGAGTAGTACAACAGAAACATAGCGGGACCAGGCAAAGCTATAGAATACAAACTTCATTACAAAATCTTGAGAATCTCTTTGATGAATGAAGAAGATCTCATACAAATGCAACATCAAAAGAAACAATTCGAAGATCCAAGCTCGAGAAGAACTCAAGCTCAGAACTAATCTACTACGGCTGATGCCAGCCCTAATCTATGGCTTATAACATCTAACTCCAAGAATGGAATCCACCTATACTTTGATAGCTTATCCTCCATCAACGTTGTTGATGACGATGCTTCACGATGACGACTTCCATCAGGCTTCAACTCTAAGCAGGGGGTCAAACGGGAACGAATGAGTAACGAGCGTTACTCAGCAAGTTCATGATATAAAGTGGGTGGTTTGATGCACTAACTACAGCTATAGACTCGAAAGAGTCATAAGATAATGCAAGGTTTTTGTAAATCTTTCTTCAAGATATTGCTTTTACTTCTGAAAACTATGCCCGCCAGACCATCACAGGACTAGAACTTCATGGAGTTGCCTTTCCTATAGCATTCGCAGTTTCTTTCCGGAACAGGGGGGTAACATGCCACATCCTTTTACACTCTACAGAGGTGCATTACTTTACCCATGGACGACCAAGACCATGTTGCACAACCAGGTGTACATTCCTGTCCACTCCCACTCAGGTGTGGGGCCCGGTTGTTGGTCCAAGCCAAACCGTGCTTCTCCGCACAACGCATGCCCACCCATTTCCGCCAGCAGGTTGCACGCCTGATTCCACCCCTCACGATGGAGATCTACGCGCCCCTGGCAGACACTCATAGACCCCAGATTCCGTGGGACGTAAGGGCTCCCACCCATGTGCATGTAGTCCGCAGAACCTACAGCGTACGTCTCTGGCAGCCCGTTGACATGCGAACGAGAAAAGATCACAACTGACTTACTCCCCCCAAAGAAGACCCATGGTTAACGCGGTATTTACGGCGCACCGAGTTCTGACGGCAGTTGTGGTTAATTCCTAGGTAATACTTTCCCATGCAGATGGAACCTTCCTTTGACCTATTCATCTTACCATGGTCCCATCCGCCCACCAAACAGAACACTATCACTCGGGTAGTCATTCAAGTAGTCATATTATTATAAAAATAGGATCATGCATTCTTTTGAGACTAGGTGGTAATACGTTAGAGTTTTCGCAATTAGTTTGTTATGAAGTACTGCAAAGTATATGATACATGCTTAGTAATGAGATGCATCGTGAATTACCCTGGAAAACCCCCAGCTTACAAGTGTAAGCCACGTTTGATACGATATCTCAATCACATATGTTTTAGGTGAATTGTTTCGTTATTTGTGGTGATGTGGTTATTGCCTCTTTTAGACTTACATGTTTTTTCACTTTTACTTAGCAAACAATTGTTATCATGTTTAAGTAGAAGGGTTTAGTAATTTTTTAGGTAATAAGACCATAGCACATGGAAAACAACTATTGAAAAGATAGCAGACACATTTTATCTGATATTCAAAAAGTGTAGAGCTTATGACAAGGAGTTAAATTGAAACTGGTGCACTAGTACAACTAACTCTATCATCACAATACTTGCTAATGACTTGTGATGATAGGTTTTAGTAGGTGTGAAAACATGAGGTTTATTAGTAAGGAAAATTATGAGGTGGTAGTTATTTCTGGTCATAATGAAATATAATAAAATTTCAGTATATGTTTAGAAATAAGTTTATAAGTTAAACAAAATGTTTTATGTTTGACATATTTGGATTGGAAGTGCTTTTCTCTTTAATTTGATATAACATTTTATGTTTTCTGAAAGTATTTGAATAAGTTATTATTTTATTAGTTTTAAATGAATTAAATGGCTAGACAAATATAACACATATGAAACCTTGGTCAAATGACTTAGAAAACATCATAGGTGAGTTGCATTTGTCATTTGGAGCATTTTGGTATATAACTTGTACTAGGTAACATGCCCGTGCGTTGCAACGGGTGAGAAAAATATGCACCATGCATGTTTACACGTGTAGCCTTTTGTGTTGCCACGTAGAGTTTCAGTGCATCGACGTAGCGTTAAGTGGTGAACCAATGTCGTGTGTCGCCACCTCGTTCCACTTCGCGAAGGCCTTCACATCCCTCAAGGTCAGGGGTAGACGAAGAAGGGAAAGTCGAATAAATCATTTGGGGGAGGAGTCAAAAAACGGATAGACGCTGCCCATTCGATCATCTGCTCCTACTCTGAGGCTTTCGCCAATGAACTCCCATCAAATCAAAGACACAACCATTCAACTCTCAATAAACCAGTCTACCAGCAAGATACACAAACATGTTGCGTTGCATTGCTCACTTTAAGGTTAAAATACAAACTTCACAATATCCACCCTATAGCATTGTTCACATTTTTGTTAAACGGGCACGTGCATTGCACCTGTAACCTTACGAATAAATGATCTTGTTCTCTTTGGTAGTAAAAAGACCCGCACTCTAACAAACTTAAGAAAATTGTTTCTTAAATAATTTCCAAAAACTCGGTGCAACCAATAATAGATCATATAGGTCTATTTCTAGTGCTACCAGCGGCTCTCATATGTGAAGCTAATGTCAAGAAGAAATCTCCAACCATGAAGAATTTGGAATTGAGAAAAACAAGAAAAGATGTAGGGCTTATGTGTTATTTTATTATGCTCTGAATCCCATACAAGTGTTCTACTACATATGGAGTCCTACCAGACTACGGCAAGACAACCGTGCTAAACATAGCATGTATACAACTCTATTTCGTGTCCACCAAGAATGAGAGTTATTTGCCTCAATATATAGTACGAGTTAGTCATAGAATAGATTGAGAGAGATTGTGAGATCAAGAGAGAGATCCACCAGATTAACACGTAGAGGGTTTGTCCTCTTGTGTATTGTAATACTCTTCCCAATTATAGTGATACGTCGTCGTGTGTTCCGTGGTTTTTTCCCGCAAGGGTTTTCCACGTAAAAATCTGTGTTCTTGTTCTTCGTTGATCTACTTTTCGCTGCCCCGTTTTGTACATTATGTGCAGGCAGCATAACAAAGAATTGATAGGCGGCTACCGGGAGATTATTCTAGGGAAGCAAGGAAAACATGGAACATAACAGGTTATAGGCACAACTTTAACAAACTACAAAGTAACTTTCTAAAATATGTGTGAACTGATATTTAAAAGTCAAGAGATATGATTTTATGATAAAATATACCGGAAATGAGGGGTAATGTTTGGGTCCTGACCAACCTGAAATAGATGTTTTAAATAATTTGAATGAAAACAGTAGGCCAACACAAATTTGACATATTGAAGGGTAACATAAATAAGTGGGAATGAACTGAGTTAGCACATCATTTCAGAATGAAAAACGCAAGCAGCCAAAAATACCCTCAAAATATTATTATGTATTTAGCATAAGCACATATTCCATTGGACAATCGGCTAATGTAAATAACTCCAAGGGTGAGGCTGAAAGTATTGGAGATGGACAAATATATCATTATTCTCACCGGTTGAACTGTCCAAACTATATCGTGTGACCATCCTAGTGGAATAATACAATATTGAAGTTGTCCGTGAACTGCAATTTGTCCGAGTAAACATCGGAATAATATGTTGTGGCTCATCGATTAACACCGAACCATTTATCTCAATATGAGTGGAGATTTTTTCCGATGACTTATCTGGAAAAGGCAGTTAGTCTAAACTCCTATGTTCAACATACTATATCTAGCTTTTCTACCTTCCAAATCACATATGCACAACCAACAAACGAACAATTGACTTATCGGGGAAATGCAATTAGTCTAAACTCCTATGTTCATGTACTCAAATAACTATACTATATCTAGATTTTCTACCTTCGAATCACACATGCACAACCAACAAACGAACAATAATTGATTAACATCATATCGGACCTGGCAAAGCTAGCTCTGCATGGGGCAATTTGATGTACACCGGGCTTGAGCCATGACTGCCCCGTCTTCTTGCACACCTGCAGGCTGTAGCTGACATCAGAGATTTCACATGGGAAACTGTAGTACAACAACCGTCGCCCCAAATATTCAGGCAGAGGATGCAATCGGCACGGGATTATCAAAGTCGATGGGGAAAAAGCTCGGAGCCGGTCGGCTGGAAGTACCTGCACGCGTTCCTAAGGCTAATGGAAATTGCGCCCTTTCTCCTGCCCCTTCCGGCGGCCGCCGGAGCCAGGAACGCCCTTGCCGCTGATGCTTAACTGACCACTTTTTTCTCGTCGGAACCCTCGATCTCCTCCTTCTCTTACTCGCTGATGATGCAGCTGCTCCTTGTCGGCGTGTGGTGGCGGCCGCGGCTATGGAAGAAGGGGGCGCAGGTTGTTTGATTAGGTACACAATCTCAAGCCTACTCTCCGCCTCCTATAGCGCCGCCGTGCGACAGTTTCCTCGAGCTGAACGTCTGCACGACCCTGGGGCACACTCCTCGATGTCCTCTTTGGCGAGGAGCACCGCCAGCGTCAATGAAGGCTGCGATGACACCTGCAGAGGAGTCGAAGATGGTGGCCAGGCGCGGACGGAGCAGTCGGGGAAGACGAAGTTGGCGACGGCGTCACTCAATTCGCCTGGGCCCGTGGTTCGTAAGGGCTGCGGCTTGGGTCCTTAACAGGAGCGATTCGTGACTCGTGAGGAGATGATTGAGGAGACAATTCAATGTGGACTCAAAGGGATTTGGATGGAATGTGCGTCATTACCGCTAATTAATGCGGGCGCTGATGGATCGCTGGTGTTACAATGGACAACGTATTGAGTGAGTTGGACGAAAGGTGAGACGTAACGCGGTGGAGGCAGACTAAGGAACCAATCGTGCTTTTTAGGTAGTAGAGATTTTTCTGATTTTATGAATTATTTATTATTTTTCTCAATTTTAAATGATTTAATTTAATTAAAGAAAATTTTAAATTTTAAATTTTGTTAAATATTTTTGAAAAGTTGATAAACATTTATATTATATTTTTCTAAACATTTCCATATTTTATTTGTATTTTTCTGATTAATGGATTAAAAGTTATTGAGTTATCAATTTTAATCATTTTTCTGCTATTTTAAATTGACAGGTGGGTCCCACCTGTCATATTCGGTTTTAACTCAAAAAGAAAAAGAAATAGGATTGTGACATCATGATGATGTCATGATTGCTTCATCCCAGTTTGGGGATTCCTCACTGCCGATTCAATTGAGTGATTGATCACGAATTGGTCCAAATTAATCGGTACAGAGAGCTAGAGGTCTCAACGAGTTTGGGGAAGGTGGCGAAGTGACCAAACGGTCACCGGAACGTCGCTGGCATCCAATTGCGCGGCGGCCGGCGGTGGTCAACGGCGCTCCGACAAATTTGGAAACGAAAACGAAAACGAAAGGCACCATAGTGCTCAGCGGCTTACTAGGAGCACGGTGAAGTGATTGGGGAGGTGCGAAGCTGCCCAACGGCGACGAATCGCTGGCGGCGGCCTTCTGCCGGCCGCGGAGAAGAACGCTCGATTCCGGTTATATACGGCTCCTCGGCGGCCTGGAGTACTCGAGGTGAGGAAGAGGACCACGGGGAACCTGTTGGTGGTCTCGGAATAGCGCGGGGATGGCCAGAACGTCGGCGCACGACGGCGACCGTGGTGGCTAGGGTTAGGGTTTCTGCTCGTTTTTCTTGCAGAGAGAGAGAGAGCAACGAATGCGAGAGGGAGAGAGTGAGTAGAGAGAGATGTAGACGCCTCTCGGGGTGGTCTTATCCCCACGGAACGGCGGCGGCATGAGGTGGCAGCGGCGAGGAGAGCTGCACGATCTTCTCCTCTTCCTTCTTGCAGAGGAAGAAGAAAGGAAAAGATTTTGCGGAATTTTGATAACCCCCTACAAGTTCTCGAATTTACAAACAGGTCCTTTTGTCTTAAAAACTGAGAGAAAACATTTGTTTTCAGGGCCAAATTGTAAACCTAAAAATTATTAAAAATTATATTTGGAAAGCTCATCAAATTTGCAACCTCACCATGTTTTGTTTTGGTAAATTTGAAGAATATATGTATTTTTTTATTTGGGGTGCTAGATTAAGTGATTTTATTGTTTTCACTCAATTTAATTTATTAAATGTCTTAAAATTTTATTTTAGGCATGAATCTTACATTCTCACAACACACATATGGTTCCCATGTGGTGTGTTATAAGTGGATCATATTGTATACAATTCCTTATAAAAAGTAATTTGGCATCACTACTAGGTACTGTTTGTATATACTGTAATGAAAATCATTTAATATGGAATTTTATTCCATGATACACCAAATGAGTTTAATGGGTGAAGAGACTTGTTTTTCTTTTATAACTTTGTTATTCTCCTAACTTAAATTCTTTGCAAGCTTGGTTGACATTTACTAAGTGTGTGTGAAAGAAAGGATTGTTGTTTTTAGTACTTGCTTAAATGGAAACTTGAGTGGCTTTGAAATCTTATTTGTTTGTTTTCCACCAATTTCCAAATGTGGATAATATCTAATGTTATTTTAGAACATGTAATCATTTACATGGTTATATATAGATGAGTTTTTGTTATTATCTGTTAGCCTTATCTATGAAAAGGATTTGGAAAACAAGGTATTAAGCTTGTTTTCATCTACCTCTACAACTCAAGACATGTGGATGCAATACCTTGTTGTTATTTCTTTCTGGATACTTGTTTCCATTTAAGAGGTTTACTATTTGTTCCTCATCTCTGTTGAGCTTGACAGAGGTTATTGGTTCTCTATTATTTCCTAGTGATTCACTGGATAATTTCTTATGATCCCTTACTGAGGCAGTGTTGCTTCTTGTGGTCTTCTGTTGCTTGATGTTCTTCTCTCTAGTTGCTACTAGTCTTCTGGTACTGCCTTTGTCATTTGCAGGGAAGATCAGCTCATGGATTCCATCTTCAACTATCTCACCCTTGTGGTGAAAACAACAAGTATTTCCAAGAAAATATTTTACTTAGATGATTATAAAAATATGGGAGTTTGTTTTATGACATCAATTAGCCTTAAGCATATAAAAAGAATCTGTTTACAAGTTTGCAAGGCTTGTCCCCAAATTACTTTTCATATCCAAGAGGCTGAGATGTACTAGGTTATTCAACCTTCTGTTTGTTTGTGTATGACACTCAATTGTTTGAGTATACAAAAGTGATCTGTTAACAAGGTAGCTAGTCTTGTTATCAAACTACTTCTATATAACACTAACATTGGAGTATCACACTCTTTCAAGAGAGTGAATAAGATCATATCAAGATATAAGAGTTTCCAAGTACTCTTATAGAAGATTAGAGTAGCACTTCAAGCACGCTCTAAATAATCTTCTTGGAGATCTTCATGTGGCAGTTCCTCATGTCTTGTGATTTCTTCTCTTGCAGAATATCTTGGAAGAGATTGGGGAAATAAGATACATTGGTCTAGCCAAAATAACAATATCTAGATTAAGATTTAATTCATGCTTTTATTATCCTTCCATACATTTCTTGTTTTGCTTCCCATAAGATAGATACTTAACTCATACATGATTGGTTTTATTTAGCTTTCAATCCAATTCCTCTAATAGAGGTTATATCTTGTTGTTATTCATTACTTGTATCCAGGGATACTTGATTTGTTGATTATTGATGTGGGTGGAAATATAGAGTGTTTGTGGGATGATGACTTAAGATAGTAAGTTGATCAAGTGGTTTTTTGATGTGTTGAGATCTCATATGCTCACTTATATAAGATGAATAAGACAATGAGCATGTGAATGTTATTAGGGTTTAATGACTTATGTAATAGTTGTTAGTTGGTTACTTAGAGTGTCATGTTGTTATTTTACATTATTCATTTGTATTCATGATACAGACATAGAGGTTTGGAAAGATCATATATGATGATCAAGGTTTTAACAGTGGTTGAAGAAGATTTGATTCTTCTCTTAGGTACTTCTTTTATAGTTGATGAGATATGTACATATTCGATAAATATGTTAATACAATTAATATACCATTTCCCACTTGTGGGTTTTAAGTTATGCCTTGTTTGTATCACTTATGTTCTATTGAACCATTGTTATTACTTGTGATGGTTCACCTGATAGTTATGAGATGATTTTTAGAGATGTTGTTGAAATGAATTGATAACTTAGGGAGTTGTTGTTTTATAGGAGATCACATCTCTGTTGATGAGATGGTTCAATTAGGAATTATTCATTGGTGGAAGTATGATCATGAGTTATGTGATTTGAATACTCACCCCTCTTTGAGTTCTAGATACCTAGTGAATTATCCCAAGTCACTTATAGACTTGTGGTTCAGGTTGTTGAGAGTTTGTGTTGGTCATAACGAACTATGGTTTGTCTTATCAACTCATTTGGTTTCAAAAGATACTTGGTATAAAGATCACTCCAAATGTACTCTTGACTAGATGAACTAGACCTAATTCATCATGTCAAGTGAAACATTGGTCACTTTGATTCGTTTAAACTTTCGTGCCAAAATTTCCCGTACTTTTAGATGCATGCTTTGCAAATGCACATATTAAATTTAGATCCTTATAACTTCCCAAACACTGGGATGTTACAGTATCATATGGAGAGATTTGCCAAAGCAGAAGCTTCACAGGGGAGAGGTAAAATTCGTTAAATTCAACTCCCTAGCATTCGATACTTTGCCTACTTTATTGTTAAATGTGTGTTAGCTAGAAAAACTGCCAGCAAGCTATCTATCTATGATTTGGCGTTTATTGCAGCTGCCTTAAGATGTGGTAGGTCATATAGCTTTCGCGCTTTGATTGCTTACCTTCTCTCACATAACCGGTAGAAGGGAGAAGTTTGTGGAGGTCTTATTGCCTCGTGCTTGCTAGCTTTGCATGGTTTGGAGCCACACCTCTAGACTTTCAGTTTCCTATAGAGAGGATTAATCTTGTTTCCATGGTTCAACATAAGTTTCTTTCTACCTATGCTCACTTACATAATTTATCTTTTGAATTAACTTTCTCCAAACGATCCGGGTGGAGAGTTGTTAAAACTGTTAGGGAAGTACTTTTGCCTGCACCTCTTTTGTTTGATATTAATAACAGACAAGGATGGGAGATTTCTGAGAGTGAGATGCACACATACCTTGAGCATCACCCCCAGCAAGGGGTGGATGCCGACGAGGGGGGCGATGGTGATTTCGTCCAGCCCTACGACGCCATGGGGATTCCATACCAGCACCCCAGTTATGACTATGCGCCCACTGCATCATCTTCCTCTTATGCGCCTGAGTATGACCACGCGAGGGACGACCCACCGGAGTGGGATATTTCCCGCGCTTTGATTGATCTCCACTTAGGCCAAAAGCCTAAGCTTGGGGGGAGGTATACCGACATCACACTCATTTATATATCATGATCGGTCGGTTCTTTGTATATCCATATTTTGTTTCTTTTGCTTGTTTTTGTTTCTTTCTCTTCTTTTGTTTTTATTGTTTTGTTTTCGCTTTCCAAAACACAAAAAGACCAAAAAAAAATCTGTTGTTTCTCTCTATTTATTTCTTTATTTTGTTTGGTTTGTTTGTTTGTTTTCTTTTGTTTTTGTTTCATTTCTAAAACCCAAAAATATTTTGCTTTGTTTGCTTGTTCTCTTCTGTTCGTGATTTAATTGAAAACCCCAAAACTATTTGGTGTTCTTCTTTTGTTTTGTAAAGTTGCTGCAGAGTTCAACAGTCGTCCGTGACTCCATTGGAGCTTGGTTTTCGTTATATATTATTCGAGCCACAAGTGAAGAGAAATAATGACCATATACGACAATTCAAGTTGTGATGAGAGGCTGGTATGAACTCTATTTGCTTTCATTTTTGCACATATATCCATCTATGTGAGCATGCTTAGTTTGTTCGTATAAGATATATGTGACTTAATGGCCTCTTATTAGGTCATGCTCTCTCATGTTTTGTTCCAATTTATTAATGGTAAATGACATGTCATATAAATATTTGTTCGCATTGTTCTATTCATAGAAGGACATGATATTGTGGTAGCCTCCTCTGACTATTTCATTTGAGTCGACCTGGCACATGCTCACGCATGCTAAGACTGAAAACAAAACGTCAATAAGCCTCGATGATTTATTTTGCCTCAGAATTCTAGTATCAATTTTATGCCCCAATTAATTTTACTTTGTCGCAAACATCATTATGATAGTTGTTGCTCTCTTGATTGTCGCTCCCTGTCTATTGCTAGCCTTCACATGTACTGAGTATGAGCTCTACTCGTGCATCCAACTCCCAAAAACTAGAGTCTGTCAAATGTGTCCACCATACCTTCCTATATGTGGTATTTAACTGCCACTCCAAGTAAATTGCTCATGTGCTACCTTTAAAACCCCTGTTTTAGCTCATGAGGACGTAAATAGAGAATCTTTATCTCACTTGTTGATTGGATTTCACACCCTGGACTAGTGGCTTCATCCGGTTATCCAAATGATAGAAGAGCTGGCAGCGGGGTGCCCAGCCCCAAATTACTACACACAAATTCTCTTCACTCTTTTCCCCCTGATTTATCAGTCAAGGCATAATTGTGTAAACAAAAGAGAAAGACGGATGACCTTCTAGCCAAATGCGTCCTTCACATGGGAACCGCTCTTGTGAATCTAGTTGGCTTGTGACATACAGTATTGTCTGTTAACATTCATTGACATAAGCATACACCTATCTCAAAATGTTTTCAATACCCCTGTTTAATAAAATAAAAAGCTCTAGCACATGAGTGATCCATGCTTCCCTCTGCAAAGCGCCTTTCTTTTACTTTTATGTTGAGTCTCCGCCATATTCTTTGAGCACTTTCTTGAGAGCACAATGGTCATTCTTAGTGTGATGTGTTTGTCCCAAAGTACGGTTTATTGTGGTATAACTTTGATACTTGTATCTTTAATATCTTTACTTCTAGTCTTCCCTTGAACTTCAGAGGTGCCCTGGCATTTATGTTTTGCCCCACACTTAAGGGCAAGAGAGATACCACTTTATTAGATCTTTTTATGAATATTACAATCTTCCAAATAGTTATGCTTCATGTTGTTTATTATTAATATGTTGTTATCTCTTCATGGTTTGCATAGCTATTAAGTGACGGTATCTTGCATATATCTTATCATGAGCATAATTAAGTATTGGATCATATAGTGAGTATATTTACATCATATGAAAGAAATGTGTTCGTAGAAGTCTTTTATTGCACCCAGTTGTCACTGGATTGTTTGAGGACAAGCAATAAGCTAAGCTTGGGGGAGTTGATACGTCGAAAACGTATCTCCTTTTCGGGACAGTTTTCTTATTGTTTTCCTCTAAGCTTGTGTGTTTTGAATACAACTAACACGGACTAACGTTGTTTTCAGCAGAATTACCTTGGTGTCTTGTTTTTGTGTAGAAAAAACAACTTTCGGGAAATTACCCAGAAAAGACCCCGTTGGTGTTTTCACCCCGGAAGACCCGGGAGCTAGAAGAGGCCAGGAGAAGAGCCACAGGGTGGCCACACCCCCTTGCCCCCCCTTGGCCGCGCCAGCCTATGGTTTGGGAACCTAGAGCCCCTCTCGGACTCCCCTTTCGACTACAAATAGCCTTCAACCCTAAAACGCGAGGGGGTCGTCATATTCCACAGAAACACAACACAGCGCCGCCGCCCAATCCCGAACCTCGATTCGGGGATTAAAAAAATCTGTTCTAGCACCCTACCGGGACAGGGAATTGGAGGAGATCATCGTCATCATCATCACCAACGCCTCTCCACCGACCATCCATGTGTGAGTAATTCCCTGCTGTAGGCTGAAGGGGCTGGTAGGGATTGGATGAGATCGTTCATGTAATAATGTCGTGATTGTTAGGGCATAGTGCCTAGTATCTTCTCTTAGTGCTATTGACATTGTTGCAACTTGTTATGCCTAATGCTTGCCACTTTGGGCCCGAGTGCCATGATCTCAGATCTGAACATTTATTGAATCACGATGATAATTATTGTTTCTTGATCATACCTGCAATTGTTTACACACATTGTTGTCCGGAACCCGAGGCCCCAAAGTGACAGAAATTGGGACAACCGGAGGGGGTGGCTGTGATGTGAGGATCACATGTGTTCACGGAGTGCTAATGCTTTGCTCCGGTGTTCTATAAAAAAGGAACACCTTAATTACCAGTAGTTCCCTTGAGGCCCCACTGAAAACGGGCTGGTAGGACAAAAGTTGTTGTGCACGTTCTCATTACGAGCACGTACGACTATTTACGGAACACATTCCTATGGTTACTTAGTGCTTGGATACTTTATCTTATTTATCTGCAATGCCCATGACTTGATCATTATATGAACTATCTTATCCATGCAACGTCCGTTCAATCATCCCTATGCCTACATTATTTAATCCCGTTGTTTACTTCAAACACTATTGCTGCTGTTTTCATTCCACTTCTGCTATTATTTCACTACTACTGCTAATATAAAACTGTTACTACTGATAAACCACTGCGAACAAAAGTAATTTCAGGTGCAGGTGAATTGACAACTCACTTGTTAAGGCTCACAAATATTCTTTGCCTCCCCTTGTGTCGAATCAATAAATTTGGGTTTTACTTCCCTCGAAGACTGTTGCGATCCAATATACTCGTGGGTCATCAAGGCCTCCTCATTAAAAACCTTCCAGTCCCTTTCGGTACCCTGGATAGGAAAAAAGAGCGTAAGAAACCTGGTCGCCTAAGCATCAAATGTACTTACATTGTTAAGCAACAACGGCAAAATAAACTAGGGGGGTCATCGTCCCAACAACACAAACTACGGGAATGAAAACAAGCTTTTGCTAACTCATGTGCCACTGGATTTGCTTCCCTCTGGCAATGCTCGTAGACGATTTTGTCAAAACCCAAACCAAGCATAGAGCAGTCTTGGAAGATTGCCGCTGCAGCTGTTGCCGAGAAGCCACCATCCTTACGGCATGTACAATGGTTCTTTCTTAATAATTACACGTAATATAATTGTTTAGCTGACGGAGAGAGAAACAGATAAAAGACTTTTGTCTTCTCTTAGCTAAGAGATCACCTCTTAGTATAATTGTCTCACCAAATATTTAGGATATCTGGTTGTTAGTGATAGGACTAAAAAATAGCCCATTGTACAACATGCCTTTGTCATATCTATATCACCCGGCGGAGTTAAGATAAGACAACCTTATCTAGGGGCGGAGACAGGCCCCGGGCAAACCTGGCCATGGCCCGGGGCGTGGTGACGTAATTTGCATAATGTTTAGCACTGTTTGGCACTATTTGACATTATAACATAGTTGTTTGCCTGGGACGTTACACAGCGTTGGCTCCGCCACTGGACTTATCAACTATTGTACATGCCCTTAACGTTGCGACACCACCACAACGCATGGTGTCGGCAGTAGTGCCAACGGCCTCCATATTTCACCCCTAGAACCACTCCGCTCTTTGTTTCTTTAGCACCGGCTAGCTAGCGACAAGTAGAAGCATGGCGGGAAGACACCGACCCATTAGAGAGTAGGATAGCACAACCGTGTGATGTATTGTGAATTGTTGATCTACCTAATGGGTCCCAGCGGGTAAGATACCCAGCTCCATAAAGATTTATACCCACGCATGCGGGTACGAGTAAAGATTTATACCCGCGGATACAAGTATATGGATAGAGTTTTGTATCTACAAGTTATAAGATACTGCCATGCAAAAAAAAAGTTATAAGATACTATATTTCTCCGGGCCGATCACATAGGACTGCAGCCTGTGCGCCGCACAGCTCGCATCCACTATATATCGCTTATAGCGATTCCTATTCCCACACGCTCATTGTCAATCTTCCTCTTCGGCCGGCCCATTTACTAAGGAGAAAATACAGGAAAATAAGATGGATAGGAGGGATCAAACCTGGGACGTGGTCTTCGTGGTTGTAGAGGCACAGCCAATGGGCTAGAATGTCTTCGTGTCTAAACGTCTCTCTTAATATTTTTTATCATCTACTTTTTTTGTTTTCTTTTTTTTCCATTTTCTTTTCTGTTTTTTCTTTTACGTTTTATTCTTTTCTTTTCTGTTTAAACTACAAAAAAATTCAAACTTTAAAATGTTCAAATTTATAAATTGTTCAAATTCGAAAATCGTTCGAATAAAAAATGTTCAAATTTAAAATTGTTCAAATTCGAAAATTGTTCGGATAAAAAATGTTCAAATTTAAAATTGTTCAAATGAGAAAACGTTCATTTTAAAAATTGTTCATCAGTTTCAAAAAATATTTATATAAAAATTGTTCTGATTCAAAAATTGTTCATCATTTTTCATAAGTTCTTTATTTTCAAAAAAGAATCACTCGTTTAAAAAATGGTTCATTTTAAAAAATCACTATTTTCAAAATTTGTTCGTTTTCAAAATCTGTTCACATTTTTTTAATCTGGATCGATTTTAAAATCATGAACAATTTTAAAACTGAATATTTTTTTATTCCAACGTTTTTCAGCTGGTGGTTTTACATTTAAACATTCTAGAAACTATTTTTCCAAAAATAAAGTTTAAATGCTAAGAAAAAACTATAAAAAAATGGGAAGAAAACTAACCTGTACGTTGCTGCTTGTTGGCTCCTGCGGCAAAATGGGCCAGGCCCATGTAACGCAGACTGGGGGCGACGCTGGCTTGCGAGCCCGAGCAAGGCAGAGCCTCCAACTCGCTGAAAGCGATGTATAGGGAACCCGCACAGCTCAAAAAAAAATCGGGGCTCAAAGTTTCTGTATTAGCCTAGCAACAAAAATAAGAAAATAGCCGAAGGGCCCCTTGTCCGTCTGCTTGGGAAAGTGGTATGGTAACGGGCTGGCCTTATTTGGGCGCAACATGTGCTGTGCCTTAGGCCTACACGCGGGCGATCTCCTCGCAACCTGAAGAGGCTCAAAAATCCTATAAAAACATAAAGAGGCTAAAAAACAGAACTCCCTCCGTCTCATATTAAGTGTCACAAAAGTGGATAAAAATGGTTGTATCTAGACATATTTTAGTGTTAGATACATCTATCGTCTACTTTTACGACACTTAATATGAGACGGAGGGAGTAAACATCTTCGCAATGACTTAAAACAGGATTTGGGTGTGCACGCCGATCGCTACCGAAGAGAGAAATGCACTTACATTCTATATACTTACCGGATGTTACGATAATTACGCCATGCTAGATCATAGACGACACCGAGGCACGATATCTGTTAACGCAGTTCGGCGCTTAACACCTACGTCTGCGGGGCATGACTACGGGCGCTCCTCCCCAAAGATATCGCAACGGCCACCCTAGGCGCCGGCACAAGCCGCCGGCTGCCCCTGCGTGCCTATTGCTATCAAGTCGTCGTGGTTACGTTGTGTGGCACCCCCCACATTATATGAGAGGCCAACGGGTACAACAGTTCGACTACAATACTACTCGTACCTAACCACACCTAATACAACTCCAAGTCCTAATGTAACCCCTTCGTACAAATATTCGACACAAATACAACAAAATCCACCTTGGCGAATATTCTCCACCACCTTGAGTTCGTCCAAGCGTCAAACTTCCATGTACTCCGGACTTGGGTTGTCTTCTTTGTAGCTTACTGCGAGTTACCCGACGAGTCTGGCACAGACCCGCCGCCTCCGTGGAACACTGCTGCTACTCCCGCAACTTCAGTCTCCATGACTCCAACTGCAATAGTGCTCCCTCGCAACTTCTAAAGATGCAAAGATGTCATCTCTCCCATCATCACGGTCACCTTATTTTTCATGATTCGCATGGTCGTCTTATTCCGATCACAGCAGAATATCATACCACCATCATGAAGAACTCCAAGCGAAGTTAGATTCCTCTTCAGCCCTGGCACATGCCTGACTCCCCGAAGCACTTGCTCTAGTCCGTCAAACATCTTGATTTTGATGTCACCTACTCCAGCAACACGGTGGCCCGTGTCATCGCCCATGTATCTTGTATCAAACTCACTAGACTTGTACGAAGAGAACCACTCCCTATTGGGCGTCGCATGAAAAGAGCTAGCTGAATCCAACATGCACGCTTCACCTTTAGTTGACCGTCTATCTGACACTAAGAGAACGTCGCTGTCCGAGTCACCACTTTGAGTTACTACATTAGCACTTGATCCACCACTGAGATCTGGACAATCCTTCTTGATATGTCCCCACTGCTTGCACTTGTAATATTGCACTTTCTTCTTTTTCCTGTTCTTTCCTGCCTCATGTCCTTTCCTGCCTGACTCACCCTTGACCAGCAAACCAACACCATGAGAGACTTCCTCCGCGTCATTCTTTTTCCTCGTATCATAGGATAATAATGCCGCAGTGATATCCTCAAGCTGAACGGTCTCCTTGCCGTACGTTAACGTAGTGATCAAATGCTCATAGGACGGTGGCAACGAACAAAGAAGGAGAATCGTCCTATCCTCGTCGTCAATCTTCACACTCAGACGTGCTAGATCCGTGACAACCTGATTAAAGGCATTCATGTGTTCCACAAGACCCGACCCTTCCTGCATCTTCAGCCTATAGAAATTCTGCTTCAAATACACCTTGGTCGTTGCAGTCTTGGACATAAACTGACTCTCCTGCTTCTCCCAAATCTTTTTCGGCGAATTCTCATCCATCACATGATACATGACCTGATCCGACAGACACAACCGTATGGTCCCGGCTGGTTGCATCTGCAACTCCTCCCAGTCATTATTGTCCATCTTAGCCGGCTTGACATCCCGCAACACCTTCAAGCATCCCTGTTCTGCCAACATATCCTTCACCTTCGTCTGCCATAGCGTGAAGTTTCCAGTTCCATTGAACTTTTGCACTTCAAACTTGGTACCCGTTGGTGCCATGATCTACAGCTGACCGGCGAAAAATAACTTCCGCTCAACCTCCGATGTCTTGTTTTGCCTTGATCGTCAATGCCCTCCAATGAACTCGTATTGTATCACGGATCCTAATTCCACTGACAGATTTGCCACGATCTATCAAGAAACCTCTGCGCATGCACTTGTCCGTCCTTCAGAAAAATTCCGTGGAACCCGATCGTAACCATAGGTCCTGCTCCACCTTATTTTCTAAACCTGTGAAACAATTTATCCTCTGCCCTGCTCGCCTCCGTTGCCTCGGCCTTTATTGCGCCGCATCGGCCTTACCTTTTCCTTGCATATCACGGAAACCGAGTCCAAAACAGACACGACATGAACCCACATCAGCTCAGCCATTGTCCCCTGGATCCAACCTGAACGCACGTATCCTTTGATTAATCCCTTCACATG
Organism: Alopecurus myosuroides; assembly: GCA_028641055.1. Lineage (NCBI taxonomy): Eukaryota > Viridiplantae > Streptophyta > Magnoliopsida > Poales > Poaceae > Alopecurus > Alopecurus myosuroides. The sequence goes on along the minus strand of CM054061.1, from coordinate 219,092,621 downwards.
TATGTATGGTAAATCCCCTGGACTTCTGCATAGGTTGCCTTTACTTGTACGTATCGTCAATCTCTTCACGTGTATATGTGCACAATGCTGCCTTCTTTTCTGATGTGTTGCAACCAGATGCTGCCACGGACGCAGCTACCTGTTCGGTCTGCTCTTTCTATTATTCTCGGAAAATAATCGCCGATGATTTGTGAGATGATTTGTGACAGCCGACTCTTCTTCCGTTTCTTGATTCTCGCCAGCGTCTATCGCCGACCCTGTCGTAATAGTCCGCCACCTCACGCATCATTCGTGCACGAGCCGTGTGCACCATGGCGACCCACATCGTCGATACAACTCGTCCGCAGTGCCACGACGCCGCCTGTGTGCAACACCGAGCGCATCTTTCTGATGCTCTCCCACTCCGATCTATTCGGTTGTCCTCCACGTCTGGTCGCCGATCTGATCGCGAGCCTAAGCGCCGCCTCCACGACGTCTTCCTCGGCCACTATGCCGGTCCGATCGCCACGTCTAGCCGATCCCTACCGGTTTGCAGCCCATCGGACGGTCAAGGCCTCCTGCCCGAAGTGTCCGGCACCACCGATCACATCCGCGATTGCCGCTATGCTCCACCTTGCGCCTATCGTACGTTTCCAGGCGCCCGCCGAGCATGAACCTCGTACCTCCAGATGATCTTCCGCATAGCCTCGACCAGGCTCTGATACCACTTGTTACGATAATTACACCATGCTAGATCATAGACGACACCGAGGCACGATATTTGTTAACGCGGTTCGGAGCTTAACGCCTACATCTGCGGGGCATGACTACAGGCTTTCCTCCCCAAAGATACCGCAACGGCCGCCCTAGGCGCCGGCACAAGCCGCTGGCTCCCCCTGCGTGCCTGTTGCTATCTAGTCGTCGTGGTTACATTGTATGGCACCCCCCACATTATATGAGAGGCCAACGGGTACAAGAGTTCGACTCCAATACTACTCATATCTAGCCACACCTAATACAACTTCAAGTCCTAACGTAACCCCTTCGTACAAATATTCAACACAAATACAACACCGGAGGCTATGTCCAACTCGGTCCCTGAACTCTGGAATTACGCTAACTCAGTCCCTAAACTTGCTCATGGCGACCAGATACAGTCCAAACGACGGAAGGGCACCGTACACAAGAACGGAGTCTCCTTCTGCCGACCGAAGGGGAGCCATCTCCGACATGAAAGTTTGTCAGCTAGTCGCGCCTCCGTCGCCGTCGTCAAATCCCTTCCGCAATTAGGCTATCTGCAATGTCGGTTTTCCGCCGATCGCCTTTTCCCGTTACCGCCGTCGCCGTCCATCTCCGGCGAGAAAGTTTGTCAGCTAGTCCCACCTCCGCCATGAAATCCCTTCCGCAATCAGGATATCAGCAATGTCGGTTTGCCGCCGATCACCTTTTCCTGCCACCGTCGTCGCCGTTCATCTCCTAAACCCTCGACAAACAGAGGAAACAGGGGAGGTAAGGGTGCAGTTGCATAAATGCTGGCATGCGAAAGGCCGTGCTTGGTGGGGAATGACATAGTGGGGCCAAACTGTATGCACGTCACCAATATATGGTGTCCTTCCGTCGTTTGGACCGTATCTGGTCGTCCAGAGCAAGTTTAGGGACTGAGTTAGGGCAATTCCATAGTTCAAATATATGGACTAAACGTGCATTTCTCTCCCTACTCAATCAATGGACCGATTTCCTCCTAGCAGCTACGGCCTGACGTACCTGGATGTTGTCGCGGACGACTCCTTTCCTAAGAGCATCTCCAGTCGTCCCCCCGTCCCCCGAGAGCCACTAGGCCAAATTTTTAACTAGGTAGAGCAACAATTTTCGTCTAGTCGCGACTCTAGAAGCACAAATAACGTCGGTTTGACCCAAAATTAGAGCCGACGCACACAGCCCCAACCCAGCACGCCGGGGAGCAGTTGGGGAGGCCAGTGGAAGGGAAAAGGCGTGAAAATGTGGTCTGCCGAGTCATCGACCGTGGTAGTCGTCGTCCTCATCACCTCGATTCTTGGGTTGTTCAATGCAGTCGCCGGCAGCCTTTCAGACTGGCCGAGGCGTCCAATCAACCACGCTACGGCGTAATGGCACTCCACCGTCGGGTTTCCCGCCCACGCGTCTACACCCCTCCCGCCCTCTCACCGGTAGAAAAATCTCCACCCTTCGTCGTCGACCGCCACATCTCCACATGTAAGCTCTCTTTCGCCCCTCTCCTCTCCTATTAGCTCCTCCCTGAGACCCTCTCATCGTCCATCAGCTTCTCTCCAATAGCGAAGCGCTACCCCAGTGACGGTGCGGCGGCTAACGGCTTCGGCCGCCGTCACTTGCACGACTAGGAAGCCCGCATCCTTGAGCAGGCAGACTACCCGATGCCACCCAACTTCCGCGTGCCGGGCAATTGGCATCTGAGCGCAGGAGGCGCTCCGGTTTCTCCGGTGACCACCGGCGTGGAGCGCATGGCGGAGATCATGGACATAGGCGCCGCCATGCCGATGGAGGCCCAGCTGGATCCTCACCGGGCGGTGGACAACCACGCCATCTGGACAACCTACTTCGAGCAGCGCCGCGAGCACCGCCTGGCCTCCACGAACGGAACGGTGCGCTAATGGTGTCGGGTCGCCAAAACTTCGGCGGACGCCGCGTCTCTTAGGGCGAGCCTGGACGGACTATTGAGGCCGTCCTGGTGTACATCACGGCCGACAATTTTCCGTCATTGGTGTACCCTCCGTCGTCCCTCTCCCGCCGTCGAGGGGCCTCCTGGATGCCAAGAAGCATGGCCAACGGGTCCTCGTCCTCCTCAGCGGGGACGACCTCTCGTTCATCGGGCTCGGCGCCGAGCACTCCCCGGTCCCCCGTCAAGCCGGAGCCGTAGGAGACGCGGCTTCGACATCGTAATCGTGGCGGCAACCTCGTCATCAACGAGGGTCGCCGCGCTTCTTCGCCTCCTCATGTCCACCTTCGCCTCGTCAGGACGAAAAAGGAGACCGGCGTCGCCAAGCAGAAGACGCCAACGACGTGGACAGAGGAACGCGCCGCCATGGCCACCAACGACATTGGTGTCGTGTTCGCCGCATCCAAGGAGCCGTTCGTGGCGGAGGAGATGGAGCGGCAGAGACGCGCCCTGGAGGAGATCACCGAGTGGCGCCACGCTGTCGCCATCGAGGAGTGGGGCGTTCATGCTCGAGTACCGCGAGGAGGAGGCATCTGCGTGGCCAAATAAGTCTGGTGGCGACGACCCAGGGCGAGATGCAGCTACGCCGCCGCGAAGAAGGATGGGCCGCCGAGCGATGACGTCAACGACGACGACGGTGATTACATCGACTTCTACCACCTCCTCGGTGTAAATTAGTTTAATTTTTTTCTTGTTTAAATCGCCTATGTATCCGGCTTTATTCGGGAAAATATTGTAGAATCTCAAGTGTGCGTCCAAATCTATGCATTTTTTGTCGATTTTTGCCTATTTGTGTTGGGTTCATGACTGGGAACCGTCCCCTCCCCCCCTCCCCCCCCCCCAAAAAAAACAAATAGCGCTGGCTAGCCCCCAAACAACGCTATTTTCCACGGACAAACGACCGGGGGAGGGGGGCGAACGGCTGGAGATGCTCTAATTCATCTTCTCGCCGACGCCTCTTCCTTGCCCGTTCGTCTTCTCGGCGAGTCGTTGTTATGTGTTGATCGGCAAAAATGATTTGGCAAATTGAATTCAACAAGGTGCATGTGTCAATGTGTCTTTTCTCCTTCGTCCTAGGTGTCGTGGATGTTGATGATTTTTTTAGCCTTATATATTTGATCCAAAAAATTGTGTTTTATAAATTAAAATTGTTCGTTCAATGTTTTCAACGAGATAGGGCCCATTTAAACTGTCACACAGGGTTTTTGATTTCACTGAGCCGGTCCCGGGTCTAGTTCCGTCTATACCCTATCCATTGTCATCCTTACACGTTAGTGTGTCTATGAGCCGAGATGAAGCGCTTGTGTACAAGCTCGAAGTACACCTCGAATCCATGACTCGTCCGCAAGGAGAATGTTTTCGGGGTGGAAAAAAATTAACATCATGCTATCGGTCTTTCAAAGGCAGTATCTACACGTGGAATTTTTTTTTTTTTGCTCCTGAGCATCAGTGCTCTTTCTAATTTAAAAAAAAATCGAAAAATAAAATTTATGGGTTTCAAAAAATAGTGATAATAAATCTGGTTGTAGTCAATGGTATATCTCACAAATGTGCAAAATTTCAATTTGAACTACTAAATAGTATGGACTACATAAAAATAACAAAATGATACAATTTATAGATTTGAAAATAGTCATTGCCCAGATACACACTTTTATCATTTTTGTTTAGTTCAGGATGCAAAGCATTTGAAGTTAAGTTTTTTGCATGTTTGTAGTATATACCATTGGCTACTTACTGATTTGTTTTCAGAATTTTTTGAAACTCATAATATTTTTTTTGGATTTTTTAAATGGGCAGATCATTCCCAGGTGCACCAAATCTCCACTCTATCTGACGGAAAATATCTACAGAAGAAACTTTGCTTTTAGGTCGGGAAGGGCAGGAGGCCCAGTATCGAGGAGTGGTCTTGCTAGGTTACCAATATGGGCTCTCCATGAGGATTTCATTAGTTAGTTCATTCTGACAATCTGACCCTCCCTCCAGAAAAAGTTGGTTCATTCTGACCAAAATGAACAGGGGCACAAGTTAGTGTAGTACACACTACTCCTATTTAAAACAGACAGGCAAAGAAAATCCGGATTAGCTAACTGTACTTGCTTGCTGCCCTGGTATAAGTATAACCGGACATACGCATGAAGACAACCGCTTCACTGTTTGGCACGTACACGCACTGACTTTGCCCAATTATATGCGATGGCACGTTCTTGTAATATCTGAAAAGCCTCCTTGATTCGACAAAAATACAAAATACAACCATAATTGGGATCTCAATTTTAAAAGACCATCACAATTATGTTTTGTGACAAAAAAATACCTGTTTTGCGTAAAAGTTTTTTGAAAAAACATTGACCGCTCTAAAAAGACACAACGACGACTTTTCGAAAAATATTACACAGAGCCGGCGGTTCTTTTGCCACATAACACAATGGTGGTGCTCTTTTTAAAATTTGAGGCCCTATTTGTATTGATTTTTTGTAATTTTCTATCTTAATCCTGAAACTACAGATCCAAGGTATGGGTATTAGCATTGGCGAAGCAAGAAAGGAAGCTCTCAAGCTGCAGCCTACACGCGATGTGCTCTCACGACTCAAGTCGCTCCCCGCCGGCGTTCCCCAACCCTATCTTCTGTGCCCACCGCTCCTGCATTGTAGTTTCCAGCTCTAGGTGCTCTCCGGTGAGCTCTCAGACGAGGAGGACCTCGAGACGCAGCTTTCCCCCATCGAATTGCTCCCTGGTGGTAAGCTCGGTTCCCTCCCCCACCTTCCCTCGTTGGCTTCATGCCGGCGACCCTCTGCGCTCCGCGTGTCTTGTTTGGCAAGCGCACGACGTTTACGCCGGGTGGCCGCCCCTCCTCCTGCGTGCGCCCTCTATCGTGGTGCCCCTGCTTTGTTGGCCGAACGAGCTCCATTCCCACATGCGGCGACGCCCTTCCCATCCGATTCCGATCTGGAGAGCCCGGATCTGGGCATCGAAGCGTTCCCGCTGCCGAGTGTGTGTGTTTCTGCCGTCCCCCTCCGTTGGCCTCCCAGCCTCTCCGCCATCGCTCAGGGTGGGTACGGTGGGGATCATGCGCCCCCCCCCCCTCGTCGCCGACGTCGTGGACCCTATTTTAATAATTCCAGAAATTGTAGAAAATGATTAATATTTGGAAATTTAATATCTTTTATTCTGTTAATCAGAAAACTATAAATAATATACCAAAATGTTCAGAAAGTTATAAGCTATTTGTTTATGTCAGTTTCAAATTTGTTTGACAAATTTCAAATTTGAACACTATTTGAAGTTGTTTAAATTCATTTAAAATTGTGAACATAATCTTTTAATCAAATAAATTCAGAAAAATGCAAATGAAGTGTCAAAATGCTAAGTGATACAAATGCAATTCAATTATAATGATTTCAAACTCATTTGAGCAATTTAACTTTGAGACATTTCTGGAGATGACCAAAAGACCTTCTCGTTGAAATGGGGTTTATTCTGTAAATGAACATAATTGCATATCAAACTCTAGCAACTTCTTAACCATGTATAGGGCCTTGTTCAGTACAATTAAAATTGTCTTGGATACATATTGTTGTATATATGATCATTGTTGTTATTACTTTTAATAATTGCAATGTTATAATGTTAATTTGTTTAATTTGCTTTCGGTTGAGTTTATACATACCATTTTATTTTACGATTTAAAACAAATTTACAACACATAAGTTTCACTCTTAAATATGATAATAATTGAATTTCGAAATAAAAGTGAAACACACTTAAGTCTTAAAAAAGTAACAATTAAAAATAATTAAGTAACTCATTTCAAACTTCAAAACCCTAATGTTATTAACTCTTTAAGTGAACAAAGTCATCACCACAAGTAATGAAACAAAGCTAAGTCACTTAAACCCAATGTCATCAAAGTATCATATAAAACGAAGCTTACACTGATGAGCTGGGTTATTTTCAGGGTATTCCGTGATGCATCTCATTACTATGCATTATGTCATCTTGCTAGTGCTTTCAGTAGTCTTTAGTGTGACTACTTTGCTATTTTTTCAGTAGTCCTTACTTTGCTATTTGTTTTCAGTAGTCCTTACTGGGATTTGAACAACCACTTCTATCACAAACAAGTTCATTCTTGCTCATGTCCACTTTGAAGTATCTTTATCAAAGTACTTGCAAACTACTATACAATATTACCTGCATTCAAATAAATAGCTTCTTTGGAATGATGTGAATTGATGTATACTATGTTGGCTGGCAGATGGAACCATGGTAAGAAGAATCGATCATTGGAAGGTTCTATCTGCATTGGAAAGTATCACCTAGGACTTAACAACAAATGTCGTCAGAGTTCTTGCGCCGTCAATAACGCTTTAACCATAGGTCTTGTATGGGGCGAGTAAGTCAACTGTGATCTTCTTATGTTTGCATTCAACGGGCAGCCAGAGCTGTACACTGTAGGTCTTGCGAGACTACATGTATATGGGTGGGATCCCTTAATGCCCATGGACTCTGGTGTCTATAATGGTCTGCACTGGGAGCCTAGATAGTTCTACCTTGCGGGGTAGAATATCAGGGGTTAACCTACGTTGCATGAAATGGGTGGGCATGTGAGGTGCGGAGAAGCACGAAATGGTTTGGATCAACAATCGGGCACACACGTAAGTGGGTGTCGACATGAACGTGCTCCTGGTTGTGCAACATGGTCTTGATAGCTTATGGGTAAAGTAACACACCTCTACAGAGTGTAAAAAAATGTGACATGTTACTCCCGAATCCGGGAAGGAGCTGCGAACGCTGCAGGAAAGGAACTCCATGAAGTTCTAGCACCTGTGAAGATTTGACGGACACATTTGAAAAAACCTTGCGTTAGAACTTAAAGCTATAGTTAGTGCATCAAACTACCCACCGTACATAATGAACTTGTTGAGTAACTGATACGTCCATTTTTCATCACTATTTTATATCATAATTTTCGGTTATTCATCGATATGTTTCATATTATGATGCATTACTTATGTTATTTCATCTTATTTTGCATGTTTTATAATTATTGGAGAATAATCATCGGGACCAGAAATCTGATGGAAAAAGCACCATCGAGATACCCTATTTCTGAAGATCAGAAGAAGAAGGGGGGCATCGGAGGAGTCTTAGAAGTCCAAAAGAGGGAGCGAGACATGAGGAGGGCCACATGGGGGCCACCAGGTGGCGTGCCCCCCGGCCGCGCCGTCAGGTGGTGTGGCCACCCTGACCCACCACCGATGCACTTTGTTGGGAACCCCAAGAGGAGGGTATGATGAGCACATCGGTCGGAGTTTTCCCCTTAGTTAAGAACCAGGGTTATCAATCCAGTAGGAGAAAGAGGACCTTCGGAAGGTTAATGCCAGTGACGGTCGTGCTGGCGCTTCACCGGTGTCAGCAACAACGTGGAACCTTCACACAACACAACCAAAATACTTCGCCCCAACGGTACAGTGAGGTTGTAAATCTCACTGGTCTTGCTGAAAACAAAGATTAGACGTATAGTGTGAAAAACAGTGTATGCTTGCAGTACGTAAAGAAATCAGGAAATTGTTGCGGTTTGTTTAACAGTGTGGAAAATGGACCGGGGTTCATAGTTTCACTAGTGGTGTCTCTCCATAAAATATAGCATGTTGGGTGAACAAATTACAGATGGGCAATTGACAAATAGAGGTTGCACCGTAGTGCACAATATGACATGAAGATTACTATGATACTTAGTGCGGGCATTACAACAAGATACATAGACCGACATCCATCTGCATCTATGACTAATAATCCACCCTCGGGTTATCATCCAAACCCCCTTAGGTATTAAGTTGCAAGCAACAGATAATTGCATTAAACAAAGTGTGTAATGTAAGCAATGATTATGCACGCGGGCACTCTCACCGTTGTTTTCTCCCTAATGGCAACAGCACATCCTCCCCCTTCATGTTTCTGTCACTCGAGCAAGGCGAAAAAGAGACATGAACCCACTATTGAGGATAAATACTCCCTCTTGGAGTCACTAGCAACTACTTGGCCAGAGTAACCACTAGCAACAGAAAGCATGCAAGATCACAAATAGCATATGCAAATAAAGACTATAATCAACTTGGCATCAGTTCAGTATTCATCAGATCCCAGCAAACACAACATATAGGATTACATAAGATCAATCTCGATCATGATAGGCAGCTCACGAGATCTAAACATGGAGGCATATGAGGAGAAGACAACCATCTAGCTACAGCTACGAACCCATAGTCCAAGGATGAACTACTCACGCATCACTCCGGAGGCAGGCATGGTGATGTAGAAGCCTCCGGTGATTATCTCCTCTTTGGCAGGGTGCCGAAAATAGCTTCAGAACCCCTGATCTAGGGTTGACGGTGACAGCGGCTGCGGAACTTTTCGGGGATTTTTTATCAGGTGTTTAGGGTTTTCCATCCGGGGGGCCTTAAATAGGCGGAAGGGCAAAGGGGGTGGAGCTCTAGGGGCCCCACATCCATAGGAGGTGCGGCCAGGGGGACCCGCGCCACCCTATGGTGTGGCCCCCCTGTTGCCCGTCTTCGACCCCTCTTCAGTGTTCTTGATGCTTCCGGGGAAAATAGGAACTTCGGGCTTTGTGGGGTCCAATTCCGAGAATGTCTGCAGAACAACTTTTCTGAAACCAAAACAACAGAAAACAGGGAACTGACACTTGGCATCTTGTTAATAGGTTAGTCCCGGAAAACGTATAAAAATGCTATAAATAAGGGAGAAAACAAGTAGCAATTGGCAAAATACGATCATGGAGCATCAGGAATTATAGATACGTTGGAGACGTATCAAGCATCCCCAAGCTTAGTTCCTACTCGTGCTCGAGTAGGTAAACGATAAAACAATAATTTCTGAGGTGGCATGCTACTAACATAAACTTGATCAATCTAATGTAAAATCATATGCACGCTGAGATCATAAAACTTTAAACACATGCATGATAAATAAAACTTTAATAATAAAGCATAGCAATTACTTTGCATCACGAGGAGTAACTCAAATAAAGGATCATGAATAATAATGCAAAGAAAGGTAAACGTTTGTTTCAGGTATAGAGAAAGTATGGCAAAGTGATATTTCGATAGTCCTTAAGAGTGGGGCAAAACATAAATGCCAGGACACCTACAAAGTTCATGAGGAAGACTAGAACAAATAATTTAAGAACAAATAATATCACATCATGAACTAATTATTGATGCTTATGGGACAAATGCACATAGAACTCAGAATGGTAAAAATGCTCTCTCAACTGTGCATAAAGTTAGAAGATGGAGACTCAACATAAAAATAAAAGAAAGGCCCTTCGCAGAGGGAAGCAGGGATCACTCATGTGCTAGAGCTTTTGTTTTATTAAACAGAGGTATTAAAAGTTTGACACTCCTCCCATCCATCTTTCACAAACCATGGCTAACCGAATCCTCGGGTGCCTGCCAACAATCACATACCATGGAGGAGTGTCTATATTTTGAGAGATGTATGCTAATGTCAACGAATGGTAAACAGAAAATACAGTACGTCACAAGCCAACTGGACTCCCAAGAGCGGCTCCCATGGTGAAGGACGCAACTGGTGTAGAAGGTCATACCTCTTTCTCTTTTGTTTACACAATTATGCTTTGACTGATTAATCAGGGGCAAAAATAGTGAAGAGAATTTGTTTGCATTAATTTGGGGCTGGGCACCCCGCTGTCAGCTCTTCTATCATTTGGATAAGCGGATGAAGCCACTAGTCCAGGGTGTGAAATCCAATCAACAAGTGATATAAAGATTCTCTATTTACGTCCTCATGAGCAAAAACAGGAACATAAAGCAGGAGTAATTTTGAAGGTTTTAAAGGTAACACATGAGCAATTTACTTTGGAGTGGCAGTTAATTACCACATGTAGGTAGGTATGGTGGACACAATGGGAAAAACTTTGGTTTAAGGGAGTTTGGATGCACGAGTAAAGCTCATACTCAGTACAGGTGGAGGCTAGCAAAAGACTGGGAGCGACAAATCAAGAGAGCATAAGAGCCATAATCATGCATAGCGACATAAGCATCATTAATTAAAACATAAGCAGTATCACAAGTTCAAAAACTAAGTGGTCATGGAGGCTATTTGTGACCGGTTTGTAGTCATAAACATGGTGTGAGCATGTGCCAAGTCAACCAAATAAATCATTCGAAAGAGAATACCATAAATTGATGATTGTAACATCCCAAGTATGAAAACTACCCAATTAGAATGTTTGATTTCTTGTTTATTAAAGTTTTGCATCATGTCATCATGTTGTTGCATTTGTTTCTGTTGTGTTGCATCTGTTATTCTTTGTTTTCACCATGAAAGTCAAACAATTTCAAATGCATGTTTTCATACTTGTTCTGTTACAACTTTTGGAATAAAAATAACAAGTGAAAACAACCATTTTATTCCATGTTGATAACTCCTAAAAAAAATTGTTGGTTTTATTCAATCAATTAATCCAATCAAATAATTCATAAATCATTTGCTCAAATTCAAACCAATTCTCAAAAAATCAGTACCTTTTGAAACCTTAAAGTTCACCACCATATTGGTAATCTTTAAATCACTTGCAACCCTAGGGAAAACCCTATCCAAATGCCTTGTTTTCAGAATATTTAAGTAATATTAAAAATTCCTTCAATTTTGCTTTATTTCCTAAACATCAATAATTTCTGAAAACTCTATGAAAACAAAAGCTAGCATTTGTTGCTATTAACCTAATAAGCCTAAACTAATTTTTCTAATATTTTTACTAACCTAAAAGATCTCCTTTTTCCTCCAATTGGTTTTCAGCAAAAAAAAATAATAAATAAAAGAAACAAAATAACAAAGGGAGGAGAGCAGCAGCAGCTAAAGGTCCAGCCCAGCCCACTTCCAACCAGCCCAATACCCCCTTCCCTCGCTGTCGTCTTCCCCGAGCTGACGTCGTTCTGTACGAACACCCTCTGAACCATCCGATCACCTTCTGCCTCTCCCGATTGCCGCCGTACACCACCTAGCCCCTATTTCTACCCTACCCCGGAGCCGCAGCTGTGCCCTAACCCCAGGCCTCTAGCTACCTAACCCCGCGGCGCCATCTTCCCTCTCCGCCGCCGGCCACATCTCTGTACCTGCACCCGGACGCCGCCCTCTGAATTCCGACGTCGATCACCGCCGTTACCGCGCGCCTCCCCGCCGTCTAGCCGGGAACGGAATCGTCTCCGTGCCCTCTTCCCCCTCGACCTCGACACGGTGCCAGGAGGAGGCTACCTCGCCGGCGCCGTCCTCAACATCAGCGCCGCCGTCCACCTCTACATCAGACCTCTGCAACCTTCTACTCCGGTGGTGAGTCCACCTTCTCTCCCTCCTCGCTGCTTTTCCTTCTGCACCACCCCACGGCATCCCCTCGCACGACCACACCATGGCGAAGCACACGCACGGTGACCCCGGCTAGCCCCTGTCCGCCGTCGCTGTTACCCTGCTATCTGAACCTGACGAAGTGTCCAGCCGTGTTCGAATTCAGTTAAGCACCCAACCCACACGTTTTCCTTCGTCGGTCTCACGTATCAATCACAGCGAGCGAGTAGCGCAGCGGCAGTGGACGCGCGCGCGCGAACCATCGATCCCGGTATCGAATCCCCACGGGCACACGCGCACACTTTTTCTGGTTTTTCCTTCTGCGTAGGGGCAGAGGCCCACCAGTCGGTGGCCTAGCTGCCACCTCATCGCGCAACCGCCAGCGTGGCCCTGGGCCCGCTCGTCAGCACCTCTGGCTGGCTAGCCCCACGGTAACAAAAGTATTAAAACTAATCTGTTTAAATTCCAAATTTCTTTTAAATGGGCAGAATAAACCCCTAACTTAAAAATTCAATAACTTTTAATATATGAATCCAATAATTACAAACTTTATATGTTTTCCTATCCAAATTTCATAATCTTTCCAAATATTCAACTTGTGTTCTGTTTTGAGTTTTCAAAAATTCATTTAAATTTCAAATTTGAATAGTTCAAATGTAATTTGTAATAATTCATAAATAATTCATACTATATCCAAATAAGTCAAATAAAATATGTTTTTCATACCATTTTGAACACCCTATTAAAGTATAAATTTTGTTTTCTGTTTTGAATAATTAAAAATTGCCTAAACCATTTAATTCTTGTTTAATTCAATTAAAAATTGTTTAATATTGTTTAATTCATAATTAAATAATCTAAAATCCAATTTCAAAATGTGAAACATGTAATCCAACTAAAATTTGATAACCTTTTCAAATATAAACTTTGTTAATTGTTTTGAGCATTTTAACTTGATGAAAACAACCACTACTTGTTTAACACCATTAAGTAACAATAATTGCCAACCCTTATTAATGTTTTCTAAAATGGTTAACTATCATTTCAAGTGCATTTAATATTGTTATCTTCTTGTTCTTCATCATGCATGCATCATGTTTAACTACTTACACTTGTTAATCAAATGTAGATCCTTGCTTCAACCTAAAAGCATTTGCATCCATATGCAATTCTCATTGCATATGGATCCAATTAAATTGTGTTACTTGTCAAGTAGGTTACTTTGATGCATCTATTAACATGACATGCATCATCCCATGTTTGTGCACCTATGCCATGTATTGATTGTCTACCTTTTCTGCATTGTCTGTTTGCTTCTTCTCGGATAAACGACGACGTTGAGACCGAAGATACTTACGACACCCCTTCTAAGGAGTTAGCTCAGTACCAGGCTACTGGGTTTTGCAGGCAAGTTATCACTCACATGAACCATCGTGCTCCTTTCAACATTGATTACCGATACTTTCCGTTGTTCTCTTCTGCTAGCCTTAGTAGTAGTTGTTTCTGTTACGAACCCATCACATGAATCCCTTAAACCTGATATTGCCTCATCTCCCTTCCTACAACCCATTGTTTGAGCCAGTGTCTTACTAGCATGCTTAGGTTGTTTTGCTCGAGTCTGTTACCCGTTACTTTCAGTTGCTATATCTTTATTACGTTGTGGGGGCTCGATGTTTAATCAATCAATCATGCTAATGTTACTATTAATAATAAATTTGATGATAAGGCACCGGCAGGAGGCCCATGAGAGGTTTTGGAGCCTGCTAGTGTCGACCCTAATAGGAAAAGGGTCTTGTCTACTGATCCATGATGAGCGCACTACCCGCATTTGGGAAGCGAGTATGGGCGCCCCCCTCAACCTGACCTGATTCGCATCTCGTCCAAATCACCTCATTTAGTTCGTGTTTTCCATTTGCCGCATCATGTTTTTGCGAGCCCAGGCCAGGGTGGAACTTTCGTAGTCGGCATATAGGGGGACACGTTCTTAGAGTGCTATGAGGGTCCATTTTCTTCTGGGCTCGATTAGCCGTGCGCCCAAGGTGCTTTGGGCTTGATGCGAGGAATGGTTGGTTGTGTTGAGTACCCCGCTTGGTGGAAGGGCCTTTCCATCTGGCGGGTTATTCATGAGTGTACGGCCAAATTGGTGCAACCCTGCAGGGATAATCTTCTCGAGAAGCCGTGTTTTCCGCGGTTATGGATTACTTGGTGAAAGTACTGGCTAACAAGTACTCAGGACAACTTAAACCTAATGATCAAACATGTTACACCCCATGATTAATAACTTGACTAGTAATAGGTTGATGACATAATAATTTGATTCACCGTTAATACAACTGTGTGAGTTATCCTCGGATTGCTTCTTTGGATAAGGGGCGAGATCCAGGATGGGTTTGTTTGAATTATCTTTCAGTTGGTTACAATCCTCGATCTTATCTCCTTTCTGTTAGCCGGAAGTGATAGAATCTCTGTAGTTGGTTAGCGCAGCCAGTTGCAGCATCTTTTATATCCCCTCTCTTCCGTTGAACCCAAGGCATTTGTGCTTGGTGTTGACGGGTTACACTTTGGTGAACTGTGAGTCTTGCTTGCCAGTACGTTTATGTACTGACCCCTTTGGGGCTGTGGTTTCCGCAGACCTACGTTTCCGAGGATCTACCTGGTGGCTACTACGTGGAGTATGACGAGACTGCTGACGAGTAGATAGCGGACCCGGGCAGGATCCGAAACTTCGTGGATGGGCTCCGTCTGTTTGTTTCCGGCCTCTTAGGCCTAGTTGGTTCTTGTCTGTACTCAGACATGTTGAATGCTTCCGCTGTATTGTAATGATGTATTGTTGGGGCATGTGCCCTCTGAATGATTGTATTTGCTATCTCTGCTCTAATGAGAGCCAATTGCAACTTATTTCAATCTTTTGTGTCGTAGAGATCTGTTGTGGTATCACTTGTTAAACGCCGTTGACGTACCATGTGTGTATGGTTTGAAGTACGTCGACGGAAGTTCCTTTGATCTCTAGTGGATAGTTTACATCGACGATGGAATAGCAGGGCTTGTGTTGTCGCGCATAAGCGCAGGCCTACCAGGAAGCTGTGACGTGGGAGCAGTTATGCCCCATAATCCAAGCATCTGCTATCCAGTTCGTACGGTGAGTATCCCCTAGAAATCAGGGTGCGACAAATGGTATCAGAGCCTGTCTGCCTGTAGGATCCCTTTTTACTGGTCGCAGTTGAGTCTAGAAACTATTTTGTAGCTATATAGGAAAAATGAAACGTGAGAGTAGGAATTCTGCCATTTTTCTTCTTTCCCCACCCACCCACCCTTTTTCTGGTAAGGAAGTGAAACGTTGTTTTCTGTTCTCACCTAAACTTTCAAGTTAGGATTTCACGTGTTTTGGGTTCTCCGTAGTACCTCAGAAGTTTTGTTCTCGTTTTCCTCGGTGTTGCTTCAATATCCTGTTCTTTTAAAGAACCTTTTCGTCCGTTGAAATCTTGTTGTTGTTTTCCACTTCAATTCTTTTACCGGTGTCTAATCAAAGTTTTCCCCGTTAATCTGCTAAACTCTATTCCAACTAAAGTGTTGTTTGATACCGGAGCATCACTTCCCTTTGTGTCAACAATCTTTTCCACAACTTACAACCTATTCTGGTTCCACTAAGCAATCAAATTTCTGTTCATTCTCCGGGAATCTCAAGTGTTAACTTCCAACATAAGTAAGAACAATCCAATTCTAATGGGAGGCCACATATTCCTCGTTACTCTCATGTTGCTGTTTCTGACATTGATATCATTCTTGGTGTTCAATTGATGTCAATAACCCTGTTCAACCATTCTAGCCAGATAATCTACTCTCTAAATGAATCAAATCCTATCCAGCTATACACCATCCATACAAAACCTATAACTCTACTAATATTGTTCCGGTGGTTTCCAAATTCCCTGATACCTTTCCAGAAGAGTTGTCAGGAATTCCTATTGTTTTCAACTTCCAGTTAAACTATCCAATGTGCACGATGTGTTTCACGTGTCACAGCTCAAGTGGATCTTTCCAAGAAGTATCCGGACCCTTTCTTTTCTCAGTAGGAATCTCGGGGCGCGATTCCTTCAAGGGGGGGGGGCGTTTTGTAACATCCCAAGTATGAAAACTACCCAATTAGAATGTTTGATTTCTTGTTTATTAAAGTTTTGCATCATGTCATCATGTTGTTGCATTTGTTTCTGTTGTGTTGCATCTGTTATTCTTTGTTTTCACCATGAAAGTCAAACAATTTCAAATGCATGTTTTCATACTTGTTCTGTTACAACTTTTGGAATAAAAATAACAAGTGAAAACAACCATTTTATTCCATGTTGATAACTCCTAAAAAAAAATTGTTGGTTTTATTCAATCAATTAATCCAATCAAATAATTCATAAATCATTTGCTCAAATTCAAACCAATTCTCAAAAAATCAGTACCTTTTGAAACCTTAAAGTTCACCACCATATTGGTAATCTTTAAATCACTTGCAACCCTAGGGAAAACCCTATCCAAATGCCTTGTTTTCAGAATATTTAAGTAATATTAAAAATTCCTTCAATTTTGCTTTATTTCCTAAACATCAATAATTTCTGAAAACTCTATGAAAACAAAAGCTAGCATTTGTTGCTATTAACCTAATAAGCCTAAACTAATTTTTCTAATATTTTTACTAACCTAAAAGATCTCCTTTTTCCTCCAATTGGTTTTCAGCAAAAAAAATAATAAATAAAAGAAACAAAATAACAAAGGGAGGAGAGCAGCAGCAGCTAAAGGTCCAGCCCAGCCCACTTCCAACCAGCCCAATACCCCCTTCCCTCGCTGTCGTCTTCCCCGAGCTGACGTCGTTCTGTACGAACACCCTCTGAACCATCCGATCACCTTCTGCCTCTCCCGATTGCCGCCGTACACCACCTAGCCCCTATTTCTACCCTACCCCGGAGCCGCAGCTGTGCCCTAACCCCAGGCCTCTAGCTACCTAACCCCGCGGCGCCATCTTCCCTCTCCGCCGCCGGCCACATCTCTGTACCTGCACCCGGACGCCGCCCTCTGAATTCCGACGTCGATCACCGCCGTTACCGCGCGCCTCCCCGCCGTCTAGCCGGGAACGGAATCGTCTCCGTGCCCTCTTCCCCCTCGACCTCGACACGGTGCCAGGAGGAGGCTACCTCGCCGGCGCCGTCCTCAACATCAGCGTCGCCGTCCACCTCTACATCAGACCTCTGCAACCTTCTACTCCGGTGGTGAGTCCACCTTCTCTCCCTCCTCGCTGCATTTCCTTCTGCACCACCCCACGGCATCCCCTCGCACGACCACACCATGGCGAAGCACACGCACGGTGACCCCGGCTAGCCCCTGTCCGCCGTCGCTGTTACCCTGCTATCTGAACCTGACGAAGTGTCCAGCCGTGTTCGAATTCAGTTAAGCACCCAACCCACACGTTTTCCTTCGTCGGTCTCACGTATCAATCACAGCGAGCGAGTAGCGCAGCGGCAGTGGACGCGCGCGCGCGAGCCATCGATCCCGGTATCGAATCCCCACGGGCACACGCGCACACTTTTTCTGGTTTTTCCTTCTGCGTAGGGGCAGAGGCCCACCAGTCGGTGGCCTAGCTGCCACCTCATCGCGCAACCGCCAGCGTGGCCCTGGGCCCGCTCGTCAGCACCTCTGGCTGGCTAGCCCCACGGTAACAAAAGTATTAAAACTAATCTGTTTAAATTCCAAATTTCTTTTAAATGGGCAGAATAACCCCCTAACTTAAAAATTCAATAACTTTTAATATATGAATCCAATAATTACAAACTTTATATGTTTTCCTATCCAAATTTCATAATCTTTCCAAATATTCAACTTGTGTTCTGTTTTGAGTTTTCAAAAATTCATTTAAATTTCAAATTTGAATAGTTCAAATGTAATTTGTAATAATTCATAAATAATTCATACTATATCCAAATAAGTCAAATAAAATATGTTTTTCATACCATTTTGAACACCCTATTCAAGTATAAATTTTGTTTTCTGTTTTGAATAATTAAAAATTGCCTAAACCATTTAATTCTTGTTTAATTCAATTAAAAATTGTTTAATATTGTTTAATTCATAATTAAATAATCTAAAATCCAATTTCAAAATGTGAAACATGTAATCCAACTAAAATTTGATAACCTTTTCAAATATAAACTTTGTTAATTGTTTTGAGCATTTTAACTTGATGAAAACAACCACTACTTGTTTAACACCATTAAGTAACAATAATTGCCAACCCTTATTAATGTTTTCTAAAATGGTTAACTATCATTTCAAGTGCATTTAATATTGTTATCTTCTTGTTCTTCATCATGCATGCATCATGTTTAACTACTTACACTTGTTAATCAAATGTAGATCCTTGCTTCAACCTAAAAGCATTTGCATCCATATGCAATTCTCATTGCATATGGATCCAATTAAATTGTGTTACTTGTCAAGTAGGTTACTTTGATGCATCTATTAACATGACATGCATCATCCCATGTTTGTGCACCTATGCCATGTATTGATTGTCTACCTTTTCTGCATTGTCTGTTTGCTTCTTCTCGGATAAACGACGACGTTGAGACCGAAGATACTTACGACACCCCTTCTAAGGAGTTAGCTCAGTACCGGGCTACTGGGTTTTGCAGGCAAGTTATCACTCACATGAACCATCGTGCTCCTTTCAACATTGATTACCGATACTTTCCGTTGTTCTCTTCTGCTAGCCTTAGTAGTAGTTGTTTCTGTTACGAACCCATCACATGAATCCCTTAAACCTGATATTGCCTCATCTCCCTTCCTACAACCCATTGTTTGAGCCAGTGTCTTACTAGCATGCTTAGGTTGTTTTGCTCGAGTCTGTTACCCGTTACTTTCAGTTGCTATATCTTTATTACGTTGTGGGGGCTCGATGGTTAATCAATCAATCATGCTAATGTTACTATTAATAATAAATTTGATGATAAGGCACCGGCAGGAGGCCCATGAGAGGTTTTGGAGCCTGCTAGTGTCGACCCTAATAGGAAAAGGGTCTTGTCTACTGATCCATGATGAGCGCACTACCCGCATTTGGGAAGCGAGTATGGGCGCCCCCCTCAACCTGACCTGATTCGCATCTCGTCCAAATCACCTCATTTAGTTCGTGTTTTCCATTTGCCGCATCATGTTTTTGCGAGCCCAGGCCAGGGTGGAACTTTCGTAGTCGGCATATAGGGGGACACGTTCTTAGAGTGCTATGAGGGTCCATTTTCTTCTGGGCTCGATTAGCCGTGCGCCCAAGGTTCTTTGGGCTTGATGCGAGGAATGGTTGGTTGTGTTGAGTACCCCGCTTGGTGGAAGGGCCTTTCCATCTGGCGGGTTATTCATGAGTGTACGGCCAAATTGGTGCAACCCTGCAGGGATAATCTTCTCGAGAAGCCGTGTTTTCCGCGGTTATGGATTACTTGGTGAAAGTACTGGCTAACAAGTACTCAGGACAACTTAAACCTAATGATCAAACATGTTACACCCCATGATTAATAACTTGACTAGTAATAGGTTGATGACATAATAATTTGATTCACCGTTAATACAACTGTGTGAGTTATCCTCGGATTGCTTCTTTGGATAAGGGGCGAGATCCAGGATGGGTTTGTTTGAATTATCTTTCAGTTGGTTACAATCCTCAATCTTATCTCCTTTCTGTTAGCCGGAAGTGATAGAATCTCTGTAGTTGGTTAGCGCAGCCAGTTGCAGCATCTTTTATATCCCCTCTCTTCCGTTGAACCCAAGGCATCTGTGCTTGGTGTTGACGGGTTACACTTTGGTGAACTGTGAGTCTTGCTTGCCAGTACGTTTATGTACTGACCCCTTTGGGGCTGTGGTTTCCGCAGACCTACGTTTCCAAGGATCTACCTGGTGGCTACTACGTGGAGTATGACGAGACTGCTGACGAGTAGATAGCGGACCCGGGCAGGATCCGAAACTTCGTGGATGGGCTCCGTCTGTTTGTTTCCGGCCTCTTAGGCCTATTTGGTTCTTGTCTGTACTCAGACATGTTGAATGCTTCCGCTGTATTGTAATGATGTATTGTTGGGGCATGTGCCCTCTGAATGATTGTATTTGCTATCTCTGCTCTAATGAGAGCCAATTGCAACTTATTTCAATCTTTTGTGTCGTAGAGATCTGTTGTGGTATCACTTGTTAAACGCCGTTGACGTACCATGTGTGTATGGTTTGAAGTACGTCGACGGAAGTGCCTTTGATCTCTAGTGGATAGTTTACATCGACGATGGAATAGCAGGGCTTGTGTTGTCGCGCATAAGCGCAGGCCTACCAGGAAGCTGTGACGTGGGAGCAGTTATGCCCCATAATCCAAGCATCTGCTATCCAGTTCGTACGGTGAGTATCCCCTAGAAATCAGGGTGCGACAATGATTTACTATGACAAGAACAACTCATGAATCTTTCAATACATATTAAACACTCTCAGCTATTTGAGCCTAATCATGCTACTCAATAACCATAAAGCTTTAAAAGTAAAATAACATTTAGCATGGCATGAAAAAGTTCTAGCCACTGTCTATACAAGCTTCTACTAGTACTGTTATAAATTCTACTTCAAGCAGCAGTTTTCTTTCTCCCAACGAGCACCATACAAAACATGCTTTAACAAAAATACTCTTTATGATACAGCAAGTAAACATGAGAGTACTCACATAACACTACTAAAACTAACAGCTCTAATAAGAGATGCATGCAAAACAGGAGCTAAATAAATGCAGCAGCTAGACAGAGATTAAGAATACAAAGTATTCTCATGAAAAAGCGGAGCGTGTCACTCTCCAATAAAATAATGCTGGGGTACAACCAAGCTTATTGAAAAATTAAAAACAAACTGAAAACAACAACAAAAACAAACTGAAAACAAAAATAAAAAAGACGCTCCAAGCAAAGCACATAAGATGCGACCAAATAAAAATATAGTTTCAGTAAAAGTGACCTGATAATTTGTTGATGGAGAAGGGGATGCCTTGGGCATCCCCAAGATTAGACACTTGAGTCTTCATGGAATTTGCTTGGATGTACCACCGGGGCATCCCCAAGCTTAGGATTTTCACTCTTCTTGATCACATCATATCATCATTTTCTCTTGACCCATGAAAACTTCCTTCACATCAAAATTCTCACAATCTTCATTAGCAACGTTAGTGCAATTGAAATAATAAATTCACATGGTCCAGTTTCAACACAAGTATAACACTCAGAAATACATTAGCTACTGCCACAACTTCTTTCAAAACTCTTTTCCTCAAAAGAACACCAAAAGAAAAAGATTAAGATGCAAATGCGATAAATGGCAGAAATCTGTCAAAACAGAACAGTAGGTAAAGATAGATTTGTTCAAAAATCTTCTGTAGCTCAAATCAAAAAGTTGTCTTCTAATAAAAGTTGCGTATATAACTCAGGATTAAGAATAAAAAATCTCAGGTCATTTTAAAAAAATTGTGATTTTTAACGGAATTAACAGTGGACAGAGGAAATCTGTTTCCTGCGCAGAAATCCGAAATATAGGCTCAACTTTCCACTAGAGGATTTACTTGGCTCAACAAAAAATCAAAAGAAAAGATACAAAAGGGTTGCTAACGAAATATAAAACACCCAGGTGCAAATAACACCAAATAAAACGAAAGAAAACGGTTGAAAACAGCGAAATAAAACGGGTTGTCTCCCGGTAGCGCTTTTCTTTAACGCCTTTCAGCTAGGCATAAAAGGGCAACTCAAGTATTTTCAAGTGAAGAAGCATCAACATCATATTTTTATCTAATAATAGAATCAAAAGGTAGCTTCATCTTCTTTTCTAGGAAAGTTTTCTAAACCTTTCTTGAGGGGAAGTTGATATTTAATACTCCCCTCTATCATGTCAATAATAGCACCAACAGTTCTAAGAAAAGGTCTTCCCAAAACAATAGGACAAGAAGCATTGCATTCAATGTTCATAACAACAAAATCAACAGGCGCAAGGTTATTATTAACCATAATAAGAACATCATCAATTCTACCAAGAGGTTTCTTCTTAGCATTATCATCAAGATGAACATCCAAATAACAATGTTCCAGCGGTGCTAAATCAAGCATATTGTAAAGATTTTGAGGCATAACAGAGATACTAGCACCAAGATCACACAAAGAATTGCAATCAAAATCATTTACTTTTATCTTAATGATAGGATCCCAACCATCATCTAATTTTCTAGGGATAGATGTCTCGAGTTTCAACTTTTCTTCCCTAACTTTCATGAGAGCATTGGTAATATGTTTAGTAAAGGTCATATTCATGGCACTAGCATTTGGACTTCTCGCAAGCTTTTGTAGAAACATAATAAATTCAGAGATATTGCAATCATCAAAATCAATATTATTATCATCAAAAGTAATGGAACCATTATCTCCCATATCTCTAAAAATTTCAGCACTTTTATCAGAAGCAATTTCAGCAGTTTGAGACAATTTAGCACGTTTCACCAAAGGAGTATGGACTTTATTAACACCAACTACTTTACCATTGATAGTAGGAGGTTTACTAGCACTTGGCTAATAGTTCTCAGCATAGCAGATTGTTCTTCCATAGTTTTAGTAAACAACTTATTTTGTTCATATTGCATTTGCATAAAGTTCTTAGTTGCTTTTTTTAACTTCTACAATCCTTTCCTCACTAGGCATTCCAGATCTACCATAAGAATAACCACTAACACTATTGGGAGGGTAGGGTTTATAATTTCTTCCACCAAAATTATTTCTATAAGCATTATTGTTAAAATTATTATTTATAATAAAGTTCACATCAACAAGCTCTTCTTGAGCAACCAATGAGGCTAAAGGGACATTATTATGATCAACTTGAGCTTTACCATTAACAAGCATTGACATAATAGCATCAAGATTTTCACTTAAAGAGGAGGTTTCCTCAACAGAATTTACCTTCTTACCTTGTGGAGCTCTCTCAATGTGCCACTCTGAATAATTTATCATCATATCATCAAGAAGCTTTGTTACATTGCCCAAAGTGATGGACATAAAGGTACCTCCAGCAGCTGAATCCAATAGGTTCCTTGAGGAGAAATTCAGTCCTGCATAAAAGGTTTGTATAATCATCCAAGTAGTCATTCCATGAGTGGGACAATTCTTCACCATAGTTTTCATTCTTTCCCAAGATTTAGCAACATGTTCATTATCAAATTGTTTAAAATTCATTGTGTCACTTCTCAGGGATATAATCTTTGCAGGAGGATAATATTTTCTAATGAAAGCATCTTTACACTTAGTCCATGAATCAATACTATTTATAGGCAAAGATAGTAACCATTCTTTAGCTCTTCCTCCCAAAGAGAAAGGAAATAATTTCAGTTTAAAATATCTCCATCCACATCTTTATATTTTTGCATCTCACATAGTTCAACAAAATTATTAAGGTGGGTAGCAGCATCATCAGTACTAATACCAGAAAATTGTTCTTTTATCACAAGATTTAATAAAGCATGTTTAATCTCATAGAAAGCATGAGTAGGAGCAGGTGGAGCAATAGGTGTACAAATAAAATCATTGTTGTCTGTGCTAGTGAAGTCACACAACTTAGTATTCTTAGAGGAATTCATTTTAGCAGAATAAAACCAAGCAAATAAATAACAACTATGAAGTAAACTAATTTCTTTGTGTTTTCAATATAGAGAAGAAAAACAAGACAAAAATAAAAACAAGCCAATAAACAAAATAAAGAGGTTGAGAGTGAGAGACTCCCCTTGCCAGAAGACTTCCTTCTCCCCGGCAACGGCGCCAGAAAAATCCTTGATGCACTTTGTTGGGAACCCCAAGAGGAGGGTATGATGAGCACAACGGTAGGAGTTTTCCCCTTAGTTAAGAACCATGGTTATCAATCCAGTAGGAGAAAGAGGACCTTCGGAAGGTTGATGCCACTAACGGTCGTGCTGGCGCTTCACCGGTGTCAGCAACAACGTGGAACCTGCACACAACACAACCAAAATACTTTGCCCCAACGGTACAGTGAGGTTGTCAATCTCACCAGTCTTGCTGAAAACAAAGATTAGACGTATAGTGTGGAAAACAGTGTATGCTTGCAGTAAGTAAAGAAAACAGGAAATTTTTGTGGTTTTTTTAACAGTGTGGAAAATGGACCGGGGTTCATAGTTTCACTAGTGGTGTATCTCCATAAAAGATAGCATGCTGGGTGAACAAATTACAGCTGGGCAATTGACAAATAGAGGTTGCACCGTAGTGCACAATATGACATGAAGATTACTATGATATCTAGTGCGGGCATTACAACAAGATACATAGACCGACATCCATCTGCATCTATGACTAATAATCCACCCTCAGGTTAACATCCGAACATCCCCCTTAGGTATTAAGTTGCAAGCAACAGATAATTGTATTAAACAAAGTGTGTAATGTAAGCAATGATTATGCACGCGGGCACTCTCACCGTTGTTTTCTCCCTAATGGCAACAGCACATCCTCCCCCTTCACGTTTCTGTCACTCGAGCAAGACGAAAAGGAGGCATGAACCCACTATCGAGCATAAATACTCCCTCTTGGAGTCACTAGCAACTAATTGGCCAGAGTAACCAGTAGCAACGGAAAGCATGCAAGATCACACATAGCATATGCAAATAAAGACTATAATCAACTTGGCATAAGTTCAATATTCATCGGATCCCAGCAAACACAACATATAGAATTACATAAGATCAATCTCGATCATGATAGGCAGCTCACGAGATCTAAACATGGAGGCATATGAGGAGAAGAAAACCATGCAGGTACAACTACGAACCCGTAGTCCAAGGATGAACTACTCACGCATCACTTCGGAGATAGGCATGGTGATGTAGAAGACTCCGGTGATGATCTCCTCTCCGGCAGGGTGCCGGAAATAGCTTTAGAACCCCCCCTGATCTAGGGTTGACGGTGACGGCCGCTGCGGAACTTTTCGGGGATTTTTTATCAGGTGTTTAGGGTTTTCCATCCGGGAGGCTTAAATAGGCGAAAGGGCAAAGGCGGTGGAGCTCCAGGGGCCCCACACCTATAGGTGGCGCGGCCAGGGGGACACGCGCCACCCTATGGTGTGGCCCCCTGTTTCCCGTCTTTGACTCCTCTTCGGTGTTCTGGATGCTTCGGGGGAAAATAGGAACTTCGGGCTTTGTGGGTCCAATTCCGAGAATGTTTGCAGAACAACTTTTCTGAAACCAAAAACAACAGAAAACAGGGAACTGGCACTTTGCATCTTGTTAATAGATTAGTTCCGGAAAACGTATAAAAATGCTATAAATAAGGGAGAAAACGAGTATCAATTGGCAAAATATGATCATGGAGCATCAGAAATTATAGATACGTTGGAGACGTATCAACCACTAGCTGCATCCTTTCGCGTAATTGACCCCCCAGGGAACCCTAAGCCACAGAGATGCATCGAGGAAATATTCCGCGGCCTCCTCGGGCGAAAAACAACACTGGGAGAAAAGCTCTCCGGCAGGGAGAAATCTGCCGGGGGAATTTCTCCTCAGAGAGGGGAAATCGTCACCGTCATCGCTCCGGGCATCATCAAGATCATCATCGTCATCGTCCTCACCACTAGCACCATCATCCTCACCATCCACCTTCGTCCCGCTGTAACAATTAGGGTTCTATATTGTTGTTTTCCACTAGATCTCTCTCCCGGTGTGGATTACTTGTTAGTAGTTGATGATTACGAGATTTATCGGTATTTGCACTTTATGACCAGATTGTTATTCATCATTATATAACCTTTTATCATGATCCATATGATGTCTTGTGAGTAGGTAGTTTAGTTCTTGAGGACATGCGAGAAGTCAAGATGCTAGTAGTGGAATTATGTTGAAATAATATCTAACAATTTGATATTTAAGTTGTGATGTTATTCTTCTAGTGGTGTCATGTGAACGTCGACTACATGACACTTCACCTTTATGGGCCTAGAGGGATGCATTATGTATTTAGCTACTAATTGTGGGGTTACCGGAGTGACAGAAACCTAAAACGAAAACCGATGCACGAGGGAGTGTAGGATCCTAGAGTTTAAGGCTATGGTTAGATTTATCTTAATTACTTCTTGTAGTTGCGGATGCTTGCAAGGGGTTTAATTACAAGTATGTATTAGTCCTAGTTGGGCGGTGCATTAGCATAGGTTCACCCACACTACACCTATCAAAACAATAAATGTTAATCAAATGTATGAAACGAAAGCGCTTGACGAAGTCTCCATGTGTCCTCGAGAACGTTTGGTAATCATAAGTAGGCCAACCGGCTTGTCCTTTGCTCTAAAAAGGATTGGATCACTCGCTGCAATTATATTGACTTTCTTTTATTTAGTCGCACTTTATTTATCCGCTATATCAAAAACCACCAAAAAGTTGTTTTCTAGTGTTTATAGTGAATCATCTATCCAAACTTCTTGTCAACACCTTCTGCTCCTCGTTGGGTTCGAAACTCTTATTTATCGAAAGTACTACGATATACCCCCTATACTTGTGGTTCATCAGTAACGCTCGTTACCCATTTGTTCCCTTTTGACCTTCTGTTTAGATATGAAGCCATTAAGGGAGATGTCAGATAGCCATCACGTTGATGAGGAGGTCTTCGACGTGAAACCAAAGCTATCTGATGAAGCTAGGGGGAGTCCATTTCTAAACTTAGATACTCAGAAGCAATAGGTTAGAGCTGTGATCACAGCCGTAGTAGTGGATTAAGTTTAGAGCTAGAGTTATTCTCCAGTTTAGAGCTGCAATTTGCATCTTCTGATGTTTTATTTGAACGAGACCTTCTTTGATATAGAAAGATGTGTTCTCGAGATTTTGTAATGGATGTAATTGTATCCTGTAGTGTTACCTTGGATCGTCTATGTTTCTATTATACTACTCTGAAGGATGTAATATTTACAGAGTGCTCCTTCCGTGGATGTTATGTCATCGACTTATACACCACATGAAGTGGTGTTTGGTCCAGATTCCTACGCCCACAATGGCAGATACTCTTGAAAACTGGCGGTTGACAGTCAGAGCGAGATTTAGAGACAAGCAAAGGAAATCGGTAGATTCATCGGTAATCCTGATAACCCGAATGATTTGGAAGCAACGCAACGCGAGGTTTTTTTTGGGAACGTCAGCCAAATTTGCGACGACGAGGTTTTGGATGCGAGAGCTTTCGATGACTGAAGCGATGGTTCGAGGCAGGAGCGGGGGTTGGAGCCATCCTTAGAGAGTAGTCGTCTAGGATTGGGGTGGTGTGTGACAACTACGTTATGTAATAAATGTTGTCGTAACCTTTTGTAATTAAACCTCTCTTCTATAAAAATCTGGTATGTAATTTCATACTATGTTACCACATGTTTATATTTTCTCGTTAATTGCTTGCCACAACATCTATTTTATCTAGATATGTACGATGTTACCGTTCATGTTACTACCCCAAGTGTGAATCAACGAACTAAGGCATGTCCCAATGCATTGTCTCTTAGCACGTATTCATAGGAGTCTTAAAAATCCAAGAGACAACTACTCCAATGCATTGGTCCTTATTAGTTGTATCTAAATTAATGATTTGAAACTCATGCATGCATATGATTGGACTAGCAACACTTTTTACCTATGGGCACGTGCAAGGGTTGTATCTTAGCTAAGGCCTATCCAATCATATAAAATGCGACAAAATAATAAAATAAAATAGATTAAGCATTATAATATAAAATGTAAACTATTGGGTACGTGTACCGTTAACGCGGCATTCTAGTATCAAGCTAAATTTACGCCGTTGCGAAGACTCTAAATTTTGAAAGTATTCGACCTTGGGATATTATTTTGGAAACGCTATAAAATAAAATCAGTTAGTACTAAAATAAACAAAAAAAGGTGTAAAAAATATGTTACAAAAAGCTACAATGTGTAATTTAAAAAATAATCGTATACTGGGCTACCAAAGGCTAATTACCGGTTGCCGGCGTTACCCAGCTAGTATATACTACTGAAATAAAGTGAAGAATCGAACGTAAATGCATTTGCTACCTATGTAGTTTCTTTGAGACTACTCACAATGGGAGTAACATAGGTGGTAACATAAGTGCCACATAGGCAAAAAAGATGATGTGGCACACAATTAATGAGGAGAGAGGTGATAGTGGTATCATAGGTAGATACCGTAACATAACGCTTTCCAAGATAAGATGTGTTTATAGCCTCATAAATATACTAGTGTATGATATCACACATATGTTACTATGCACTGTGGAAGTAGTAACATAGAATAGTATCATATGCATGATACTAGTATATGATACTCTCCATTGTGACTAGTCTGATTAGTCATCAACTCATTGTAGCTAATCAGGTAAAATTCATCATTACCAAAATAGACAATGTATGCATGGTCCATAGCTAATCTGCATGCAGGCGAGACAAAATAGGTAAATGGTGTACGTAGCATGCGTGCGCGTAAACTATGATTATAAAATATGGTCACATAGGTTGTTCACGATTTTTTTTTTTTAACAAGGGATGGTCCCAGCGGGACCTAGAAGCTGATATTGATGAGCGGCAAGTTACACAGAGGACCAAAAAAGAAAGGAAAATACAACCCAGTCCTTACAATTTGCTCAGAGGACCCTAGACCTAAACCTAGAAACGCCATCAGGTCCAGCTCCTTCGCTGCCGCATCGGAAGAGCAAGGCGCAGGCAAGCACAGCACCGCCGGGGACATAGCCACTTGGGGTGAAGCACCGGGAGCTTCCTGCGCCAGAGCTTGAGTGCCTCCTTCATGGCTCAAAGGCCTGGAGGAATGATTCATCATTGAACGCCAGACAGATCTTGTCGCCGACGAGAAGATGTAGAGGGGTCGACGTTCGACCAGCAGAAATGGAGGCCCGCAAGCAGCCGCCATGGTTTCCTCTCCGGGAGCAGCTTCCCACCTCCCCTGTTGCAACTCCAAGAACCAGTCGAGGGGGAAATCGAAGGTATCCTCTGGCTCACCTCCACGATGAGGAACAGAGGATAAAATCGAACCATCCTCGCAGCTCTTGAACCTGCGATAAAGGGCCTTATTATGAGGGGGCGCCATCTCCTTCTCTCCCTCCTCCAGCTCCATCCATTGGAGCACCTCAGGAAGAATCGAGGCAGACAACAGCAAGAAGATGCAGCCCGAGTGCATCCCTCGCTCAACCCCTCTCGGCATCACGCCAAACTCCAGAACGGAAGCAACTAGAAAGCAAGAAATCCTACCACTACTCTGTACAGAAGCACACCTCAGTCCTCTCCCATCCCAACTCCGAGCGGCAACGCCACCGGAGAAGATCCGGGATCGGCCCGGGCGGCGTCGACAAAAGTCGACTCTCAAACCCTAGCCTTCGGTTGTTCACGAAATTAGTTCGGGTCATCTGGCTACCACAACATCAGCCGCACGCTGCTTGAAGGTTTTGGGTTCGAATCTTTGCGGCCACGCCCCATGCACAGACTTTATTCGTTATTTGTTATTACCACTCTAACTGACAGGTGGGACATATTTGTACTGAGCCAGCTCACCAATTTGACTAGTCAATTAGTGCAACGCTGCCCCGACCAGTGGGCCACGTGGCAGTCAAACCGGTCCACTATATGTCTAGTCAGCAAAATACCGTACAAATACAGTAGAAAAATCTCGCCAATGACCGTAGTGAACAAGTTAAACCACTTTGATGACCGTATTTAGGGTACTTTGAAATCCGATGACCAAAGTGAGACACCGACTCAAGTTCAATTACCGTTGATGAATTTTTCTCTTACGCCAAAACAAATGGTGTGACGAAAAAGAAACAAAGGTTCGTCCTGCATGTGGATTGGCCGAACAAAAGGAAAGTTGAAAGGACACACTAAGCTAAATAAGCTAGGGCCATTAAAGCTACTAGTGGTACGACGCGGATTCTATCCACCGGCTCTATTATTCGTATTGCCCTAATACACATGTTTCGCTTGCAACACGTACGTACGCACGCTTTTAACTGCTGCCCATTTAATATCCAGCTTGGTGTTTTCCAGTACTACTAAAACCAAACTTGCATGGAGAGAGGTGCTATCGTCAGGTATGCAGTTTATCTCTGCAACATCTCGGCCTGTTTTGCGCTTAAATTACTGGTATATATCCTGCATGTAATGTTGTTAGTTTGTCCAATCTATCATCACATGCGCGGATTCAAAAAGCATTATTTCGCGTGAGAAGGAGTACAGTATATTATTTTACGAGCGAAGATGGTCGATCTTCTCTGAGATGTATCGTCGATCTCGCATATAATATTCCTCGTGTCGTGTGACAATATGCACCGCTTACATCCGGCCCTCTCAAAAATGAAAACAAGTTGAATGGGGAGATTGATTAGGCTGGACCAATTTGTTTTAAATGCTGTAACTTGCTTATGAGTAATGCAATTGGCACCCTGGTGCCACCTTTATGTTCAAAAAAAAAATTTGTTCGCCGATGCAGATGCAGTTGATTACAATGGGCGTACTACGCGCGTACACTCCAAAGTCCCATCCAGAAAAGATAAAGGGAGAGATCCAACACCTTCGACTTCAGCGATACGAGGGAAAAAAATGTCCAAAGGATAAATAAAAGTTGGAGATGCGGGGTATCGATCCCCGTACCTCTCGCATGCTAAGCGAGCGCTCTACCATCTGAGCTACATCCCCTTGGTTGCATTTTACAGAACTGGGCTTTATTAGTAAGTAAATCGACTCCTCGCCACCTTTGCCTGCTTCACCACTCTGCCGCATTTTCGTACCAAGCTGCATTTGTGGATGTAACGAGCACGGGAGGGACCGTGCAGCTATCCAATATGTTAATTAAAAGCAGTGCTAATAAAGTCCGTGTGTCTACTGGAGTAGTACTGTACCTTGACGCTAGCTTGAGGGGAGGGGCGGCGCACTATGCCGACCACCTGCTTCGTCTCGTCGACGTCCCTGTACTATGGTCCAGTTAACCGTTGCGCTCTCAAAACAACATTTTTTTCAAAAAAAAAAATGGGAGCCTTGCACGCGGCTGGTTTTTTATTAATAAAAAAAATGAAATGTGTCTCGGGTTAAGCCACCCACCCTAGTTGACAATAACCCGAACAACCGCCATTATTCGAGCACACCCTGAATCTATAAGTCCTCGCTGCTACATAGGAAGGGGGAAAGACCACGTGTGGATGTAGGACACCGTCATGTTGATATCCTGCAAAAAGTGAACACCCTTTTTCTTGTAAAAAACAACACCGTTACGATAATTCGAAATGACCCATAAAACAGCGGCCACACCTATCCAAATGTGTGACTTTGTTTTCTTATCAGTACCATTAAGCCAAGAACCAAACTTATTAGCAATGGTAGTGGGAGGATGAATACTAAAAGTAAAATGAATGAGGCGCCAGAGATCACGTGCAAATGGGCAAGATATGAAAAGATGATGAACATATTCATCGGTGTCGCAACATACACACTTCTTACACCCCATCCAGCCACGCTTACTCAAATTATTCTTCGTAAGGATTACTTTACGATTTAGAAACAACAGAAAAAAAAGTTATCTTTAAAGCCAATTTCAATTTCCACAAGTACTTACGAAAGTACGGAGTAGCATCATGCATTAAATCCGCATATATGGATCATACTGTGAATTTGCCATCCATAGTCAGATTCCACCAAAGGAATCCTTCTCATCGGATAGCTCAACAAACATCAACCTCTCAACTAGATGTAACCAAGGAGCTCGTCGTACTCCTGCGATGGTTCTTCTAAATTGGATGTTTAACGGAACGTTTGATAACACGCTTGCTACCGTCACGTCCTTGTGTCTAACCACATTATGAAGAGCAGGATACTGCTGAGATAAGGGTTCATCTCCTAGCCACCTGTCCTCCCAAAACCGGACCTGCTGCCCGTTACCCAGATCAAAAGAGCCATGTGTAAAAAAGTTCCTCTTGCATTTCAAAACACCATTCCAAAACGGAGAGTCAGACGGACTAACTTGTACCTGAGATAACGGTTTATCTCCAATGTATTTATTTGTCAATAATTCGTGCCACACTCCTTCTTCGGTCAACAGCTTTTGGAACCACTTACTTAACAAACAGATGTTCTTAGTATCAAGCACCTCAATTCTCAAATCTCCCTGGTCCTTAGGGTGACACACAATATTTCATTTAGTTAGATGGTACTTACGTTTCTTACTATCTCTCTGCCAGAAAAAACGTGATGATAAAAATCCAAACGTTTCCGAACCCCCATTGGGATTTCGAAGAATGAAAATAATAACATAGGTAGGCTGGTTAACACAGAATTAATCAAAATGAGGCGATCCTATATGACAATAATTTTCCAGCCAAAGAACTCATTTTTTTCTCAAAGAGATCCTCAACCGGTTTTCATTCCTTATTTAACAATTTTCTATAAAGAATAGGAATGCCTAGATATTTGAACGGCAAACTACCTATATCACAACCGGAAATGTGACGGTAATCTTCCTGAGAATCTACCGCATCCCCAAAACAATAAATTTTACTCTTATAAAAATTAATATTTAATCCCGACCAATTGTTCGAACATTGCAAGAATAAGTTTCATATTAAGCGCCTTATAAATATCATGTTCTAAAAATAGAATGATATCATCCTCGTATTGAAGAATTGAGATCCCTCCCTCGACCAAATGAGGAATCAGACCTCCAACTTGACCATCCTCTTTGGCACGAGCAATGAGGATAGCCAACATATCAGCGACTAAATTGAATAAGATGGGAGACAGAGGATCACCTTGTCCTAACCCCTTGAGAGTCTGAAAATAGTGCCCTAAATCATCATTAACTTTAATTCCCACACTCCCTCCTTCACAAATCTAGCTACCCATTCGCACCACAAAGGTGAAAATCCTTTCATTCGTAATACTTGTTGCAAGAAGGACCAATTAACCTTATCATAAGCTTTTTCAAAATCGATTTTTAAAAGTACCCCACTAATCTTCTTCCTCTTCAACTCATGTATAGTTTCATGCAAAATAACCACACCCTCTAGAATGTTTCTCCCTGGTAAAAAGGCAGATTGTGTTGGTCCAATAACGCGGCTAGCAATGGATGTAACTCGATTAGTTCCCACCTTCGTAAATACCTTAAAACTCACATTTAAAAGACATATAGGTATGTATTGTTCAATACGGATGTGTCCTCTTTTTTTGGCAACAACGTAATGACACCAAAATCGAGTCTAAACAATTGTAAATCACCCTTATGCACCTGAGAGAACATATCCATCAAATCATTTTTGATGATGTTCCAGAAATGTTGAAAGGATTCCGCTGGAAACCATCTGGGCCTGAGGCTTTATTAAGTTCCATTTGGAAAATCGCATCCTTCACTTCCTTTTCCGTAAAAGGAGAGGTTGGAATTACGTTTTCCTCGGGAGGTATTTGGGGCATATCATGAGTCATATCCTCTAATAAAGAATCATAACTTGGACCAGAAGCACCAAAAAGTTTCTTATAATAGTCCGTTATAAAATGCTTTCAATTTTCTTCTCCAACTATTGTGCCTCATCTTGCTCTAATTGGAAAATACGTTTTTTTCGATGTTTACCATTCGCTATGATATGGAAATATTTTGTATTCCCTGCTCCCTCCTGTATGTACTTGACTTTGGCCCTCTGCGCCCATTTTGATTCCTCGTCTCGTTTTAGTTTAGCAAGACCCTCCTCCGCCTCTTTTTTAGCAGCCCGCTCGGCTTCAATAAGAGGGGATGTTTCAGCCTTGATATCAAGATGATCTATCAACAAAACAAGTTTCTCTTTTAGCAACTTATACTTCCCACTAAGATTCTTCGCCCAGCCTCGTAAGAACTGACACAAATGTCGTATTTTAGCCTGCCATCGTTCAATCGGAGACGTACCCGATGTTACCGAAAGCCACTCACGACGAACTAACTCATAAAAACCATCTTGACGTAACCAAGACAGCTCAAATGAGAAATGTTTCTTATTACCAATATGAGGTTGCTCCCTTGAGTCGATCGACAAAGGGGTATGATCGGACCCCGCTCTACTCAAAGCATGAACCAAAACCAGAGGATATTTTTGTTCCCACTCCAGGCTAGAAAGAAAAGGATCCAACTTTTCGTACGTTGGTATCGGTCGTCTACTAACCCACGTGTATTGTCTGCCAGAAAGTCTTAACTCCTTAAGATCTAAACTTTCAATAATTTCATTAAAGATAAAGGTCCATCGAGCATTAAAATTATCATTACTCTTCTCCTCTTGCCTTCTGATAATATTAAAATCTCCTCCTCCGAGCAATGGGAGATCCTCGTTCTCACAAATTCTAACAAGTTCGGACAGAAAACCAGGTTTATGTGAGTCTTGAGCCCACTGTAAACTACCAATAAGCCCCACATAAAACCATCGGCTTTAGTCTTAACATTAAATTTGACTGAATACTCACCTGACACAACGGTTTGTGCCATAAGAGTAGCATTATTAAAGCCAACAAGCATCCCACCTGAACGACCACGCGGGGGTAAACAATAGATTGCACTTTCGCAACATAAACAGGAGCTGCAAGAGGGGCACTCGGTGCCGCTATGCGAGTGCTCTGCCCGGCAGCGGTTTCGACCACTTTGGTGCCCAATTGTGGCTGCCCGGCAGGAATAGCGAGGGAATTGCTGCCGCCCAGCGCAAGCGACCCGGTGACCTGCGCATTCTGCCCCACCGCATCAACCTGTGCACGCAGCACCTCGGTTACTTTCTGTAGTATGGTGGCCACGGTCTCTTCCTGCACGCCTGACGATCCCAAGCTCGAAGATGGATTGGTAACTCTGTCACCGCCGCGGCCATGATAGGAACCCCCGTACGGGCGCCCATCGTAGTAGCCCCGATTGCCGTAGGGGTGGCGATACCCACCACCGTTATTACCGTAGCCTCCTCCATGATTGGCAGACCCCAAGCCCATGTTGAAATTGCCGAAACCTCCTCCATTATAACCTTGAAAATTGTTCCTCTGCTGGTTGTCCCCATAATTCGTAGCACCACCATGACCTCCCTGCTGATACCCAGCATAGCCACGACCCGCGAGACCCCCTCTGAAGGGAGGCGCGCGATCGTCTCGTCCATCACCCTGACCTCGACCACCACCGGCGTTCGCCATGGCAGAAGTATGGACTAGAGGCGCCGCTACCCAGTTACGATATGAAGAAAACCCTAACCCTCTCTGGTTCCTACGTAAGAAACCAACAAAGGTTCGATCTCTAGGTCCCGTATGGCCCATGGGTTTTTTGTTTTCTTTCTTGTATTTCCAGAGATCATTACGATGTAAAAGGCCCGTTTGGCCCTTGTACGTACGAGGATCGGATTTTGAATTCTGATATGCATCTGATCCGGAAAACTCGGGACTCGTCGTCCTCAGCGACGGTGATCCGTCGGACGTCCACCTGTCGTACCTGAGGCCACGAAGGCTACGAGTACGTCGGTGACGTCGCTGCACAAGGATCCATTCGGATGGATCAAAAGAATCTAACAGGAACGTGGAAGGGGACAACGGTGTCGACATCACCGTCTCCATCTTGATCCGTTCCTCTGCACTCGCCGCCACCGTCGCTATAGACGGTGACCCAACATGATCGGGAGAAACCGCTTCCTTACCTAGAAGAATTGCCATGGAACTAGAACCCAACTTCTTACGCCTTCTCTTCTCCTCTCTTGACGACAAATGGAGATCCCGTCCAGATGCAGGCTATGGAGTACGGCAGAGGTACTCGAGAGAGCCCCCGTGCGAGATCCGCCGTCTTCTTCATCGTGTCCGTCTGAGTCCTCCGATGACAGGCACCAGAAGCGCCCACGGGGGCCGCTGCAGTCGCCTCCTTGTGACATTTTTCTCGGGCCTCTTCGTCGGTGTTGTTTGATGTAGGTGGACTGAGGCATAGCCCAGTGGCTCAGCAGTGCTGATACTCCCCGGCCCGTCCGAGCTCGAGTGCCCGTGCTCGCAACTCGGTGCGTACGCACCATATCTTCTTAAGAAAACGTCTGGGGCTTCTTCCCCGCGACCATCATTTTTTCTAAAACAACATGTAAGAAGCATATGTTTAATCGACCGATATAGCTTTGGTCAAATTTAATTAGTGCAATTTCAATGAAAAAAGACCGCAACAATCACCATATATATTTACTTACAAAGGATGAGAGTCCTTCATCCCTCCACGGCGAAGCCTTGTGCAACACTTCAAGCTTTTTTGCTCATTTGCACACAGCTTACTCAAACCCCTCAGACTGACGGCTGGACCCGTTGTGCCGTGGGTACCTCGAGCTCTAGAATGACTCGATATCCATCCAGGAGACTGCACCCCATTCCGAGCTGCCTGCTCCTTTCGTATTGGCTGGGTGAAAATATCCTCCTTGGCAGGTGAAAATCTAGATCGAGCGCCGCCTCTTGCGCTCTCCTCTTCTCTCCCCATGCCCTAGCTGCCGCCTCCCCTGCCTTCAGCCGTATCTCCGCCTACGCCGCCATCCAGTCCACCCCGGCATTTTGCTCTGTCGCTTGGGCACCTGGAGGGGAGCACGTCATCACCGCGTCCACCGCCGACGTGGCCATCCAGATCCATGGCGGCGCCGAAGCGAGTGTCGCAGCTCCGGTTCGGCGGGAGCGGCCGTCACCACTATCCGGCTTCACAAGGACGGCATCACGGCGGTCGTCCTCACGCCACGCTCCGGCGGCTCGCTGGTGTCCGGTTCCATCGACCACTCCGTCAAGTTCTACTCCTTCCCAGGTTTTTAAAACCGGACCCTCTTAGTGTGCGGTATATGATTTGATATTTTTTTCACTTTGAGATCATGAATGTCCCCGTATTTCCTTCCGTACGGCATGTTTCTGACCAACTTTGCTAGGTCCACCCTCCCGATCCGGTCACTCGCTTTCAACAAGAAGGGAACGCTTTAGGCAGCGGCTGGTGATGACGATGACATCAAGTTGATTGTTATAATTGACAGCACGATCTCCAAGGTGCTCAAAGACCACACGGGCACAGTGACCATCCTGGCTTTCGAATGTTAAGAAGGCGGACAAATTAAAGTGGTAGCGGTAGCGGACGCTATGCAAAAGAATGTTAAGAAGGCTAACAAATTAAAGTGTTTTCACTACTGGGTTGCTGGACACTTTTTGGCTGATTGTCCTGCGCCGTTTTGCTTGTTGTGCGGTGGTTCTATCCATGTTAGCGGTCCATGCCCGCTGGTGGCAGCACCTAAGCCACATCCCATACTGTATGGGTACATCCATGATGAACTCATGTTCTTCGGGATGCCGCTCTCGGAAAATTATCGCCCTAGACTAGAAAATACGAGGTTGGCATCCATTGCGGTTGCAAGGGGGTAACTCAGCTACAGAGAGTAGTACTAACAGATGGGTTTGTTTGGGACGTCAGTCGGGTTGGACATAATGTGTTCAAGGTCATGTTCGCTTCTAAAATGGAGCTCGAAAGACTGAAAGTCTTTGGTGCGTGCAGGATTCCGAATAGAGATTAAGAAATGATAATAGATAGCTAGGGTCAGAAAATTGAGCCCCTCGACACATTGCCATATTTTTGGGTTTGCGTTTCTAGGATTATCCGAGGAACACAAGGGTGACTACCTTGCACTATGGTCCGTGGGAAATTTGATGGGATGACAAGCAAGATTGACATGGAATATACACGCAAACATGGTGTGTTGCGTATTCTAGTCGGTTGCCTTAACTACACCGAAATTCCGCCGACGTTTCCCATGTTTATCAAGGATGAGATCTATGAGTTGTCATTTGAGGTAGAAGGGGAAGAGAAGGGCAAAGCTACGAATGATATGGCTATTGAGAAGAAGAATATTTAAATAATCTAATCAAACAATATTATTTTACAGAAAAGCACCCATGTCCACCAAAATCATCACTAAGCGATCAACAAGACTGGATGCACATATACAGCTCAAGATAAGAGTAATAGACAGACCAAGTGCATCTCTTTCATCAACTTGCAGAAATGCACTCGGCTTCATCGCCTAAAATTGCTTATTGTTTTTTTTACAAACTTGGTGGTAAGTTGAAACCTCAACCGCTCGCGGGTGCCTCTGCTGCTACAACCGCAGCAGCCCCCTCAAGCTCCATGAGTCGAGTCACGATCTCCTGCTTCTTCGCCTTCAAGTCGTCGATCTTCACATCGATCTTCTCTAGCTTCGCCCTCAGCTTGGCTGCATCGGTCACCTCCCCGACCTTTTCTTTCTTTTCCTTGGTCTTCTCTTTCTTGTCCTTCTTGTCCTTCTTTTCCTTGGCTGGTTTGGCCTCTTGCGCGTGTTCCTTAATGAATAAGGATGCATGTGTTCAATCATCAGCCTTTTTGTATTGCATGCATATTATTATCAATAATTGGTGTCATTTTTTAGCATCTATATATTTGGGTTGGAAGTTCCTGTCATCCATATTTGCCCTTTTATGAAGGAAAAAATAGTTCTAGATAAACCTTCTCCTTTTCCTTCTTGGTGTGAGTTGCATCTCCAGCTTCCATCTGCATTTTGAGATAGCAAGGCACAATTTGACAAGATCGGCTTTCAAACTGAAACCGAAATGCAACACTAGATTTTGTCAAGCAAGAAATAGAGGAGTAGATGAAAAGGAATCTAGCTTGCCTCTTCGAATAAGTAAGGATTACTTCTTTTCTGGTTGTTTTTTATATATGTTGGTGTGAAAACTAACAAAGCCTAGACGCTTGTAAACGGTAATTAAACATGCTTGCTTGAATTCATCCCGTTTTATACTTGTTGCGTGGAGCAACGCACGTAGTTCTATAATTAGTCTGTCCTGATTAATTTGGGCATGGTTTTTGTTTGGATAAGAGTGAATGTCTCAAAAATGAATCCACATGAGTTTCATCATTCTACTAAAGATAGTACCCATATTCCGTGCCCTGTTTTTTTTTGGCGGCCCAAAAAAATGGCCCCTTGTGATGCAAATTAGGGGCATGAGGGCCGCGGTGACAAGACAAACTCGTGGTCGCGCGCACTCCAACCACCATGCTAAAATCTCTCATGCGCCCGCAACCGCTGCCGTGCCCCCCCCCCCCCCCTCCCCCTCCCGCATTCTTACCGCCACTGGCCACCGTATCGCCATGGAAGGAACCTCCCACGTCATCTCTGACCCTGCCTCCCTCGTTGCCGTGCTTCCACTTAAGGCTTCTGCCGCCGCCAAGAAGGCAAGAATCTAGTAATCCCTCCGCATCGAAATGTAAAGATGTTTTACCGTTTTTTAGACAACACGTATATAGACACTAAAACATGTTTAAATACGTTTTGTCTAGAAAATACTAAAACTTCTTATATTTTAATACGGAGGGAGCCGTTGTTAATGGACGAGTGTAGCCGCGCAGTGCACCGGTCATTAACTCCCGCACAGCATTGCTGCATGCCCACCTCTGCGTCTCGCTGTTCCAACTAAAACATGGGCAGGAGCAGGACAGCAGGAGGACCAGACCGAGAGGCGGCAGACGCGGACTGCTCAACCAAATGCATGTAGCGATCCAGACGTACTCACCATAATGTAATGCTTTGCGCATCATTGATCGATCCAGATTCGGGATCGATCTCGCCATCTCGGTCGAGCTCAGCTAGTTCCGTGCATGGGTTGGAGAAATGGATGGGTAGATCTGCGAGTCCGAGGGGCCGGAAGGGGACCGAGGAACATGACAGATGAAAAGGCTCCCCTTCGATCAGTTGCATGCCCGTCCACGTCGACCCAATGTAGGCTGGCGGTTTGTTTAATTTGTTGGGAAGCCCTAAATGGTCCAACCAATCCAGATCATCGATCACGCTAAGCATGAATGCATGAGTGATGCTTCGATTCGATCGGTGTGTGTAAGCACATGATCAGCGCGTATCTAAACGGACAACGAAATATAATACTCCAGTACTATTTCATCTGGTGTATCTCCACCTCTTTTTTTTTTTTTCTGAAGGAATCTCGACCTCTAAAAAAGATCTCTCCCTGTGCTGCGTGTTTTCTTTGGGAAAAAAGATGAAGGAGTTTGTGTACTGTCAACTGCATGCAGCTGCAGTCCTTCGTCTCCTTTTCGGTCTCGTGGGCCCAGGCCCATCCTACGGATCTACAGAGATGGGTCCTCGTGTTGTCCGGATCACCGGGCGGGGCCCAGATATCCGGAGTTGCGCATGTGTTCCCTTGCGTTTTGGCGGTCGACGCTTTGTTGCATCCATCCATGGATCGGAGCTTTTCTTTTCTTTAGAGTTTAGACGATGGATGGGAGCTCCTGTGGGGGACGCTTTGCTTTGGGGTTACGAGGAGACGAGCATGCATGTGTGCCTGTCATGTGCCGAGCGATCGAAGGATTGCATGCATCGCGCATGACATGTTCACGAGTCCATAGCATGCTAGATGGGGTCCCTGCACTTTTATGGACACACATGGTCGCTCATAATAAAGCGCCACCGCACGAATCATCACGCTACACAATTATAAGTGTCCGCCCTCATCCACGCCATCTTCATCTTTTGGGCTAACCTCTGTGGAGAGTTACCCATCGAGAAATTATACACAGAATTAATGGACATCAGCAGTGCTGGTCAGATACCAAGGCCAGCAGACGGAATACACACAGAGGAGTGGATGGATCAGTAGTGAGAGATGCGCGCGTCCTATGATTGATGAAACCAAATTCTATCGTTTTGCTTCCAGCTGTTTAATTAGATACTGGATCAAACCTTTTCGTGACAACAAGTTTGTCCTCTTTCTTTCCTTGGGAAACAAGGGAAGCTCTTCATTCGTGCGCCTGCTGCTTAAGATGGACCCGAAAATCCGGAAGTTCAGTCTGGTTGGTTCAGATGATCGGCGAAGGTGAACATAATAATAGCATAAAACTAACAATTTACGGAACAAATTTCGGAAAACTAATAATTTTATGCTACATCTCCTGCATACGAAGGGAACCACAACCACCCGCTGCCGTGGCAGCCGTGGCGATGGCATCCACCACGTCGAGTCTCCCGGAGCACCACGGGATCACCACCACGAAACTCCATGTCAAGTCAGTTACGACCACGGGGTGTTGAATCCTTATTCCTCTTTTGCAAAGGCCATAAGTGGGGACTATATTTCCCCTGTATTTTGCCCTATCGACGTTATCTTTGGAAAACGATAAGCTTTGAGTTGAACTATTTTCCAAAATCACGGTATTCCTTGATCACTACCTTTTAACCACACTTGGTAAAACACTATGTAAATTGGTGTGAAAACACAATTACTTGAATGGACTTGTTTGTCTTATGCTTGACTTGCCAAGTGTGTGATCCTATCCCGTGTTTGCATTGAAGGGCGTATACTTGTTTGTTTGTGAGTGTGTATGAAACTAAACAATTTAATTCTACCACTAACAAGACTTTGTATAGGGAACAGATTCAAAACCTCTCTTAAACCCATCTTCTTATCTGTTTAAATCTTCCAACCTTGAAGACATGCCATTGTGACAAATCTTGATTCTTTCATCAATGCACCATCATGGATCTCATCTAATATATCTATACTTTCCATCCAAGTTTTGAAATTAGATTTTGAAACTCTCTAGCTATTTCTATCCAAGCCCTTTTGGAGGCTATACAGCCGAGTGACCATATCTCATTCCACTTAAATCTAGCATCCTTTCCAAAATCACTTCTAATTCATATTAAGCTCAACCAAACTTTCCCTTCCCATCAGCATGACGTGTACTTCACATATCTTCTGGCCATTGATTTTATCTTGGCCATTTAATCCCTTTTCTCCCAAGGTTTTAAAAACCTAATAAACCTCATTTGGTTTTCTTTGTTTTCACATGAAATGTAAAATATTTGCAAATGAATTATTCGTTAAAAATCACTCTTGTGATCCATATTTAATACCCTATCATCCGATTTCAAAATATTCATTTTGGACACATTTTATGATTTATTTATAATTATTTACAAAAATTCCAAAAATGGAATTTTAAATATTTTGTGAACAAAAGTATTTCCTAAATTCTTAGCAAAATTCCCCAACATGCCTATAAACATATGTGACATATTTATGCAAAAATATTTGCAAGTCATTTTCAAAATTTTGAATAAGATATTCAAAAATAGAATCAGTACATTTTAAATTTCAAAATTTTGGTAAACAGTTCATTTCAAAAACTCGTGAGACCATTTTCCTAGACTCCATTATACGTCATCTATCTCCTATACATATTTTCACACTTATGTTATGTTCAAATTTTTGGAGGAAATGGCTGATACGTCTCAAACGTATCTATAATTTCCGATATTCCATTATTAATATTATGTGATTTGCTACATGTTTTTTATACACTTTATATCATTTTTATGGATTTCCTGGGGACTAACCTATTAACAAGATGCCACAGTGTCAGTTCCTGTTTTCTGTTG
Organism: Alopecurus myosuroides; assembly: GCA_028641055.1. Lineage (NCBI taxonomy): Eukaryota > Viridiplantae > Streptophyta > Magnoliopsida > Poales > Poaceae > Alopecurus > Alopecurus myosuroides. The sequence goes on along the minus strand of CM054061.1, from coordinate 219,050,044 downwards.
TTTTTTGTTTCAGAAAAGTTGTTCTGGAAATATTCTCGGAATTGGACGAAACAAAATCCCACGGTCCTATTTTTCTGTCACGTACACGGAGTCCGGAGGAGACCCGGAGGGTGGCCACACCATAGGGAGGCGCCCCCTGGCTGCACCACCAGGTGGTGTGGGCCCCCTGGCCACCCACCAACATCGCCCTTTCGCCTATTTATACCCCTTCCCGGGAAAACCCTAAATACCCGAGCCTCCATCCATGAAAAGTTATATAGCTGTCGTCACGTCAACCCTAGTTCGAGAGAGTTATGAAGCTCTCCCCGGCACCTTGCAGGGAGGGGAAATCATCACCGGAGGGCTCTACATCACCATGCCTGCCTCCGGAGTGATGCGTGAGTAGTTCATCCTTGGACTACGGGTCCATAGCAGTAGCTACTTGGTTGTCTTATCCTCTTTATGCCACCATGTTTAGATCTTGTGAGCTGCCTAACATGATCAAGATCATTTATCTGTAATGCTACATGTTGTGTTTGCTGGGATCCGATGAATATTGACTGCTATGTCAAGTTGATTATAGATCTATCTTTTATATGTTATTTATGATCTTGCATGCTCTCCGTTACTAGTAGATGCTCTGGCCAAGTTGATGCTTGTAACTCCAAGAGGGAGTATTTATGCTCGATGGTGGATTCATGCCTCCTTTTATCAATGCTCGAGTGACAGAAACGTGACGGATGGGGGCTGTGATGTTGCTATTAGGGAAAAACAACAATGCTTTGTCTAAGGATAATTCTATTGTTTATATTACGCACTTTACTTAATACAATAATCTGTTGCTTGTATCTTAATACCCAAAGTCTGCTTGGGTTGTGTTCTGAGGGTGGAATATTAGTCATAGATGCAGTTGGATTACGGTCTATGAATCATGTTGTAATGCCCAAATAAATCTCATAGTAATCATCATGTCTTGCATGTGCACTACGTTGCAGCCTCTATCTCTGTCAATTGCCCAGATGTAATTTGCTTACCCAACATGTTATCTATCTGTTATGGTGAGACACCACCAGTAAACTGTGGACCCCGGTCCATTCTTTTACACTGATAATACAACCACTGCAAGAACTGTTCTTTTTTTTACTACAAACACTGTTTTCCTTTCATTCACTGCAAGCATACATCATTTTCCACATTATACATCTAATCCTTTGTGTTATCAAAACCATTGAGATTGACAACCTCACTGTTTCGTTGGGGTGCATATGACAATAGTCATATATGCAATGCAAGAAATATTTTATTTCGAAACAAATATTATTTTTCCTGATGTTTACTTTTGTTTCTGTGATGTTTTCCATTTGATGTTTTGATGAATTTTTATCCCAAGTGTTGTATCAAGGTTGATTTCAACTTATAATTATTATTTGTCTTTGTTTGAATCAAGAAAACAAAATGGCAATTGAAAATTTGGATGTTTTCTTTTGATGTTTCTATTTTGAATTATTTCTGAAAAACTAGCCAAGTGTCAATATCTAGAACTTGTTTTCAATATGTTAGAGAATCACATTTTATGTTTTCTTGGCATGAAAGTTTTCTATGATATATGGGCTACAAAACTATAAGCTTTGTTTGATTTGTGGTGTTGGAAAACAATCAATTGCATGTTTGTTTTTGTGGAAGAAAATAAGACAGAAAAATGGCTTTTTAGAAAAACAGAAAGTATCCCTTTTCCACTTTGTTTTCATAGTCTTCCACTATTCCAATTTTGCTTTCAAAAGATGTCGTGGGATAATCACGGCAGACGTTACCGGGGGTAACTGATCTTGGGGCAAGACGACACAGGCGTTTGGGAGAGGGTTTAGCTCAGAGGAAAACATGATGCAACTCGATCTGGTAGCCGGCAATCAAAGTCGCCGAGTCTCCGATCTTGATATAATAACTCAACTCTGGGGTTACACTAGATGCTCGATACCAAGCGATATCGCTAGGGTTCTTAGATCTCTGTCTAAACTAGACCTAGGAGTCGGTTTATAAAGCGCCCGTACCCCCTTGGCCCTATTCTCCAAGGCACAGCTTGAATCCTATCCGGACACCGCTTACAAACCCTAACTTTCCTTACCGTAACCCACAATCCGGGTTACGAGGCCTACAAACTTTGGGCCTTCCAGAAGCTTCATTATCCTTAACCATATTGCGCACCGTGTTCCTTGGACCGGGTTACGCCTTGGAGTTGGCCTACCGGGTTATTATCCCCCCATCAGTAGTCCCCAGAATAGCTTGGGCTTCACGGATCCTCCTTGAAGCGCTCGCTATTCCCTGCAAAGATATCAAACACACAGGCATATGGAGGCCGGGTTAAGATGCTTTGATATACAGCTAGGCCTTACCCCATGGTGGCCATATAGTAACCCGGGTTTCCCCCAAACACTTTGGTTTAATTTTCCAGGTCCAAACCCTAATAAAAATGCCAAGATCCCATACTCGATAACCGATCCTGATATCATGGGGTAGATCTCCTTCTTTCTTTTATCCAGATGCTTTGCTCAATACTTGGCGCATATCTCGCAGAATCCACGTAGATAACCATTACCCCACAATTTCCGGCTTCCGGCCGTTGAGATAGACTCACCCTCACCTTATAAATAGTGCTCAGAGGGTAACCCTAAACTCATCACTCCGCCTCAGCTTCCCCTTTCCTTCCTTGCTCCTTACACCCTCGCAACACCACCGCAAGAAGCTCGTGCTCTCCATCGAAGCAAGGCCGCCGCCGGCCGCGCTCGCCCTCGAGCCATCTCGCGCCGCCGTCAAGCTTCACTGCCGCGCCTTCATTCCACTCGCCAAGAGTCGCGAAGGGGCATTCGAGCCACGCCGCTCACCGCCGTCGCGCTAGACTCCAATCTCTCCAGTAAGCCCCTTGCAGTCGTTTAATTTAGCCCCGCAATTTTTCAATTCATCCAGGATCGGATCTAGGTCAACCTGCGAGTCGTTCTTCCGGTTGCATCGAATTAGGTCGATCTGATGCTTGCTAACTCCTTTAACCACCTATGTAATAGCTACAACTCATCCTCCTACCATTACTAATCACCAAATCCCCCATAAAATCGTTCGCAACTTTTTCCATCTAGATCCATTCCTCCTCGATTTTCCACTCATTGCATTAACACCCGGAAAATCCTCCTTTTCCAGCTATTTGCTTGCAGTAGATACATGGGCAACCATCCATCTTCCCCAAATGCTTTTCCATACGTAAGTGACCAATAATCTGCACAGTTATACTTAACACCCGGATACCTGGTAACCTCCACCTCATAACGTGATGCCCGGATAGTTCTTAGCTTCATGCCTTCTTGATACCTTATACTCGGATAATCCAACACCTCCGAGTCTTATTTCCTATGCCTCTTTTCTTGTGTTTTGCAGGTTGATCCCATGGCTCCCAAACGGCAAGGAAAACAGCCGACTCAGGCAAGGACTACCCAAACCATATCCGCCAATTGGGGGCGTTCCACAGCTACAAAGGCCAAGTTGGACGAGCTAGCCGAATTATGAATTCTCCCTTCTCAGAAGGACATTCACTGGAGAGCGCCAGGCAACGAGACCCGGCCCACACCCGCCGATAACGAGGTAATTTGCTTCGTAGAGCACGTGACCCGGGGATTCCGTCCTCCGGGTCACCCTTTCTTTAGGGAGGTCTTAAGCCATTATGGCCTCCGGGTATTCGACATAGGGCCTAACTCTATGTTGAACATTACCCACTTCATCGTTCTATCCGAGTCGTACTTGTGCATACCGCCAAGTTTGACTCTCTTCATCGAACTATTCCAATGTAAGCCGTGCCGCGAAAGCGGCGACGGAGCACTTCTTACCTGCGGCGGGGTATCCATCCAACGCCGCAAGAATTCACCGATGCCACCCCTCAATTTAAACTCCCACGTCAAACATTGGCAGCTGTCTTTCTTTTATTGCCACGATACCTTCCCAGACAGCGAAAAGAAACTGTCGGGCTACTCAGAGAGCCTCCTCGAACCTTCCGAGTCTTTCAATGCCTTTGCACCAGACTCAGACAGGGAGGCGATCCTTCCCTCGTTAGCCAAGATAGCCATCCTCTCAGCCCAAGGCCTCCTCGGGCTCAATTTAGTAAAAACATGGGTTGATTTTCGGATCCAACCCAACTCCATCCGCACCAAATTGATGTGCGAGTATTCGGGGCACACCACAGATGCACTCCGATACTCCACCAAGAGCTTTGCGACCGGCGATACCAACAAGACCATCAAGGGCTTCTTGACAGAGAAGCTAGAGGTGATAAAGGGCATCACCGGGTTACCCCCATTTACTCGGGAAAACCCGGCTCCAGCGGTAATATCCGATATTCATAACTTATTTCCACACTTTGACTTGATACAGCTTCTAACCCTTAGTCTCATTCTTTTGTCTTAGGCTGATGACCCTTTCTGGAGAGTTGAACCCTCCCCTCCTTCCAGAGACCCGGAGGAAGAGGACGAGCCGGCCGATGATAGTGAAGGTATTTACACAGAACTTGTATCATCTTTACTTGCATCATTTTCCTCCCATTTAACTTTTTACACGAACACACACCCGGTTCGCAGGGCTGGAGGACGAAGGTGAGACCAACGAGGATGACCCGGAGGCAACCGAGTCTGATCAAGAAGCAGCAGTTGGAGCCAAGAGGAAGGCCAGAGGAGCAGTGTCCAAGGTTCCTTTTTCCTCGTTATCCTCTGAACCTTACTCCTTTGACGCCATGCGACGACTTAACCATCAATTATCAAATTCGTCGTGCTTGAAGGACTCTCTCCCAGCCAAGCGCAGAGTAACTCGGAGCTCCCCGGGTGAAGATCCCCTTAACCCGGGCATCTCTACCCCCTCGGTCCATCGTGCCAGTGCTCCTCCGTCTCGTCCTTCCGACTCTCCTCAACGCCACCCTTCTCCTAACCATCCACGCGCCGGGCAATTCCGGGTTCCGTTAGTGGTTCCTGTGACGGCTTCATCTGCTTCCAGCGGCGAGCTCCCGCCGGACTACACCGTGAATGCCGGGTAAGTTTTTGCTATATGATTTCCTTTGACGTCTGACAAGTTTCCACTCAAGTCACCGTCACCACTGATAACTGCCTCTTCTCATCTTTCTTTCAGCACTCAAGTCACCGTCAGTGACCCGGAAAACGTAGAGACGGATAACCATCGGGCAGAGAAGCCGACTGAGAACGTAGACGCCGCGACTGGCGGTGATACGGAGAATAACCAGGAACAAGGCCCTCTGAACAATCCGCTTCCCCGAGCCGCCGGATCTCCTTCCTTATCGGAACCAGTGGACGAGGAGATCGAGGTTCTGGATACAAGGATGGGTTCTCCCAACCCGGGTACTCAAACTGTCCGGGTCTCGGCCCCAAGGGCGGGGAGAGCTCCCCCACCAGGCGACCAGACTGCCGGCTCTTCCGGTACTCGACCCGAGGAACTGACGTTTGCCCAGATGCTGGAAACCCTGCGCACTTTAAGGGCTAATGAAGAAAACATCTTGGGGGCTTTAATAGCCAAACACGAGGTAAATCCGACTGACGTTGCTTGTGCCCTTATCCAGTCCCCAAGTTCCGAGTGAATTGATTCATAATTTGCTTGGGACTTTATTATACAAGCGACTGATAACTTGCCCCTCTACCCGACTAATCCTTGTTTGCATCCATGCAGTCTTTCGTGACTCAATCTGAGGAGAAACTGGCAGACGCCACCAAGCTCATTGAAAATGAGGTGGCTTTGCGTGAAGCAGCCGAGGCTGAGGCCAGGAGGAATAGGATGATAATGAGGAAGTATAGGAAAAGGGCTCACAAAGCAGAAGATGACCTAACAAGCCTTTCTGTCCAAATTTCTGACACATATCGTGCTTTACTTGGTACGTTTCCTCCTCCAGGTTTATCCTTTTGATAGATAGCAAGAGCTTTCCCGACTTATGTTTCCATTTCTTCAGGCCCGGACGAAGCCATGCCGGATGAGGATGACATTGCCAGGCTGAAAACTATGAAGAGCGTTATCCGGCAGCTATGTGCCGGAACCAAATGGATCCTTCAGGAATTACGGTGGTCGGGTAAAGGACATGTTGATCTGAAGAGGATGTTGGATGCCTTCTCCACTATTCCTGAGTGGATTTGGCACTGGAAACGCTCGTCTTGCCGGGTTGGAGTAACCCGGGGGCTTGCACTTGTGAAGGCTTATTTCCCCAAGCTCGAGCTAGTGAAGCTTATGGGCGGCTTCCCAGAGTTCAAGCTTGATGGGTCCAAGTTCTCGGTGAAGGATTTTCAGGCTGTCCAGAAGGAGGTCCGTTACCCGGCCAGCGTGATCGCTGACGACCTGGATGTTAATATCCTTGTTTCAGCATATGATGCTGCTGGTGAAGCGATTAAGTTGGATCTTCCCGAGCCGTATGATATGCTGGCTCGGTGGAAGGAGGAAGCTGCTGCGTTGAGGGCGGAGGCTGCCAAGAAGCAAGCTGAAGCCGGCTCTGCCCCCGCTACCTCAACACCAGTCGTTCCACCTCCTGCGCGGGCTGGTACTACTGATCCGGGTGCTGCTGCTACCACCGATGATGGCAAGGGCAAGGCCAAGATGAACGCCGAGTGATATCTGATCTCTAATGCCTCTTCTTATGCACCGGTCGGCCAACGTGTTGTTTAAACAATTATATTTTGGGTGGTGCGCCTGTGCACCTTTGATATATTTTCACCGGGATTTTGTAATGCACGCTAAGGTCTTGATATACTCTATGCCTCTTCCGGCCTTTTTAAATTTATCCATTCTTGAACTCATCTGCTCTCGATATCTGGCTTTCTTTATTGTTCCTTTTGTGAAACTCGATTTCCGGGTCTCATGGGTGTTGACAAGCGGGTTTGCTTCTAAGTCCCCAAGTCCACAAGACTCGGATATTTGGGTTTTTGGAATTCTAACAAGTAAGCAATTTTTTCCCTTTTTCAAGATTTCAAATCACCCGGACCCGGATCTCCAAGTCTAGGACACTTGATCTTGAAAGGAGAACGAATTGCCTGCTGCTAAATTCACAAAGATCCTTGAGTGGTTTCACATAGGATTTGAAGTTATGCTTAATAATCGTTGAGTTTCCAGCTGTTAGCCTTGTACTCTGCATAACTTGTGGTTTAGATGACCCTTTTGACTATCTTGTACTGTAAGCCGGCTTTCGCGTGGATACCATGTTGTTACATCTATACGAAAACGTGGCTAGTCAAGCCCCGTCGGGTTTCATGGCTGACTGTAATCGTAAGCGAACAAATCATGCCACTTTAGTGCGAGTCACATCGAGCTTAAGTAAGAATAACCAAGAAATTTGGACTTCTTTGTCCGGTTATAAGATTGTAGCCGTACTCGTTTGCAAGTAATCGGCCCTTATAACTCATAGGCATCATGGCCGGGTCTTTGAGTTCGTAACTGTGCTATTCAAGCGACCAGCCCCCAAGACCTAGATATACGCATCATACTGAGAGTACAGAACCTGATAATAATCATCTCTTTTCTTGATAATCACCTCTTTACTTGATATGAAAAATCTAGGTCAGCAAGCCGCCTCATTAAAAACCCGTCCAGTCCCCAAGGGTACCCTGGATAGGAAAAGAGTACGTCTGAAAACCTGCTTCCTGTTACATCGTTCAATTCCATATGCCAACACAATTTTTTGCCAAGTATAATATGGACGTAGCTGAGCCACGTTCCACGGTCTGTCTCTTTCTTGCATAGATGAAGTGGTATGAGCGGTGTCATTAACTGTGGTCGACTCTTCCCTTGCATCTATCAAGTAATATGACCCGTTATGCAAATTCCGGCTTACGATAAACGGTCCTTCCCAGGGTGGTGATAACTTGTGCTTTCCTTCGTTTGACTGCACCAGGCGCAGAACCAGGTCTCCTTCCTGGAAGACCCGGGTTTTCACGTGCCAGCTATGATACCTTCGTAAATCCTGCTGATATATGGCTGATCTTTCCAGGGCTTGTTCCCTTTGCTCTTCTAACATATCCACGACATCTTGCCGGGTTTTTTCATTCTCCACTTCGACGTATGCTGATACTCGTGGTGAATCATAAATAATATCACTCGGTAGTACTGCCTCCACGCCATAGACCATGAAGAAGGGTGTCATCTGAGTAGATCTATTAGGCGTAGTATTGATACCCCAAACCACAGAAGGGAGTTCTTCGACCCATGCGCCAGCTGCCCTGATACAAGGGACTCGTAATCGTGGTTTTAATCTGCGAAGCAATTCTTGGTTTGCCCTCTCCACTTGTCCATTGGCCTGCGGATGAGCTACTGATGCAACGTCAAGCCGGATTCCACTGTTGCCACAGAACTTCTCCATCTCACCAAGGGACATGTTGGTTCCATTGTCGGTAATTATGCTGTGGGGATACCCGAACCGGTAGATAATCCTTTTCAGGAACTTGACTGCTGTGGCTGATTCGCAATTAGTAACTGGCATAACCTCAACCCACTTGGTAAACTTATCAATAGCCACCAGAAGATGTGTCTTCTTGCATGGCGACATATGAAAGGGGCCAACCATGTCATACCCCAAACAGCGAACGGCCAAGTTAACGGGATTGTCCGCAACTCCATAGCCGGCACATGGGTTTGGCGAGCGTACCTTTGACATCCGTCACATCTTGCTACCAATCGTTCCGCATCTGCTAGAGCCGTGAGCCAGAAAAATCCGTGTCGATAAGCTTTAGCCACGAGAGATCTTGTGGATGCATGATGTCCACAGTCGCCTTCATGGATTTCCTTGAGAATCTGTCGGCCTTCTTCTGGCGCTACGCAGCGCAAAAAGACCCCTGCTGCGCTTCTCTTATATAATTCCCCATTGATGATAGAATATCCCTTCGCTCGCCTCAAAATTTGCCTTGCTAATACCTCCTGTTGCGGTAACTCGCCTCGCGATAGGTAGGCCAAAAACGGTTCTGTCCACTCGGGAATAGTACGTACAGTGGCCACAAGTCCTGAATCCGGGTCTTGATTTGCCAATTCCTCCTCTGACTCGGTTTTAACTGATGGTCGCCATAATTCGTCCAGGAAAACGTTAGCTGGAACCGGCTCTCTGCGCGAGCCGAGTCTAGCGAGTGCGTCGGCCTCCTCATTCTTTCTTCTGTCTATATGCTCCACCTCATACCCGGAAAAACATCCTGCAACCCTATCAACTTCCCTGCGGTATGCTGCCATAGTTGCGTCCTTTCTATCCCAAGTTCCTGACACCTGCTGTACCACAAGGTCCGAATCTCCGAAGCATCGTATCCTCTTGACGTTCATCTCCTTGGCTGCCTTTAAGCCGTGCAATATGGCCTCATACTCGGCCACGTTGTTGGAACAGTCAAAGTGAATTTGTAGTACGTAACTTAATTTATCTCCTTTGAGTGACGTCAGCACCACTCCAGCTCCTGATCCCTCGTATTGCTTAGATCCATCGAAGTGCATGATCCATGACTCGGAGTTTGGAACCGTTGTAGTCATGCCTGTATGTGTCCAGTCGTTAACGAAATCAATTAAAGCTTGAGATTTGATTGCTGACCTGGATTCGTAGTTGATGTGATAATCCCCCATCTCTATCGCCCATTTGGCTATTCTCCCTGTCGCGTCCGAGTTTCTGATGATATCCGACATTGGTATTGAACTCACCACTGTTATGGGGTGTTCTTGGAAATACGGCTTCAACTTCCGGCTAGCCATAAAGACCCCAAACACCAGCTTTTGCCAATGCGGATAGCGCTGCTTTGCTTCTGATAATACCTCGCTGACGTAATAAACTGGTCTCTGGACCGGGTAACCCTTCCCATCCTCTTTGCGTTCCACAACAACTACTGCACTGACGGCTCGGGGGGCCGGCTGCCACGTATAGCAACATAGGTTCTTTAGGACCCGGGGCCGCTAGTACCGGCGCTTCGGATAACTGCTTCTTTAGTGCCTCAAACGCCTCATCCACCTCTTGATCCCATACGAATTTATCTGATTTCCTCAAGAGCCGGTACAAGGGTATTGCTTTTTCTCCGAGCCTGGATATGAATCGGCTCAAGGCTGCTACGCAGCCCGTGAGCTTTTGAACATACTTCAAATTTTCCGGCTTTTTCAGACTCTGGATGGCCTTGATTTTGTCCGGGTTTGCCTCGACCCCTCTCTCGGAAACGATAAAGCCGAGTAATTTCCCGGCTGGAACTCCGAACACGCACTTCGTCGGGTTAAGCTTCATCTGATATCTCCTCAAATTTTTGAACGTCTCCTTTAGATCATCGATAAATGTCTCCGCCTTCCTGGTCTTGATAACCACATCATCCACATAGGCATGGACGTTGCGTCCAATTTGGTCCTCGAAGCACTTTTGAATACACCGTTGGTAAGTTGCGCCGGCGTTCTTCAATCCAAACGTCATAGTTTTATAACAGAAGGCCCCAAAAGGGGTTATGAATGATGTTTTCTCCCAATCCTCCCTCTTGAGCTTAATCTGATGATACCCGGAATACGCGTCCAGAAAGCATAATAGATCGCTTCCAGCTACTGCGTCTATAATCTGATCTATCTTTGGTAGCGCGAACGGATCCTTTGGGCAATGTTTGTTGAGACTCGTAAAATCAATGCACATCCTCCACTCATTAGTCTTTTTCATCACTAGAACTGGGTTTGCCAACCAATCCGGGTGAAATACTTCCATGATAAAGCCGGCTGCCAATAGCCGAGCGATCTCTTCGCCTATAGCCTTCCTTCTTTCCTCATTCATTTTCCTCAAACCCTGCTTCACGGGCCTGGACTTGGGATCCACATGCAAACTATGCTCGGCCAGCTCTGTAGGGATACCCGGCATGTCGCTAGGTGTCCAGGCGAACACGTCTGCATTTGAACGAATAAACTCCACAAGTGCCTTCTCCTGCTCTTTTTCCAAATTGGACCGATGGTAAATTGCTTAGTGGAATCACCTTCGACAAAATCTATCTTCTTGGTGTCTTGCGCTGCCTTGAATTTTGCTCTCTCGTCCTCAGTATTCGGCTTTTTCAAGGCTGTTCTATCATCCGGATTTACTTGAGACCGGTAATATTCGAGTTCTTCCTTTCTGCACGCTTGCTCGGCCATTACTGAATCTCCTTTATCACACTCAGCCGCTATATCCCGGTTCCCATGTATGGTGATAGTCCGTTTAGGACCCGGGATCTTTAGCTGCAAATACACATAACACGGCCTAGCCATGAATTTAGCATAAGCCGGTCTTCCAAACAGTGCGTGATAAGGACTGCGCAACTTGACCACCTCGAACGTGAGCCACTCAACTCGATAATTATCCGTCGATTCTCCGAAAGCAACCTCCAAGGTGATCTTTCCCTCGGGGCTCGCCGAGTGACCCGGCACGATCCCATGAAAGACTGTCGAACTTTTCTGTAACTGGGACTCTTTGAGACTCATCCGTAAGAAGGTTTCCCAATAAAGGATGTTGATGCTACTTCCACCGTCCATCAGGACCCTTTTAAGTTCGTAACCATTAACCTGTGGAGCAACCACCAATGCCAAGACTCCTGGACGCTCTACTCTTTCCGGATGATCTCTTCTGCTCCACGTTACCTCTTGTTCCGCCCATCTAAGGTATCCCGGCGCAGCCGAGGAAACCGAGTTTACCGCTTGCTTTAATGTCTCTTTAATGTCTCTTTAATGTCTTCCACTATTCCAATTTTGCTTTCAAAAGATGTCGTGGGATAATCACGGCAGACGTTACCGGGGGTAACTGATCTTGGGGCAAGACGACACAGGCGTTTGGGAGAGGGTTTAGCTCAGAGGAAAACATGATGCAACTCGATCTGGTAGCCGGCAATCAAAGTCGCCGAGTCTCCGATCTTGATATAATAACTCAACTCTGGGGTTACACTAGATGCTCGATACCAAGCGATATCGCTAGGGTTCTTAGATCTCTGTCTAAACTAGACCTAGGAGTCGGTTTATAAAGCGCCCGTACCCCCTTGGCCCTATTCTCCAAGGCACAGCTTGAATCCTATCCGGACACCGCTTACAAACCCTAACTTTCCTTACCGTAACCCACAATCCGGGTTACGAGGACTACAAACTTTGGGCCTTCCAGAAGCTTCATTATCCTTAACCATATTGCGCACCGTGTTCCTTGGGCCGGGTTACGCCTTGGAGTTGGCCTACCGGGTTATTATCCCCCCATCAAAAGATGTTTCTGAAAGACTAAAACTTGTTTAACAATCTACTGCTTTGAAAACAAAATTTGGAATTTATTTGAGCCTTGAAAACAGATTGCACTTTTGATGATTTTATCTGTTTCAGCACTTAGCAATTTTGGCCAAGTCATTTTTAACTGGATTTTTCTGAATGTCATTTTTGCAGAACTTTGGCTACTGTTTTCATTTGAATTTCTTGCAAAGTGGGAAGTGCAACTTTGCCAAACATGTTGCCATATATTTGTACTCCAGAGAGGTGCTTTTGGTTTGCTTCTAGAAGGTCCAGAGAGGGAGAGACACGATAGTAAAGATGAGGGGACAAAGAGGAGAGGGACATGGGCTGGGCGCACAGAGTGTGGCTACTGGGGCCAAGCCGCCGCCATGTCCATCCCTCAACGCCACCCTATTGACGTTCCTGCCCACCCTCGACCTCCCAGGCACCTAGCCACGTTGTTGCACGTCGTGGACGCGCCAGGGAACAAGTTCCCGTGCCGAACGCGGCAAGCCCGAGAGCACCGCACGTCTCCGACCACGGCGCCGCGCGCATAAGTAATCCCCCCATGCCACCCTCTCGCCGCACTGCTCCACACCTCCACCGCATCCACCCCGTAGCACCCAATCGACCCTAGAAGCCCACGGTGAACGTCGCGAACGGATTTTCCACCGCCGGCCACCGCAACCGAGCCAACAAGGTGGAGCTCACTCCGAGCCATCCCACCTCTCCTTTTCACCACCTATGCGTTTTCCGTACGCCGTAACCCCTCACTGGCATCCCCTCGTGCTCCCTCGTTTGCAGAGACGCCGTCGTTGCCGCCGCCGCGGCCGAGCTGTGTTGCGCCACTGTTTGGAGCCGCCGTGCACGTCAACTCCCGCGCCCGTGCACTGCCCCAACATCCTGCCACCCCTACGACACCGCGCCACCGCCCCCTCGCAACCCCATGGTGAGGAATCGTGCACTCCCACGCCGCCTTCGCGTTTCCGATGCAAGCAGAGAGAGAGAGAGGAAGAAGACGGTCGAGGACCGTAGATTCTTAGATCTACGGCCCCGCTTGAAAGACCGTGTTTCCTGTGTCGCTTTTGGGAGCGCGCGTGCGCTGGGCCGCATTGAGCCTAGTGGGTCGCGCGCACGTTAAACCCAGCCCGCGCTGTGTGCTATTTTTCTTTTTAAAAATTAACAGAAACTGATGCTTTGCTTTTGGCCTGTTAAAAATAGAAATAATGGGTTTTATTTCAAACAAAAATTCATGGGAGTAGATTAACTTTTTCCTAACCACATCCAACTTGTAGATTTAGATTTGGATGATTATTTTTGCATTGGTATTTAAAATGCCAGAGACTGTCTCTTAGACCATGTGGTGCATAACTTTAAAAATATATATCCATTTTGGTCAAACCAAATTTTTTTGAGTAGCCCTTGAGTAGATCTATCAATAGGACTTGACCTTGCATCAAGGAGAGTTGTCTATGGAAAATGCCATCCATTTTGGTAAATGTCCAGTGGGCATTTCTAGGATTTTTGTAGGGAGTTTAAAAATGATTTTTGATGTGGATCCAATTGGATGAGCTTGTGAGAAATTAGATATATGTAATCCTTGCTTGGTGTAATTTTTGTAGGGAGTTTGTTACCTAGATGTTTGATGTTGCCTTGATGAGTCCAGTACCATTTTGGTACTGATTTGTGGATGTTATCACCTCTGTTAGCTTACATTTTATTTTATAGGAAAGCATGTGTAGCTTTTGTTTGACTAGATGCACCCTATTACTTTCACTAGTATGTGTAGCTTTGTGATGAATGTTAAGTGGAATGTTATTTTTCCACAAGTGCAACCAGAGGCTTTGTGACCCTCAAATGCCTTGGAAAGATAGTGTAACACCCACTGGTCCCTTTTCATTTTGGTGAGAAATATAATTTCTCCACCATAGGTATATTCCTAGTAGTCTAGTTTTTGCTTATGTGTGTTGTTTGCACTAATAGAAATTTCCTAATGTTGAGAATTATGTGTAGATAGAATTTCCCTTGAGTGGGTTAATTTTAGAAAATGTTTATTGGAACATGTATTAAGTGCATAGCTACTGATTTTATGGCATGTTACTTTGATGCTTATTTTTTTTTAGTTGTTAGAAAAGCATGATTAATAGACTTGGTTGATTCTTGCTAAGTAGTTGTTTTCATAGAATTCGTTTTAGTGTAATTATTTACTAGAATGTGTAAGGTGTATGTTCTATTAGGAGGTATTTATGATCATGTGTTGATTGTATAGGAAAATGCATTCTTGTAGTGATTATTGCTTCTTTATTATTGTATTAGTGGTACCCCTAGAAATAATGAGTTGCTCTATTATTATTACCTTTCTATTTTATGAGTGTATGTTTAGCCTAGCTTGTTTAGCATGTTTCCACTCCTGTTATTAGGGCATAGCTATTTTTGCTAGTTGTTATTGGTTGTGGATTACATTAGTTCTTAGGCATGATTGTGTAGTGATCTTTCATACTAGTATGCTATTAGTGAACCCTTGTTATTGTCCTGTTTCTAGCTATACTTATCTCATATGATGTTTGTGTTTTAGAGTGTGTTTTATGACTTGTTACAAGTGCTTGAGCCACTGGTTTGTTTAGTTATGTTTATGATTGAGTGATTCTTTAGTCTTTGTGTAGGTGTGAGCATAGTCAGTAACTATCTTGTCCATCTGTGTTTGCTTTGCGAGTGGAATAATCTAGGTGATTACTTTAGCATGAGTATGGCATCAGTGGTATGGTTGTGTTTAGTCTTATCTTGTTATCTATTCATTAAGTTAGTGGTAAACTTATTTGGTGATGCTTGCTTATGTTGTGGTTAATACCCACTGACATGGGTATTGCTTTGAATGTTTGTTATTGCTTTAGTAGTCTCACCCTTGTGACCAAAGACTATTTTTAGCTTCTTCAATGTCTTGGTATGAGAGTGGTGCACCCACTCAACCCATGATGTTTAGGATGTGGAATATGGTTTTCCAAACCATAAATATTCCAGTGTTAGCATTTATACCATGTGTGTTTGTGTGGTAGTTTTCTCGATAACTTTTTGAGTGATTGCATTAGTATAAGTTTGCTTGTTGTATGTGTTGCTTTGTATTATTGGTTGCCTTCATTTGGTTCTGAGTATGTGTCTTTTATTCTTTTACGGCGTTAGAAAACGAAGAAGAAGAAGAAGAAGAAGAAGAAGAAGAAGAAGGAGTGGTAGAGCTATGTGTCAAGTTCAAGCTACTTCAAAGCCAGGGACACAAAGAGTTTCAAGGCAAGCCATTCTGATGCTTGCTACTACACTTATCATTATCTATCATGCATGTTTTTACTTTCAAAAGTTTTACAAAAACTTTGGTTATCAAAACTATTTGTGTGTGGCCATTACTACTATTAATATTATATAAGTTAATATCTTGCCATTAGTTGAAACTTGGTATTACCAAGCCCATAACCATAGATATTTATTACCACCAAAAGTATAAGTCACTAAGTGGACACCCTAAAAATATGACTTTTGCAAAACAAAAGCTTTATGGAAAACCCTGTGGAAAGGCGGAGCCTTATCCACAGGAGGATTGTGAAGTGGTCATTTTTGGAAAAAGATGTTTTCAAAAATGACACATAACCTAGTCTTCGCCGGACAACCTTTATCGTATTGCCACTCTACCCCAACATGGGCACGGGGCTTAATTTGAAACTTGTTCTTGTTAGTGTGTGCTCTATTTCAATTTTCTATAAGGGACGGGATCCCTCGAACCGAATGTCGCCAAGTTATGAAACACGAGGCATACAAACTGTGGGATTAAGTTTCCCGCCGGACGCGACATTTGGGTCTCGTGTCATGGCGATGTGTGACGTGGTGCCGGGGAGCACAAACCCAACTGAAGAGATAGTCATTTACTAGCTTGAACATAGTAGATGGTTAAGATCAGTTATCTAATGTTCACATACTGTTGATACAGTCTGTGGTTGTTCACGGCAGATGTTCTGGATCTTGTGAAACGTGTACACCTCTACAGAGTAGAACTATTGGGAATAGCCGCGTCATCGGATATGGACAGTTGAATGACAATGTAGCTAGCATTGTGTCAATATTTTCAAAGAGGATGTTTTAAAAAGGGATTTTTGTACTTGCGAAGTACCTAAACGGGAAAAATTGTACTTGTGGGGTACGGATGAAGAAAAACTGGAAGTTGTTTTACAAGAAGTTTTGCAAAGAAAAACTTTCTTTTCTAAACAAAAACTGGAAGTTGGTTTATAAGAATTTTTGCAAAGAAAAACTTTCTTTTTAACAAAGTCTTACAAAACCTCTTGTACATGCGATATCTACAAGAGAAAGAAAACTAAATTATTTTCTTTTGAAGTATCTTCTTCAACAAAGATAGAGAGATGTTAAAATCAACCATGATGTATCTTTCATATATCGTGTGTAGTGAACCCTATGTATAGGCTACCCACTCCACCATATAAGGATACTTGCATTCTATAAGCTTCATGAAGGATGTCTTGCAGAGTATATTCATATATACTCATATTGGTTTTGTCCCTGGTATCTACTTGCCAGACATCGAGGAGGAGCCTCAGGAGGAGATCTACGAGGAGGAGTACTGCACTGATGACCCTGCGAACTATGATCGTCTCCCGGTCAGCAGCCTGTAGGTTAAGCCGTGAGTTGGGCTCTACTACGTTGTGTGCTATTCGTCTTCCGTTGTGTGTGTTGAGTGTCTGCCCTGCCTGACAGTTGTGTTAGACTTGGTCATGTGACCATTTCACTTTTGTAAGATCTTTCTGTAATCGTGTAATGGAGGTTGTATCTGTATGCCAACTTGATATGTTGTTCACGACTGGTGTGATCTGGAGTCGTGAATGTATGCATATCGTAGGTCCTTGAACAGTGGTTCTGGGGGCCTTACAGTGTTGTGTGCAAATTCCACGTTGCTGCTAAGCCTGGTAGTGCGCCCTGCCAACATCAATTGTCATCAACCTTCAGAAGTGATTTTTTCTCCTACCGGTTCGATTAAATCTTGGTTTCTTACTGAGAGAAAACTTGTTGTTCTACTCTTCGTATATTCCTGTTGGGGTCTCCCAACGAACGTGTGTTTACAGACCATCATACTTGTTTTCTGGCACCACTGCCAGGGAGGAAGATGATTTCTGCAAGGGGAGTCTCTCACCTCCAATCTTTTTACTTTGTTATTATCTTGCTTGTTACTTGTTTTATCATGTTTGTTATCAATGGTTGATTTCTTTGAAACTAGATCTTATTGGCAAAGTGGGTTCACGGAAGAACAACAAAAATATTATAAGGAACACCGTTTGTCACAAAAAGTGATACATTTATGGGAACAAATTAATAAATTGAATAATTATGCTGAAAACTTGTGATCTACTTATAATGTTACTTATTGCTTTGATAAATCTTGTTGCTGTAGGAGGTATAAAAACCCATTTTCAATGTGAGTATAATGATAATGTTATCATATGTTCTTATGTTAAGGGAAATTATGATCCTCACATATTTTATCCATGTTTTGATTTTTTTCCCATGAAAACAAACATGTATATAAAGTTTTACCTAAAAAGACCACACGACCATAATGTTATTCGTCGTTGCCCGAGACAAGCCCTCAAAGACGGAAGGCGACAATGGAATAAATCGTCAACACCGCAAAGGTCGGTGATGCCTTAGTCCTTTAGGTCCGAGATAGGCATCAGAACTCTCTCGGTGGAGGTCGTGAGTAGACGGAAGAACATTCCATCACGTCTATCCTTACCCGTTGGCGCGAGTCATCACGTAACCATACTAATAAACATACTCTCACGATTTTTCGAGTACGGTCCCCGGGGATCTTGTAAAAATTCCTTGACATTCAATTACATGCATAGTGAACATTCCCGTGTATATTTCTTCAAGATTTGCAAAGCTTTAAGATATGAATTTTGAAACTTTGAATTTTCTGGACTCACCGGAGCCCAAGACCCAAAAGTCTCACTCGTGGGGAGATGCCCTTTCTCTTCACTAAAACAAAAGCAACCATCTCGTAGAAAAACTAACAAAGGCCTCGATGACTCGGTCCCATCAATGGCTCCTTTCATAGGCAGCTCGTGAGAAAGGCTCCTCACGTACATACGCACATGCCTGAGGACGTACCAACGAGTACAACGAGAGCACGAGGTTGATTAATTAACCAGCGACTTTGCCGTGATTAGAAAAGAGGGTAGGGACCTGGTATTAGTTAAGCTTATCACGGTACTGAAAAGGCAGGGTTCAATGTGACAAATATTCCCCTGTTGCGTGCACCAAATGATCCGGCTCTCGTGATCTCGATCCCATTCGAAAAGGAGAATAAACTACAGCATGCCCTAGCAGATTTGATACTCTACGGATTATATGCAGATGAAGGAGTATCTATTGACAGTATTTGCACGTATCCTAAACGCTTGGTCGCGGGACTTGCGAGTGTGGTGTGTATGCGGATTGTGTGTCTTGCTTGTACTCTTACAAAAAAAAATCTAGTATGGAGTAATATATAGATGTATCTAGTACTAAAATATGTGTAGATACTTCTATATGTGAGTCATCTAATATGGAACGGAGGGAGTAATGTACTAGTCCATCCGTATCGAAATATAAAATATTTTACTGTTTCCTAGATAAAGCGTATCTTAGACATGTTTTAGTACAAGATACACATAAATCTACACACTAAATTATGTCTAGATACGTGTTGTCTAGAAAATAATTAAATATCTTATATTTTGATAAGGTCAGAGTAGTAGGTTTCCCAAGTTTTTTTTTTTTGGATATCATTAATTCAATCGCCTCAATTGCTTTGTCTTGCTAGTTACGTCGTATTTTTTTTATGTTTATTTTGAAAAATATCTATTTTTGATTCTTGTGTTTTCTACACGCCTGATGTTGTGGCACATTGACGTCAACATATTAAGATACTTGTAAAACAATGTAATTATTTGACTGACTATCCAACAATATTGGAGGTAAATAGATATCTCATGTATGTTTCAGTAACCGGTAGCTTTTTCTCGGTCACAAACGATACATAAGAGCATGTCCGGTGGGTGCCCTATTTTAGTCCCCCAAAAGTGGTTTTAGGACATGAGAATTCTGTGTTTTAGGCAATATAGGGCACCAAAATTTTCTCAGCCTGTTCCTAAAATAGGGCACCAACCATGAGATCCCAAGGTGTAGAGAGAGAGAAGCACATTTGACGGTGATCAGATGTCGAGCTTGACTTTCGCCGGCAAAGGTCACTAGAGGCCAAAAGGTATTGGTAGAAAACAATTTACGACAACAATTTTACCTGCTTCCTAGATTCAAGCAAAATCCCAGACACAAAAATGTAGTTTCATGTATACAAACTTAACCTGCTAACACCAAATTGTATAAATGAAATATGAATTTCCACCGGCAAACAAATCGAAAAGCTAAACAACAACAATATTAATCAAAACAATAATACTCCCTCCATTTCAAATTAATTGTCACAAAGGTAGACAAAATTTGATTTATCTAGCACTAAATTATGTGTAGATACATCTACTTTTTTTCCCTTTTTATGACAATTAATTTGAGAGGAGGGAGTACAAAGCAAGAGCAACATGCCATTTCATAGTGGGTTACATTGCTTTTTGGCTAGGAGGCACTTCTTCATATATTGGGTCACGACTGCTACAAACCAGATCGAATACGACAACCGACCGGCCGCGGTTGGCCGCGGTGAGTGTAGGAACCAACAACACGACCCTCGCCTCCAAGCATCGGTTCTCTGCAAGCCCCCTCAGCTGTCGCACGATGCGAGAGGCACGACGTCACGGCGGAGACGGAGCAAGGTGCGCCAATCCTTCGACCGCCGCATGCGAGATAGGCTAAATACAAAATGTGGGACATAAGTAAACGCTCTCTGCCATCTCTCTCCTTGTCGTGTTGTAGATGCAGGTGCCCGTCATGGCCATGCGCGCCATGGCCCGCAAACGGAGGAGCTCCCCGGGGCAATGGGAATGGTCGACGACAGCGGGGAATTCGTAGAGGAAGGCAAGGAGGGCCACGCCGGTGAGCGGCATCGTGGTAAGACGCCGGAGTTGTCTGGAGCGGCTGAAAAGGGATGTAAACGTTAGGCTACGCGCTTAAAACTTTCGTCTGACAATTAGGCTACGCGCGCGGTCTTATGCGCACATGCCGGCGTGTGGCAAGTACGTGTCCCACGAGAGGCCAAATTTTTTTGGCCGACCAAAAGATATTCGGACACCATATAGGACTGGATACCTGCTTGAGACTTTTTTCCCCAAATGTTTAAAAAGTCAGTGCTCCATCCGTTCCATAATGTAAGATGTTTTAGATGTTTCACATGTTGTCCGGATTCGGACTAAAATGAGTGGATACATATACTAATGTATGTCTAGATTCATGTGTATATACTCCCTCCGTTTCAAATTTAGTGTCGCAAAGATGGACAAAAGTTGATGTATCTAACATTAAATTATGTCTAGATACATCAATTTTTGTCCATCTTTATGACAGTTAATTTAAGGCGGAGGGGGTATATGAAGGTGAAAAATGTCTAAAATATCTTTATTATGAAACGGAGGGGATTTTTGGACGACCGCTGAGTTTTTAGGCATTTGCTGGAGATGCTCCGATGTACTTACAAACAATCACCACACATGCACCTTCGTCATCTTAACCACACTAGTAATCGTGCACGTGCTCATGCACGTATTGACCAATGAACAAAAAAGTATTAAATGCACACTGAATAAAACTATTTTCTATTCATTTTTCAAGCTAATGATGTGTATGAATAATATTTCAGTGACGCAAAATCATGCAATGCAAGGTTTCAGCTTTTGAACTCTGTAGAAAAAAATACCCTAGTGTCACAAGAAACGTCATCATCTCGTCCTCTCTATTACAAGGAAAAAAATTCCTTTTAAGATCCTACAGGATTCCTTCCAATCTAGTAAAACGAACCATATCCCAGACAGTAATTCACTACCTCGAATTATTCCTTCCTGTTAAGCTCTTTGTTTTTACTCCCAAAATGTTTCTGAGTAATAAATCACACAAAGAAATATGGATTCTGTTGCTTCAGATGATTTACAAGGCCAAGAATCAGGATTACGTTTAACCTAAATTTAGTCCAAAGAGTTTGCTAAAGAGTGACATGTCAGTCATGCTTCCGTGTAAATTCGTATTGATGGATGTGCAGGAAAACTACATGAAAATTAGTCACTCTGTTTTTCTATCTTCCAACGGGGACCGGTATCAGGACATAAGAACAGGTTCCTGGCATCTATATTACAAGACTCGGGGCTGAAGCAAAACTGAAGTACACCAAATTTAAATTCATGACATCTTAGGAATCATCCAATACTCTTACGGAAATTGACATGGATAAAGCACCGAGTAAAACAATTTATCAACCAGTTATAATCAAGCACCAAGTTAAAATATCACAAAACAGAGGGAACCGGCAAAGCTCTTCCGGTAAAAAGAATCCGACACGATATTGTTTATTTATCCAAAGAGCTAAAGTCTATAATCAAGTACAGGAACATTTACCCTACAATCAACAAATAATTGATCGTACAACAGACATGAAAACCATTGATGTATATCAAGTTAGCTCGTTTGAATACAAATAGAAATTTAGATGTGCAAGCAAATGCCTAATATGTCACTAATGCAAGTATATATGCATGCATTGTGAGTGGATAGGAAGTAGTCTTCCAGATTAGCACCACATAATACAAATAACCAAACTGAGCAATGACACAGAAAAAAGTGATTGAAAACTGTAGCAGAGCAAAAACATTCTTAGTGAGATCTCAGCCTATAATTGATTCAGCATACAATTATATGTCTGAAAAGTAAAAGAAACCTATTTAAAGCGTAAAGTGTTAACCTCACTCCCATTTATCCCCTGACGCTGCTGGACGTGACTGGTAACCAAGGAGCTGTGATGGATCATAGTCTTGACAAAATATTTAGCTTCACGCCTTGGATTCTTGATCTCAACGCATTCTAAATAATCTGCAAACAAAATCAGATCAAGCTGATTTGAGATAAAAAAGACGAAATTTGGCCGATCAAAGATACATAAAGGAGGATCCCCGACCAATCAGTTTCATCATGCGATCAAAGTATAGACATATCGAAACTGATTTCTGAATCAACAAAACCAGGTCTAACGGAGATACATCTCCTCTCCAGACCGGTTACCCAAGTAACCAAATACCGTCGGGTAGTTGCGTCCATTTAGCATGCGAAAATTACTCTCCACAGTTTATAAGAGCATGCCATACACACTAATTCGAAGAGCCTGTCATGTGTCAATTAAGAACAACCTGTGTGTTCGTCGAAGAGTCTTGCACACGGACAAGGCCGCTGAGGGATGGACTGACCATGCAGAACTGATATAGTGCATCAATGTCCTGAATCAGCCTACCACTACTATAAACCTTCAGAATAGCTATATATTGTACCGGGGAATTAAAAGAAGTTGCAACTCCTAAAGAACAATCAATTGCTTGACCAGTAAAACTTATAGTTTATACACATTTTCATTACCTGAGCAAATGAATTTAGCCTTCTTTATATCCATTGGTCAGTATTGTTAGCAACCATTACCTGAACCGTGTGGCATGGCGCTGCTGAGGCCGAGTCGTCGTCCAGGCCATCCCATCCATGCGAGCAGTGGACTGACGGAGGCAGCCCCATGAAGTGGAGTCTATGAGAGGAGTGTGGGCACGCGTTTTGCGTCCATGCCATGAAGGCGGCACGAACTGTGAGATGGCATCAGCGGCGGCGTGGTCAAGGGAGTCTGGGAGTGTGATGTGCTGCGACGACATTGTCCAGGAAATGCAGTCCATAGGACGTGAGCGGCGGTTCGGGGGCAGGTGCAGACCGCCGGCGTTGGTTACCTCGTCGTCTGCACGCTCGGCGCCCCGCCTCCCGGCATCTACAACCTAGGTGCCGGCGAAGGAACTGGGAGGGAGGGGAGCCATAAGACGGCGTACCAGGGCAGGCGGTGATTCGGGAAGTGGCGGGCGGATTGGGACGTGAGGCGCGGCGGCGGTTTGGGCGCAGGGCAGCGGAGTCCGCGAGGGGGAGCAGGCCGTGGGATAGGCGTGATTAGCGGTGACGATGGTTACCATGGACTGACCATGTTTTACCGCAAAACCCGGATGCAACATGCACCGTGGGATGCACCATGGGATATGCTGGTTACGGTCAAGATCTCTTGGATCTGCCCCTCTCGCTCTTTTAATAGTAGTTGTGATGATTCATTATGTTGCCTGTGGAAAAGAATCGTTTATATGCAGGTTATAATATTTTCTCCGGATAACGACGCAAGCAGAGACCATTTGGACGGCGCTTACATACACCCAATTTCGAATGGATCGAAACGAGCGGAGACAAAACAGTCTGCCGTCCCATGGTGCACGGAGACCCGTTCTTCCGAGCCGCACTTTGGCGACCCACGCTCAAACTGACGGCTGCCTTTCAAAACGGGACAAACGTTGACACCGGACGTTATCTGCTTGCCGTATTATCCGGCCACATTATGCGTGCATTTCCGGGCCTATGAATTTTGTTTCGTACCCGTAGTGTAACTGCTGAAGAGTAGGGGCTGACACGTCATTTCGTAGGGACCGTTAGCAGTTTACGGGATGTTTGCTCTATCCCTGACGTGGTTGTCCCAACCGATGGGAGCATCGAACTGTCCGTGAGAGAGGTGTAAAATCGCTTTTTCCGCTGACGCATGGTGCCACCTGTAAAGCGACCTTCATAATGCTGAACCGGTCCTTCCAGGAGCAGCAAAATTATACGGTGAACGCACCAACTCATGTATCGTCCAAAAGATGGTTTTTGACTACGTGACGGGTCATTGTAGGATGAGGAGCGATACCTTAATGTCATTGTTGATAGGTTAAGTATAACCCCAGGACGATGGGGAGCGCGCCACCCGCAGTGCCACGGCTGGTGACCCCTTGCTGGTGAAGCTCTGCTGCACCCGCCTGAACGCCGGTGGGCCTCTGCTCCACCTCGGGCGACCGCGCTGGGCTTGGACCTTGCGGGGATGGCGGCTACCCTGGAGAGAGGTGTCCGCTGGGCGGATGTCGCCGATGAGGAGGACGCCAAGACGACGGAGCGCCTGGAGGCCGAGCGCTGGTGCTCGCCACCGGCTCTGCCCACGCTCGGTGACTTCCTCGCGGTGGCATCTCGGTCCCCACGACGAACTCCGGTGGAGAATCGTCCCTCCTCGGCGCGTCGGACTTCTCCCGGTGGCTCGTCTCAGGTGGTGGCGGCGGTTGCCCCGTCTGCTGCTAGTGACCTGCCCGTGGACCAAGGGTCCGCCCTTGGGAACGCGCGCGTAGAATCACCGGCGGCGGACGAGGTGGTGGCGCGCCGCCGCCCGAGCCCGCCGCCGTTCGTCCTTCGATTGGGGAACGAGGCATCGGGAGCCTGTGGCTCGCTGCTTGGGCCTGGGCCGGTGGCGGGACGGAACCCTAGGCCTGCTCTAGAGGGCCCGGCGGCTCGGCCCATCATGGGCTGGCGCAACCAGGACCCTCGAGCGGCCGATGGGCTGCCTTCGGCCCAAGGAGCATGGCCCGTCAACGCCTTCCTCTGGATCCCGAAAGGATCCAGATCGTTGGATTTAGGTTTCCCTGCTTCATATCGACAGGTTCGTAGGTTTCGTTCGTCCGCTCGCGTCGTAGTCGCTACACCTCCGCCGCCGCCTCTCCTTAGGACGTTCGCCGCCGTGGTCTCCTCCCCGATGAAGCGCACGCGGGACGATCGCTCTCTGCCGCGACGTGGGCGCTCACCACGCCGCTCCCCGCCGCCGGCACGAGGCCCGCCGCTCCCCTACCGACCGCCACCTCGCAGATCCCCGCCCGGATCCCCGGTTGGGCGGGGCTCGCCTAGGCGCCGAGGCCGCGTGGGGCCAGGCCCACTCGCCCCGCAGATCGCCTGGACATCCAGGGATGGGGCGCGACCTGGGCCGGCTTCCGGGATCGCGTTCACATGGAGGTTCTCCGGGGGCACACGCTCGCGAGGAAGCGCTGCGTGTGGTCTTGGTGCAGCGCCAAGGGGCCTCCGCTAGGCCCGAGGCGGCTGTTGTGGAGCGCCGGGAGGAGCTGCTGCCACGACAGGAGGGATCTCGGGGCGGCCCACATGCAGGGGATGATGCTGGGGACGCCCGGGTATGGTGGCGAGGGGGTTGGGCGATGGTGTGCGTGGTTTCCAGCGCCCGGGTTCACGAGTTGGGTGGCGCTCGGGTGATCGCGGCGGCGATTGGCGTCGTGATCGCTCGCCATGCCGCGAGACTCGTGCTCCCCCTACCGCTGAGCCGCCCACGGTGCCGAAGAAAAAGAAGAACAAGGAGAAGAAGAAGAAGAAGACGTCGGTCGAGGAGGTGGTGCCGAGGGGTGACGCTCCGAGCAGTTCAGCTCCTCAGCAGGTGGTGGGCGGGTCTCCGCCGAGGAGGGAGACGCTCGCTCTGCCTGGACATGGTATTGACTCGGGCTTCTACTACATCGACATGGGGGGCGTCGCACTATCCTCGCCAGAGTTTATGGCGGTAGTGACTGTCCTCCCAGATGGTGGTGATCTCCGCTGAGGTCATCCGTGCGGCCTTCCTCCTCCTCGACCCTGCGGCACCGTGGGTGGTGACGGAGCTCTCCCCTCTGAGTTTGCGGTGGAGTTCCCGTCCCTGAGCCTCCTCACGGTGCTGGCTTGGGGGGACTCGACCACTCTGCGGGGATGCAACATCAAGGTATCCATCGAGCGCTCCTTCGTCGACCCGGCCTCTCGTGCTACTCTCGCTTTGGTGTGGATTCGGATCCATGGAATTCCGCTGGAAGCAAAGACTGTTCCTATCCTGATCTCTCAGGCGGTGGGACGCCTTGTGGAGGTATACACGGTCTCGCTTCCTGGCCGGGGCCCTGTCCGTGTTCGCATGATGGTCCCAGATGTCACCAAGCTGGAGGGCCCTCTTCCTCCGTTCTACTTCGACGGCGTGGATCACCCTCTCTCGGTGGAGGTGGAGGGAGAGAGGTGTAACGCCCGGGGTTTTTCCCCAACTAGAGTTTGTCTGTTTGTTTTTCTTCTCGCACCGTCATGCATCATGCCATCATGTCATTCTCATTAAAACTCACAAAATATTTAAAAGGTTGCAAATTCCAATTTTTCATAACATCTAAGTTGAGGGTTTGGCCTCAAAAACTATTTTTGAATGTTGTGATAACAATCTCTGAAAATTAATAAAACAAAACCCTGATAAAAGAAAAATTGTTTGAGAGAGTAGCCCACCATCCAGGCCAACCGGCCCATGAAGCCCACCCACCAAGGCAGCCCACGGTGGGGCTTTCTTCTCCGTACGGACGGAGCACGTTGCGAGCGTGACCACCTCCAGTACCAAACCACCGATCCCCTCCTCACCTGCTCCCCCTCACCTTTCCCCTCCCTTAAATCCGCCCCACTCCCTCTCATCAACCCTAGATCCTCTCCTTTCGTCCCTCCCCGCCGCCATCTAACCTCCTCCTTTCTCCTCTCTGTATGTTTCTCTGAACCACCGAGTGGCATGGCCGGGGCGGAGAGAGCTCATCGAGCTGGTGTCGTTGGACACCGTCAACCTCACAGGTGGGCCGGAATGGGAGCGCCTCATCATCCTCTACCACCAGGCGTGAAGACCAGGAGCCGGAGCCGTCCGTAGCGCCCCTGCTGCCAAGAATTCCGACCTCAACGCCATGATCACCATCCTCTGCATCATCTACCTCTCCGGTCGTCCTCAACCCCTCCGACCTCGTCTTCGAGCCCCAATGGTGAGCACCACCTCCGGGACTCCTTCCCATACCCTCCCCTTGCTCTGTGTGTGCGCCTTCGAGCGCCAAAATCCACATAATACTCGCTGCAGGTCGTCGTCCTCCTGGTTCTGTCCCCGTGCCGTTCTCTGAATTTTGGTGTCAAAAATTCAGTTAACCGCGACGACGACCTCTTATTCGCACGGGCCTGTAACCTATCACAAGCGCGTCACCAGCCCACTGGTTAGCGCCCTCCCAGCGCGCACCCGAGACCCGAGTTCGATCCCCCCCTTCCGCAGCAAAAGCCACCCCCTTTTTCCCTCCTTTTTCTTTTATTTCCCGAATTCCAGAAAACCAGATCTGTTTCTTTAATTGTAAAATCAATAACAAATTGAATATTGCTCCAAATTCAATGATTCAAGTTTCTGTGGATTCATAATTTTGTGATCTTCCTGTTAATGTCAGGTTTGCAACATGTTTCTGTAATAAATTTTGCACTAAATAATTAAATACAGAAAATGCAATAAAAATTTGAAACTTTGGAATTTCATAACTTGAGTTGTGTTCACCCAAATTGAGCAAACTTGGGCTCTAAAAATTTGTCTTAACAAACTCTACACATTGGTATTTTATTTGGTCACAATTGAATTAAATTTGAACATGTTTCCTTCTGTTTACTAAAAAGGGCAGAATAAAAATGCTTATGAAAAATTGCATAATAAATTCAATAATAACCCAAAAATTATGTTTAATAGCTCAAAATGTTCAGTGAAACATTTGCTACATGTTTTCAACCTTTTCAATACAATTTGTTTACTGTTTTTCCTAATTAAAAGTGATGCAATAATTCAATGCTTTAATTAAACCTTTTAAATTGCAAAATTCATAACTTGGGCAATTCAAATCCAATTCCAACATGTAAAATATGTTTTCCATGAAAAATTGAATAAGCTTTCCAAATATAAACTTTGTTTTATGTTTTGAATAATTTAAATTGCTGAAAACAACTATTTCTTAATTAATACATTTAAAATTGTCAATTTAATAACTTGCTCATCTAAAATCCAAATTCAACAAATGAAATATGTATTCCATCTAAAATTTTGTGTTCTTTCCAAATATAAATTTTGTTATCTGTTTTGAACATTTAAAATTGGTGAAAACAAAAAATGTTTGTTTAAATCATTTAAGAAGCCAAATTCCATAACTTAATAAATAAATTTCCAAACTTGGTAAACACCTTTTCAAATTGAAGCTATTGTTGTTTTCTCATTGTTTTCCTCATCCATGCATCATTCTAATCAACTTTCACATGATGGTTATTTGTAGATCATTTAATTCAACATTAATTCATGGGCTTTTCCATATGCAATCCAAATTGCACATGGGCCCATTTAAATATGTTTACCATGTCAACTAGTTTATCTTTGATGCATCCTTAAACTTGTCATGCATCCATATCTTGATCATGCTGGATCTTTTGCCGTAGAAGTAATTGTTGCATCCGGTGTTTGTTCTAGTCTGTTGCTTCTTCGCGGATAGGACGTTGAGATGATGTGAGCAACGACAAGTTCTGCGGATGTACCTCTACTTGCTGGATTCCAGGCAAGTATACTCACTTGCTGCCTATGGCTGCCTTTCATCACTTGTTACCGATTCTTTCCGTTGTTCTCATTCTAGCCTTTGATTCGATGCTTGTGTCTCGATCGTATCATATGTTTACCTTGCAGCCATGATATAGCCTTCCTTCCACTTCCTATTAAATGTTGTTTGTTTACCTTGTTGGCTCTCGTGTCGTAGTTGCATGCTTAGTGTTGTTTGCGCTCAAGTCTTGTTGTCCGTCTTATCACCTGTTTAGTTGATAGTTGGGTTTCAACTTAATCAACAACATGTTAATGTTTTGGATAATAATAATTTGATGATAAGGCACCGGCAGGAGGCCCGGCGTGGTTTTGAGGCCTGCTAGTGTCGACCCTAATTAGGAAAAGGGTCTTGTCCATTGATCCATGATGAGCGCACTAACCGCATGTGGGAAGCGAGTATGGGCGCCCCCCGCAATTCTGATTCGATTCGCATCTCGTCCAAATCGCCACACTTAGTTCGGGTTTTCCATTTGATGCATGCATATGCAGGTGCGAACCCTTGGCGCCAGGGTGGAACTTTTGTAGTCGGCATTTAGGGCGGCGTGGTCTTAGAGTGCTATGAGGGTCCCCCTTTTCTTCGTGGGGGCTCGATTAGCCGCGCACGCACAGCATGTGGTTCTTTGGGCTTGATGCGAAGAAGAGTTGGGTTGTGTTGAGTACCTCGCTTGGTGGGTTGATCCCCCGTCTGGCGGGTTATTCTTACGTGTACGGCCAAATTGGTGCATCCCTGCAGGGTTAAATCTTCTCGAGAAGCCGTGTTGTCCACGGTTATGGATGACTTGGTGAAAGTGCTGGCTAACAAGTACTCAGACAGCTTACACTTAACGATGATAACTTGACTAGTAATATAGATTACCTCCACCATACAAATGAATGTCACCTTAATCAACCGTGTGAGTTTCCTTGGGTTGCTTCCTTAGTAGGGGGTAACATTGGATGGGTATTGTTTGGTGAGTAGTTATAGTTGGTTCTGATACGCTATCTTATCCCTTTCTTTTAGCCGGATGTTGTAGCGAGTCTCTGTAGTTAGTTAGTGCAGCCCGCTGCCGTTTCTTTGCAATAATCCCTTCCTTTCCGTTGTACCCAAAGTATTGGTATCTTGTGATGATTGGTTACGCTGGCATCTTGTGAGTATGGTTTATCCACTTGCCAGTACTTAACCGTACTGACCCACGAATCCTTTTCGTGGCTGCATATTCCACATTGCAGTCAACAGGTTTGAAGTCTGACGACGTTAGCTTGGGAATCCCTCCGGCTTGGCCTGGGCAGGGATTGGACGCCATCGGTTATCTTCAGGACTCTTAGTCCAATTTGTATCTTGTCCGTAGTCGGACGCTATGTTGTTTCTTCCGCGGTTATTTGGATTTTTGTATTGTATCAGTTGTATCCTTGACTCGTTTGAGTCTTCTTGTATATATCTTTTCTGTTGTTGTTGTGGATTATTCGTGAACTGTTGTAATGTTATCACAAGTGGCAACCTGAAATCGGTTATAATGTGGATTTTGGCGGGAATGCTGCAATCTGCATAGTGCCCGATCTCGGGGCGTCACAAGAGGAGCCTCTCCCGCCCGTATCCCTCCCCTCCCCCTCGGAAGTCTCCGTCCCCTCACCACGACAGCTTGTCTGAGGAGGAGGGGGACTCCTCGGAGGACGACTCTATTGAGGACTCCAGGGACGGGGCCCCGTCCCAGGTGACGGCTGTCCTTGTGCCGGGTGGTCCCCCACAGACTGGATAGGTTTCCCAGTTAGCCGCTGAGCTTCAGGTGCCTTCTCCTCTCCCGCCTCTTCCAGCCCTGGTCGCCCCTCCTCAAAGTGCTCCGGCTAGATTGGCCCTGGTAGACGTCTCTTGTAAGGTCGCGCAGGTTCTTATGGGCTCCTTACTCTCACAGTACGGGTCCAACCTCTGTGAGGGTCCGGGCTCTCAGGACCTTGCGAGCCTCGTGGCAGACGCCCTCCACGGCCTGGTGAAAGCTCATGATCCCTCTAATGATTTTGGTGATGATGCTAACACGGATATCTCCTATCTAACAATGAGGTTCAGTCTGTGCAGCTATTGTTCTAGATGATCATCTGTATATCCTTGTCAAAAGATCAAAGAGAAGCTCTCTATTGTGGAAATTCAGCCACCGGATTTTTCAGTATAAAGGACGGAAATTCCGGGACTTATGGGGCGGATTATCCGGCCATCTCACCGGAATTTTCCGGCCTCCCTTCTGGCTTCCACGAAAACGACTAAGTGTTTGTCTGCCCGCGCACAGAAGCCAGGGCGGAAATTTGCCCCGGAAATTTCCGGGCAAAAAATCCGGCCTTCAAGGACTTAGCAGAATTTGGTCTTCTTCACGTTGCCCGCGCACAGAGATGGGGGCGGAAATTCAGTCCGGAAATTTCCGGGCCCGGACATTTCAATTATCCGCCCCCCGGATATTTCAATATTCCGGGAATCAAAGTCCTTAGGCATTTTTCCATCATAAGTTGATGCCCGCGCACAGAAGGTAGGGCGGAAATTTGCCCCGGAAATTTCCGCAGCAAAAATCCGGCCCTTGGTCCTTAGAAGTTTTTCATCATCGTGTTGGTGCCTGCGCGCAGAGATGGGGGCGGAGTATTGGGGCGGAAAATTCCGCCCCCGGAGATTTCAATTATCCGCCCCCCGGAGATTTCAATTATCCGGCCAACTTACGCCGGAATATTCCGGTCTTTAGGCCGGAAATTTCCGGTCCCGCAGGACTACAACGGTCAGATTTTGGAGGAGCCTATAAATAGCTGTCTTCTTCCTCTAGATAGGTAGCTCGTCCATTCCTCTCTCTCCTCCATTGTTGTAGAGCTCAAATCGCCCCGATCTCCCTCCTCCTCCAACCAAACTCGATGCCCTTCAAGGATCTCATGGAGGAGGTCTAGATCTACCTTTCCACCAAGCCAAAACGTGTGTACCCACACCACAACTCTTGGGATCTTGTAATCTCTTGGTTGCTTTGTCATCCAAGGGAAACCCTAGTGCTTGTAGCTTCCACCTTGTAGCAAGAAGCTTCGATTGTTGAGAGCCTCCATCTCACTTGTGGAGTAGCCTCAACCCCTTGTAAAGGTTTGGTCAACGCCTTCAAGTCGACCTCATAGTGGAAACGAGAATCTCCCTCACCGGAGAAGCTCAAGGAGAACAAGGTGTGCACATCCGTGCTATTGAGGAGCGCCTAGGTGGCTCCCCACCTCTCCAACGTAGACGTACTTCTTTTAAGAAGGAACTACGGGAAACATATCCTTGTCTCCGTGTTTTCACTTGTTGTCATCTTGTACCGTTCCTTTATTTCCGCTGCTACTTGCTTCTTATCACCTAGGGTTTTCACTTAGTTGCACATTTAGGTAATCAAGCATTTACTTTCTTAAAAGCCCCATTAAAAGTGAAAAAGGAGTAAAATTTGTAGGTCACCTATTCACCCCCCCCCCCTCTAGTTGACCATATTGCACTTTCAATTGGTATCAGAGCCTCGGCTCTTTTATCGGGCTTAACCGCCTAAGAGTAATCATGGTCAACGGGGATGTTCCCGAAACTTCTAAGGAGGAGCTCTCCAAAATGGCCGACACTATAGCCAACCTTGAGACAACGGTTTGTACCATACAAACCCAATTGTCGAAGGTTAGCTCTAGTGTGGGCTCGGAGGTCTCCTCCATCAAGAAGATGTTGGAGAACATGATGGGTAGAAGCAAGGAGCCGTCCTACTCTCCCCATGTCACCGACGAGGATAGTTCGGATGAGGAAACAAATCCGGACATATCCGAAATCGAAGAAAACATTGCCAAAGCTAAGGCTAAAGCCGCACAAAAGGCTAAAGCCAAAGCTAAGGAGAGTGACGGTGGCTCCAAGTCTCAAACGGCTAATGGTTCGGGGTCCAATTCAAAAGTTCCACCACCGCAAAACTATGATTCCATCCACCCAATCGTTTCCATGCCACACATCCTTAATGTTGGAGTTCCACCCATCCTTAACACTAACGAATTTTCCTCTTGGAAGTTTGAAATGGAATCTCACATTTCAGGATCGTGTACGGCATTGTGGAGAAGCGTGATCCATGGGTTTCATCCTCATGATCCAAGCAACTTGACTCCAAGGGAGGATGTTGAATCTCAACTCAACAAAACTGCTCTTGTTATTATCCAGAAGGCTCTCCCAAGGGAGCATCTCACTCACATTCGCGGTTGCAAGACCGCCAAGGAAGCTTGGGACAAACTTGATACCTTGTTTCAAGGAAATGCTAGTATTCAGTCCTCCAAGTATGATGTGGCCATTGACAACTCCGAGAACTTTGTTATGCAAGAGGATGAGACTCCTGAAGAGCTCTATAGACGAGTTGTCACTCTCGCCAATCAACTAAGAGACTTTGGCAAGGAAGAGATCACGGATGAATGGATAAAGAGGAAGTTTGTCAAGGCTATCACACCCTTCGAGAAGAATCTCGCCACTAGCATCCGGACAAGAGCGGACTACAATTCTCTCAACTCCATAGGTGTTCTTAGTGAGTTCATCGCAATCTCTCTCTCACACAAGAGTGCGGATGATGCTCTAGCTCGCTCTAGAGGGATGGGAAAGTCTCCCAACCTTGCATTAAAGTCAAAAGCAATGGCTCGAGTTGATGAAAGTGAAGAAGATGATGATGAGGAGGAAGACTATGAAGATACTTACACAGGAGCTCACAAGTGCATTGCCCTTGCTATGCATGGATATTGGAAGAGATGGGAAGCTCACAAGACCGGATCTCCAAGGCCTCCACGAAACAAGAACTACAAGAAGAAGGGGGAGCGATCAAGAACATGCTATAATTGTGGTAGCGCTAACCACTTCGTGAAGGAGTGCCCCTTTGAGCCAAGAGAAGAAAACGAAGGCAAGCTCATTCGCAAGAACAAGACCAAGCCTCCTCAAAACAAGAACTTTGCAAGGAAGGTTCCAAGAGCTCTCTACGTACAAGAAGGGGCGGTTCTTGAGACTTACATCTCCGGAGATGAAGGAGAAGATGAGGTGGTTGGAGTTGCTCACATCGCCAAGGCCACCGCATCATCACCTTCGATCTCTCTATTCGAATCCCCCAATGAGAATGTGGATACCCGACCTACATGTCTTATGGCAAAAGCCACTTCGGTATGCTCTCCCAACTCTAAGACCATTGTCACTAACCCTCCTTCGTTATTGGATTGTGTTGAAAATGCTTGTGAGGAGGATAGTGAGTCTAATGAGTTAAGCTTATGGCTATCTAGCCTTAAGGGTGAGACTAAGGAAAAGGTGAACTCCCTTTTGAGGCAACTTGATGAGGCTAACTCTCTTGTTGATGAAAAGGAGGAGATCATCATGACCTTAGAAAGCCATGGAGGTCACATTTGCAATGAGCAAGAGCTTGAAAAAGCTCTTGATAATGAGCGTTCCATTCGTGCCTCACTTGAGGAGAAATTGTCTTGTCTTGAAGAAAACTTTGCCATGAGTGTCTCTAAGCTTAGGAAGGAAAATGCACAATCTCTTGCCTTAATTAAAACTCTTGAGCATGAAGAATTAAAGCTAGGAATTGCTCACGAGGAACTTGGTACTCGTTATGAAAAACTTGAAAAAGAGTTCATGTCTCTTAAGGAAATTCATGACAAGCTAACCAAATCTCGTGACAATCTTCTAGCTCAACAATCAAACAAGCAAGTTGTATCCACTTCACTTTCTAACTTGAATGTCTTGTCTAGCAATGCTTGTGGTACAACTAATCTTGTAGGAAATGAGAAGAGTTCTCATGAGATTGCTTCTCATCATGCCAACAATGGAAAGGAGGGACTTGGCTATATTGCCAAGTCAAAGAAGAAGTACAAGAAGAAGAACAAGAAGAGAGTCACCTCCTCCTCACAAGAAGTAAGATTTGTGAAAGAGGGAGAGGTGACCAAAGGGAAGGAGACCAACACCATTGTGGGTGGTGAGACCTCTAGGGGGAGCACCACTCACAATAACTTTGCCGGGAAATATAATCCATCTTATGTTCTTATGAAATCTAGAGATGGTCATGTATATGCTAAATATGTTGGTACTTCTTATGGTGACGATTATCATTGGAGTATTTGGGTTCCTAAGACCCTTGTCACTAACATGAGAGGACCCATTCAAAGATGGGTCCCTAAATCAAGCAACTAATCTATTGTAGGGAAGTGCTTCCGGTTCGAGCAAATGGACGGTGGATAGTGGTGCATCCCAACATATGACCGGAAGCAATGACGCAATGAGTGATATTCATCCTCCATTACCTCATCTCAATTGCGTCACTATTGGTGACAACTCCGAACTAAAGGTATTGGGACGAGGCAAGGTAGCAATCTCAAATGACTTGTCAATTGAGAATGTTCTTCTTGTTGAGTCCCTTGGCTACAATCTCATCTCGGTTCTTCAACTTGCTAAAAGTGGTTTTACCTCTTTCTTTAATAAGGAGAATGTGATTGTCACTTGGGAAACGACTCTTAAAGTAGCCTTTGTTGGGCATGTCGAGAACGGCATGTATGTAGTGGACTTCTCCAAAGGAGACACGTGTGCCGCGACATGCCTAATGGCTAAAGTTGATGTGGGTTGGCTATGGCATCGCCGGTTAGCCCACACCAATATGAGGACGTTGCATGACCTTCAAAGTGGCAATCACGTTCTAGGACTAACAAATGCTAAGTTTGACAAAGATCGTGTGTGTAGCTCTTGCGTTCTAGGAAAGCAACATGGAGAAGCACATCCCACCAAGACGAACATCACTACATCAAGAATCCTCGAGCTCATTCACTTGGACCTCTTTGGTCCTCTATCATATGATAGTCTTGGAGGCAAAAAGTATTGCTTGGTGATTGTGGATGATTACTCACGATATTGTTGGGTGTACTTCTTCAAGAGAAAGAGTGAGACTCAAAAGCGGGTCATCGAATTCATCACTTTGGTGGAAAGACAACATAATACAAGCATCATGGCTATCCGGAGTGATAATGGATCCGAGTTCAAGAACTACACCGTTGAGGGATTTCTTAGTGAGGAAGGCATTGCTCATCAATATTCCACTCCCTACACTCCTCAACAAAATGGTGTGGCGGAGAGAAAGAATCGGACTCTTATGGATGCGGCGCGTACCATGATTGCGGAGTTCTCTTCTCCTTACAACTTTTGGGCCGAGGCCGTCTCCACCGCTTGTCATGCTAGCAACCGATTATATCTCCGCAAGATTTTGAACAAGACCCCCTATGAGATTCTCACGGGCAAGAAGCCGGACGTTTCATACTTCAAGGTCTTTGGATGCAAATGCTTCATTCGCAAAAGAGGGAAACGCTTGTCAAAGTTCGAGACTAAATCCTATGAGGGTATCTTTGTTGGTTATGCCACAAACTCTCACGCCTATAGAGTCTACAACAAATCCACCGGACAAGTTGAAGAAGCTATAGACGTGGTGTTCGATGAGGATAATGGGTCCCAAGGGGGCCGTATAGATCATGGTATTGTAGGAGATGCAATTCCTCCCATCGTCATAAGAAGAATGGGGATTGGTGAAATAATCCCCATTGAGGAAAACCGGATGACGGAGGGAGAAGGACTATGCTCTACTCAAGTGGAGCCATTGACTACATCCATTGATAACCATGCTACCCAACAAGATGCACCAAGCCCTCATGCCTCACCACAAGGCCAAGCAAACAATCAAGGCCAAGCTCATGATGAAGGCCAAGCTCATAATGAAGAACAAGATACACATGGTGATGATGCAACTCATCACATTAGGGATCCACCTCCCATCAATGATCAAGACCAAGGTGGACATGTCTCCGATGATGAAGGTGATGATCAAGTCCTATCCAAGGAAACTTTGGAGGAGATGCTAGCTCGTAGAGCAAAGAGAAGGCTCGATAATCTTGCTCGTGCCGGCCATACGGAGGATATGATTCTTGGACAAGTTCGTGGAAGGGTCGTCACAAGGAGGCAACTAGCGGACTTTAGCAAAGCACATGCATTTGTCTCGCACATTGAGCCAAATAAGGTCTATGAAGCTCTTGAAGATCAAGATTGGCTTGAAGCTATGCACGATGAACTCAACAATTTCGAGCGCAACAAAGTGTGGAAATTGGTACCAAGGCCCAAAGATTGCAAGAACGTCATCGGCACTAAGTGGATCTTCAAGAACAAACAAGACAAGGACGGCATCGTCATTCGCAACAAGGCTAGATTGGTTGCTCAAGGCTTCTCTCAAGTCGAAGGTGTCGATTTCGGTGAAACATTCGCTCCCGTTGCTCGTCTTGAATCTATTCGCATCTTACTTGCATATGCATCTCATCATAACTTCAAATTGCAACAAATGGATGTTAAAAGTGCATTTTTGAATGGTCCCATCCATGAGTTGGTTTATGTCAAGCAACCTCTGGGTTTCGAAGATCCCAACCACCCCGATCATGTCTACAAACTCGATAAGGCGCTATATGGGCTTAAACAAGCTCCACGTGCGTGGTACGAGCACCTTAAAGAGTTTTTGGTAGATCGTGGGTTCAATGTTGGTTTAATCGATCCCACCCTTTTCACCAAAAAGGTCGGAGGTGACTTGTTCATATGCCAACTCTATGTGGATGATATCATCTTTGGTTCCACTAACGTTGCTTTCAATGATGAGTTTTGCAAGCTTATGACGGACAAGTTCGAGATGTCTATGATGGGAGAATTGGAGTATTTTCTTGGCTTTGAGATCAAGCAACACCCCGAAGGCACATTCATCAAGCAAGCCAAGTATACTCAAGATATGCTCAAGCGATTCAATATGCATGATGCCAAACCTATGAAGACTCCCATGTCCACGACGGTTGATTTGAAACCCGATCCGAATGGTAAAGAGGTAGATCAAAAGGTATACCGCTCCATGATTGGCTCTTTGCTCTACCTTTGTGCATCTAGACCCGATATTATGTATAGCGTTGGTAAATGTGCAAGGTTTCAAGCCTCCCCAAGACAAAGTCATCTTGAAGCGGTTAAGCGTATCTTTCGATATTTAGTTCATACCCCAAACTTTGGTCTTTGGTATCCCAAGGGTTCAAGCTTTCAGCTCATTGGGTATTCGGATGCGGACTATGCGGGAGAGAAGACGGATAGGAAATCTACATCCGGAAGTTGTCAATTTCTTGGTCGCTCATTGGTATGTTGGTCGTCCAAGAAACAAAATTGCATTGCTCTCTCTACCACTGAGGACGAATACATCTCCGCGGCTAGTTGTTGTGCTCAATTACTTTGGATGAGGCAAACATTGAGAGATTATGGCATCATCTTCGACAACGTTCCTCTCTTGTGCGACAATGAGAGTGCCATCAAGATCGCCTACAATCCCGTTCTTCACTCCAAGACGAAGCACATTGAGATACGGCATCACTTCATTCGTGATCATGTTGAGAAGGGTGATATTGACCTCTCCTATGTTGCGACCAAGGATCAACTCGCGGATATCTTCACGAAGGCCCTTGATGAACCAAGATTTCGGGGTTTGAGGAATGAACTAAATGTGATCGATGCGTCTAACTTCTCTTGAACCCTTGCATGTGTACCTTCACTATATGTGTTATCTAGTCTAGATGTAGGCATGGACATAGGGGGAGCGTTGTTCAACTCATGGATAAACACTCCACCTATCATGCGTAAAACAATCAAAATGTAATGCATATCTAGTCAGTTCGTGACTTATTGTGCTTAAAACGTGAGTGATACTCTTGAGTCCAAGATACATCTTCGCGGCTCCTTGGTGTCACTCAAACACGGTGGCTCCGGCCACCAACCTTTTCCTTTGAATGTGTTTTGTTTGATGTTTTCCTCGTGTTTGTTCGAGTGTTTGTGTCTTTTTGCGTCTTTGGAGGCTCACGATTTGATCCATCTTCCACAAAACTCGGATGGCATTGGCACTCCGGAAATTCCGGCCTAGGACCGGAATATTCCGGCCCTCAGACGTTTGTTCCAGAAAATTTCGCTAACTTCCGATGTGCCCGCTCACAGAAGGCACACCGGAAATTTCAGCGGAAATTTCCGGCACAAATTTCCGGGGGCCCGGAATATTCCGTGTCTTAAGCCACGGAAATTTCCGGAGGGAGATTTGGACTCGAATAATTCCCCAACTATCCAGCGTGCCCGCTCGCAGAAGGCACACCGGATATTTGGGCGGAATATTCCGGCCCAAATCTCCGGGCTCCGGAATATCCGGCATTAAACACCGGAAATTTCCGGTGCTCTTGGCCTGGGGCTATATAAGGGCGACGGGAGGCGACGGTTCCGCACTGTTTTCCTCCCCTCGTCTCTCCACTCGCCCCAGCCAGCCGCCGCCGCCTCCGAGACTTCCGGGAGGCCTCTTTGCCTCCCCTCCTCCGCCTCTCCTCTTCCCTTGCGGATCAAGAGACCGCACGTCCTTTCCTGTCATGGATCCTGGTACGTGTTCGTTTTCTCCGCAAAATTTCGGGTTGAGTAGATGCATTATCACTTTATCTAGTGTTTCTCCTGTTCTAGCATGGTTCTTTGCCACAAAGTACCATCTATTCCTCCTCGTTCTAGATCCCATGTTCTAGATTCGTTATAGGCACAGATTCAGATCTGGAATTCGAAAATCCCGCAGGCCGGAAATTTCCGCCCAGGGCCGGAATTTCCGCACCCCGGAAATTCGCCCTGTGGCCGGAATTTCCGCCCTCCGGAATTTCCGTCTCCATGACCGGAATTTCCGGCCTATACTGACTCTACACCAGAACTCCACAACTCCATTCCTCATTTCGTGAGCCCCCGTTTTTTATGTTTGTTTGTTTTTTCTTTGGCTCTCTTTTGCTTTTCTCGCAGATGGTTCCACCTCTAGGTCTGGCAAGCTGCTCAGTTCCCGCAAACGCCTCCGTCATCTGACAGAAAATGAGGAGGGAACTTTTGTAGAAGACAATGAAACTCGCCGGCGTGAACGAGATGCTCAGCGAGCATATGAGCAACAACGTGAGGCTGATCGGGCTGCTCGCAGAGCTGGTAGGCAGCAAGGCAAGGCACCTCTCAATGTGGGCACTATGCCCATTGCTGACTTTTCGGAATGGCGCAAGAAGGCTTGGTACACGGAGGGTCCTCAGGACCCCACGATTGACTCGTGCTTTTGGCACGTCGAGCAGGAGACTCTCTTCAAGCAAGTCTACACCGTTATGAGCAAACCTGTTTGCCCCATGAAGGTGATCAATTTTGCTCATCTGGCTGCCAACCCCGAGTACTTCAACAACTCTGTTCATCTTGTGGAGGTCCTTGGTCTGCGTCAACTTATGGAGACTCGTTGCTCATACAACACCACCTACATCCAGCAGTTCTTTGCTACTCTTGTCATTGATGATTCTGAAGATATTGGGATGTCCTGGATGTCTGGCCCTCACCTGCTCACTGCAAACTTCCATGACTTTGCCATTGTTCTTGCCTATCCGTTTGCTGGCCTCAACACTCCTCAGGGCCACCGTATGCACATTCATGGGGAAGAGTACCAGAAGAACAGGCTTGCTGAGCTCTATGGTCCTCGAGGCACAGTTGGTTCGGCTAAAGGCCTCTTTGCAGTCTATGATATTCTCCTGCGCATGTTCAGGGAGTCCATTGCTCCAAGCGCGGGAAACAATGATGCTATTCGTGGTGGATTGGTCAACCTTATGCACCATGCCTTCTTGACCTTCTCTGAGACTGATATGACTGATATGGAGGCTCACAGGGTTGATGTCATGGACTTCATTTTCAATGAGATCCACTATGCTCTCTTCCATCGCAAGGTGCCACCATATGCCCCCTATATCATGAAGCTCATCAAGGCACGCTATCCTGAGGCGCTCCGAGAAGACTTGGAGCTGGACTGTGAGGATCACAAGGACGTTAACCTCTACAAGAAGTCTGCTCACACTCAGCAGGCCGCTCATGATGTTGGTGGATCTGGACAGGGCCACAGGGATGCTCGCATGCGTCCTCCTACTCCTGGAAAGAAGAAGCGCTCGTGGCTTGCTCGTGCTGTTGAGAAGGTGCTCAGCTTGACTGTTTGCCTCCACAAGGAGAACTACGCAGCCTATGTGGAACGCCGCACCATCTTAGAGAACCAGCATCACATCATGACTGCACTCAAGACTCCCTCTGTGCCACCACTTCCTCCTCCTCGGGTTGCTTACAGGAACTGGAACAACCGTGATGTTGACTGGGATATTGGTGTTGATGAAGATGAGGACATGGAGACTGCCACCGACAGTGAAGCTGAAGAGGACGACGAGGACACCCAGGCCTAGAGTGTGCTCCATGGGACGTAGCTATCTCTTTTCTCTTTTTGGTGTCTTGATGCCAAAGGGGGAGAAGAATTAGATGATCGTGGGGATTTGCTTGGGAGGGTTTTTTCGTTTGTTCTTCGTTGCCATTTCCGTTTTTCGTGCGTCTTTTTCGAACTTCGTTCTACCGTACTCGTCCTTTATGTTGAACTATTATTATTGGGAGGCATGTCTCCTATATATGCTATCTGTGATGTTTTCATATCATGCATTGTTAGCTTTATTCCCTGCAAATACCCGTGTTGTCATCATTCACCAAAAAGGGGGAGATTGAAAGCTCATGATCCCTCTAATGATTTTGGTGATGATGCTAACACGGATATCTCCTATCTAACAATGAGGTTCAGTCTGTGCAGCTATTGTTCTAGATGATCATCTGTATATCCTTGTCAAAAGATCAAAGAGAAGCTCTCTATTGTGGAAATTCAGCCACCGGATTTTTCAGTATAAAGGACGGAAATTCCGGGACTTATGGGGCGGATTATCCGGCCATCTCACCGGAATTTTCCGGCCTCCCTTCTGGCTTCCACGAAAACGACTAAGTGTTTGTCTGCCCGCGCACAGAAGCCAGGGCGGAAATTTGCCCCGGAAATTTCCGGGCAAAAAATCCGGCCTTCAAGGACTTAGCAGAATTTGGTCTTCTTCACGTTGCCCGCGCACAGAGATGGGGGCGGAAATTCAGTCCGGAAATTTCCGGGCCCGGACATTTCAATTATCCGCCCCCCGGATATTTCAATATTCCGGGAATCAAAGTCCTTAGGCATTTTTCCATCATAAGTTGATGCCCGCGCACAGAAGGTAGGGCGGAAATTTGCCCCGGAAATTTCCGCAGCAAAAATCCAGCCCTTGGTCCTTAGAAGTTTTTCATCATCGTGTTGGTGCCTGCGCGCAGAGATGGGGGCAGAGTATTGGGGCGGAAAATTCCGCCCCCGGAGATTTCAATTATCCGCCCCCCGGAGATTTCAATTATCCGGCCAACTTACGCCGGAATATTCCGGTCTTTAGGCCGGAAATTTCCGGTCCCGCAGGACTACAACGGTCAGATTTTGGAGGAGCCTATAAATAGCTGTCTTCTTCCTCTAGATAGGTAGCTCGTCCATTCCTCTCTCTCCTCCATTGTTGTAGAGCTCAAATCGCCCCGATCTCCCTCCTCCTCCAACCAAACTCGATGCCCTTCAAGGATCTCATGGAGGAGGTCTAGATCTACCTTTCCACCAAGCCAAAACGTGTGTACCCACACCACAACTCTTGGGATCTTGTAATCTCTTGGTTGCTTTGTCATCCAAGGGAAACCCTAGTGCTTGTAGCTTCCACCTTGTAGCAAGAAGCTTCGATTGTTGAGAGCCTCCATCTCACTTGTGGAGTAGCCTCAACCCCTTGTAAAGGTTTGGTCAACGCCTTCAAGTCGACCTCATAGTGGAAACGAGAATCTCCCTCACCGGAGAAGCTCAAGGAGAACAAGGTGTGCACATCCGTGCTATTGAGGAGCGCCTAGGTGGCTCCCCACCTCTCCAACGTAGACGTACTTCTTTTAAGAAGGAACTACGGGAAACATATCCTTGTCTCCGTGTTTTCACTTGTTGTCATCTTGTACCGTTCCTTTATTTCCGCTGCTACTTGCTTCTTATCACCTAGGGTTTTCACTTAGTTGCACATTTAGGTAATCAAGCATTTACTTTCTTAAAAGCCCCATTAAAAGTGA
Organism: Alopecurus myosuroides; assembly: GCA_028641055.1. Taxonomy (NCBI): domain Eukaryota; kingdom Viridiplantae; phylum Streptophyta; class Magnoliopsida; order Poales; family Poaceae; genus Alopecurus; species Alopecurus myosuroides. The sequence goes on along the minus strand of CM054061.1, from coordinate 219,007,364 downwards.
AAAAGGAGTAAAATTTGTAGGTCACCTATTCACCCCCCCTCTAGTTGACCATATTGCACTTTCACCTGGCCTCCCCTCAGTCTTGATCAGAGGCGGCGGATTCAGGAGGAGTGAGCATGGAGGTGGCTGCTTCGGACTCGCCTCGCTCTCCAGGGGTGGTCTGCTAGACCCGCTCGCCTGGGACCCCTCCTACTCTGCCACAGGGGTCCCCCGCCAGACTTCCATCCACACCGGTGCCGGGTGCTCATGACCTGGGTACGGTCGTCACCGCCACTCCCGTTCCCAGGGTCACGACGCGACATAGTGCCCGCATCGCTCGAGCCAGGACGGATGCGGAGGTCGTCGAGCCGACAGTGGGAGAGGTGGCATCTCGCCGCCAGGCAGCTCGCTGCCTGGAGCCTGGTATGTATCGCCCCTCCCACATCACCACCTCCTCGTCCTCTCCCTCCTCTGGCTCTATATTCTCGGTTTTCGACTCGGTTCCCCTAGAACTTCTGTCTCAGGTAGCAGCGGACAGTGGTGTGATCTTTCGTGGGGAGTGTGGAACCCGGGTGGAACAGATTGAGGCTATTAGGGCTAAGGAGATTGATGAGGGTTCTCTGGCGGCCGCTCGGGCTCAGGCGGAGCTCTGGCTCCCTCGACGTCTTATGGACCTTCACAGGTTATACCGGGGCCTAGTAATGACGGTTCTCCTCGGCCCTTAGAGCAGGCGGCCCCCAGTGCTCCGCCCCAGATGGGGAAGAAGCGGGGACGGCCCCCTAAGGCGACGTCCAGGCCCTCGACTAGTGGTAGGGCCACCTCGGTCCCCCCTAAGGGGACCCCCTCCCCCGACATGGTTTCCCAGGGGGTGTTTCCACATTTATTTGGAACATGCGGGGGTTTGGGGCAGACGACCGCCAACTCCAACTCACCGACTACATGCGTCAGGAGAATGTGGATATAGTAGGCCTGCAATAAACAATTAGACAGGACTTCTCCATTGCGGAGCTTCAGAGGCTAAGCCGCTTCAAGTTTGCTTGGCATTGGCTCCCGGCCTCGGGGCACTCGGGAGGAATCCTCCTTGGTGCTAAAGAGGACACCTTTCAGGTGGATGACATGGACTGCGGGGAGTTCTTCGTCAGTATGTCGCTCACCCATAGACGATCTAACCTTCAATGGGAGGTGATTATTGTCTATGGGCCTGCGGACCATAGGAGATTGATGCATGTAAAATGCATAGATGAATTTTGCATATTTTCACATGGTTTTCTATTACATATTGCATCATATAAGGGTATAATTCAATGTTTTATAGTATTTTGGGGGTTAAATTACAAAGTCCCCCAACTTTTATGGAATTAACCCTGCCTGTCAGAAACCCCGTTTTCTATATTTTTGACGTTTCAGGGGGCAAACTTCCGCGAAATCACCTGAAAATCTGCGGGGGTCATTTTCTTGGAAGGAGAAGACTTGCGGGCGAAGGATCCACGAGAATTGGGCAAGGAGGCCCAAAAGAGGACCCTCCACGCGGCCAGATTCCTTGGCCGCGTGAGAGGCCCCCTTTTGGCCCCTGTGGCCCCAATTCATTCCATCTTCGACTTACCGACTCCGTCTTGACCTAAAACCGACTATAAAAAGGGTCCCCCGTACCCTTACGGAGGGGAGCGCCGCCGAAACACCGAAACAGAGACCAGAAGTTCCAGATTGGAGGGGGAAAACTCCGGCGGGGCGCCGCCAGTGTAATCTCCTACCCCTCCAACGTCATCACCATCGAAATATCCATGAAGAGGGAGTAGTCCACCCCAGGGCTATGGGTTTGTGGAAGTATCACTTGTATCTCTCTCTCTATGTGCTTCACTAATTAGATCCGTATGAGCTGCCTCACATGATTACGGGCACCGTTGTAATTCCTATGTGGTGGATCTTTTCTATGAGTTATTGAATCTGAGATTGCAATTGTTTCTCTTGAGTTATTTGAGTAGATGTATCTTATGTACCCCGTTCTTATTTGCTAGCTTTGATCAATCTAGTTCTTGAGAGCGTGTGTGGGGTGATGGGTGCATTAGTTGGAGTAACGGGGGGTGGCTAGTGCTGTGAAAGTGACAGAAGTTCAGCGATCCACTTAGGTTTTGTTAAACCTTTCTTAGTTACCTCACTAGGGATAAAAAGGATTACCTTGTTACCGGGGATTTGAAGTGACACTAATCAATCTCCATGACTAGATCTAGCAAGTTCTTACTTCAACTTCATGTCACATTGCTTAAAGCTATACTCTAGTTTTTCCTTAATTATCGAGGTGTTATGATTTATTTCGCATCTTGGTGGAGTATAAGAGGGATCAATATGACCGTAGAGATATCTATGCTAGGACGTGATGCCCATATGAAAGTACTCAATGTTAAACATGTTATTGTAATCTCACATGTAATTCTTTATGTCCACCGTCTACTTTATTTGAGAGAATGCAAGTGTGAAACCATGAACCCCGGTCCTATTTTAAATATAAGAAAACACTCTAGTTACTTTGCTGCAATTTACTTTACTTGCACTTTACTTTACTTGCATCTCCAATTCGAATTTACATTATATCCATCACCACTTGCATCACAAAAATACAAAAACAATCCATTGCATATTTATTTTCTCATTTGCATTTAGTAGTAGATTTAATTATTGCACATTTACTTTCAGTTTTGCATTGCAATTTAGAAGTCTCACACCTTGTGCTTGACAACCACTTGGTGAGGTTGAGGGCACAAAATTCTCTACTTGTTTGCAGGATCCTGGAGGAAGCTTGGAAGACAACTGCTAAAATACTGGCTCCCCAAAAGTTCGATATAAACCCTCGTGTCACCCTCGTGGGGAAGAAGACTTGCCACTAGCTACACACTCTGCACTTGGAGTATCAACCTAGCCATCAAGCGTTTTTCTGGCGCCGTTGCCGGGGAGCCATAGGTGAAGGAGTTGTCCAAGGGAGCTCACAAGAAGTCTTCATCACCAACAAGGTGTGCAAACACCTAAGCTTGGGGAGGTTGCACCTACGTGAGTACCGTCCTTTCTATCTCCACCTTCTTTCAAGTAGATTGTCTTGTTTTTGTTTTTGTTCCTGTTTTTGTTTTGTCTTGCATATTTTATTTTAGTTTGCATTTTAGTTTTGCATTTAGTTATCTAGATTATTTTAGTATTTCGAATTTGCTTAGTTACTTTACTTTTGTTTTGCATAAAAAATTAAAAACTACATAAAAACTTGGAAAATGGAGCAGAGAACTTATTGGCCATTCAGTGTTAGGAATTTCCCTCAAGAGCTAAATATTCCCGTTGAAAAATTAGAGGTAGATCCTAGTGTTATTAAAATGATTTATGAATCTCGTTTCTATGGAAAGCCTAAAGAAGACCCTTTGTTCCATCTTAAGAAATTTGATGAAAGATGTAAAACTTTGAACTTGAATCATGCAAACATCAACACTACTAAAGTTAAACTCTTTCCCTACTCACTAGGAGGCAAAGCATTAGATTAGATATTAAGATGGCCTCCTAGCAATTTTACTACTTGGTTCAACTTAAGGGCTACATTTATTGAAAGGTTTTGTCATGCTGAAAAGAATTACAATGTTAAACAATTGCTCATTACCTTTAAACAAGAAAAAGATGAATCAATGATACAAGCATGGGAGAGATTTAGAAGTATAGCATATGGAATAGGGCATGGCTTTAGAGATTGGATACTTGTGCATATGTTTTATAAGGGACTTTCTGAAACTTCTAGAGCCTTTTTAGATAATGAATGTGGGGGATCTTTTACTAGTACTAATGCTGCAAATACCCATGTTTTGCTTGAAAGTTTGCTCTTAGAGGTTAAAATTAAAGAGAGCTTAAAAAAGGCTGAAGTACCCGAGTATATTTTTGATGATCGCTATGAGATTTTTAATATGCATAATAGAAAAGGAAAAGTAGAGGAAATTATGATGCTTACTGAAATTAAGGATCCATTGCTTGATTTAGAAAAAAGTAGCTTGCAAGAACTTATTGCTACTCTACAAAAATTTGCTAGTGATCCCACTATAAATGTTAATCAACCTGGCTTTGGATCTTATATTGCTAATCATGTCTTGCAAGAAAAAATTGCTAGGTACAAGAATGAGGCCATGATACCTCCTATGCTTGGGGATGCATGGATCCCCAAGGTGCTAGTTTCAATTGGAAAAGAAATTCACCATGCTATGTTAGATCTAGGTTCTAGTGTATCGGTACTCTCTAAAGAATTATATGAATTGCTAGAACTAGAAAATTTAGAAAAGTGCTCAAGTGAATTTGTCCTTGCTGATAACTCTACTAAAAATGTTGTAGGTCAAGTAAAAGATGTTATGATTGAATTGCACATGACTTTCGTACCCGTTGATTTCATTATTATGGATATGGGGGATAAATCCCCTAGTCCTATTATTTTGGGTAGACCTTTTCTTCGTACTACAGGTGCAATCATAGACTCCAAGGAAGGGAATGTCAAGTTTCAGTTCCCTCGCAAGAAAAGCATGGAGCACTTCCCAAGGAAGAGGGGCACGCTGAAGAACAAGATCCCTCATGAGCTTTATCCCTCTTGATTATCAAGTAAGTAAAGCCTAGCTATATGGCTATAAAGAAAGCGTTTTACGGGAGGCAACCCGGTTGTTTTTGTTTGGATTTTCCTAGTGTCCTCTTGCTGTCTCAAGAGATTAGTTTTTTTGTTTTAATTCTGGAGTTTTCAATAAAGAGTCAAGTCAAACCCATTTGGACTTATAAGTTGCTATCCTAGTGCATGAAATTTCTGTTTCAGCACGAGTCTGCTCATCGTATGATTTTACGTTTTTTATTGTTATGTCGGATTGAGCTAATTTTTTAGTATGTTTTGCAACTTTTCGTCCTCTGTAAGCACAAAAATTGTCTTAATTTTTTGACGAGTCTAGCTTAGGGAAAAACGTTCGTTTTGCTGCTGTTGCTTTTCTGGACAGATTCTGCCTTCTTTTGTTTTATGCACTCTTTGGGCTTGGGAATCGAATTTCCATGATTCTTTCAAGCAATAAAGTGAACATACAAAATAATGAACCTTATTGTCTATCTACTGGAGCATTTGATTTGGAATTTTGCACAGCAAGCATGTGATTTGTTTGTCCTTGCTAATCTCACCCCACAGAAAAAGAATGGGAGAAACATGTTTTGTGAAGTTTTTTCACGGGGAATAGAGGAGCTGCGCCTCAAGACATCCAAGAATGGTGAAAGCCATAAGCTTGGGGATGTGATGAACACCCCACTGGAGCTACACTCTTTTGGTTAGCACACGTCTACTTTCTGTTTTTCTAAGCAAAGCATTTATCGTAGAGACTTGAAGCGTCTAGTTTTTGTTTTTATTTTTGTTTTGATAAGACCACCACCATCATTTTATATGAGATTGAGCTACTGGAGTTTGGGGTTGGAATGTATTGGATGCTAGTATTATGACTTGGAATAGGGATGCCATGGTTGATTTGAAGAGCTATATATGTTTGCATGATTTATATGCTTTTTATGTGTAGAAATTTGCAATAATGTTGTCTTGAGCTATCTCTTATTCATGTCCTTGATGTTAATTGCTGGTTTATTTAGTTTGTCATGAAATGAGTAGTTCTATGGACATATGCATGCATAGTATCTGGTCAACTATCTCCCTCTTGCTAGCCCAAAAAATTTAAAAATTCCAACAAGTAAAAACTTGTTTCCAACACTCCTTAGCCAAGTATTTCCAGTGAGTCCACCATATCTTTCCATTAGCTTAATTGCTATTCCGAGTATGTTCACCATGTTATTGTGTTATTTATGTTCTAAATTAAGATATTCACTTTATTAATTGTCATGGGTTGAACTTGGGATAGGACTCTCACGAACTTTTGAAGGCACACTTTACTTTTTATGCATCTAATAAACATGACCCAATAATGGAGTCACAAGTTTTGCGTTTGACAAGTGTGTGGTTGGGAGCTAGCTATAAACGTGTATCACCGGAAAGCTTTCAACATTGCACAAAAAAATTACATTTGGTTGATATCATGTACTTTTGTTTTTGGACTCCTGCCATGCCGAAATGAAATAGAGGAATAGTAAGTTTTGATGAGTAAGTATCTATATGACTAGAGAAACGCATTGTGCCGCTAACCCAAGCCATGCTTTATCATGGTGTAAATTTACTTACAGCTTGAGTGACTCTACAACACATCGTATAATAAAATAAGAAGCTATGCATAATAGTGAATGAAAATAAAAAGGATGATGAGTCTACTACGTTTGTTCATCTTGTCATTGTAACATGGGCTTGTTTCCATGTCATGGGGAAAGAGGTACCTCTTTGCGGTTCTCTATGATGTCATTAATACTTATTATGATTGTACAAAGCTTATTAGGAATCTTAAGTTGAGTAATCATGGAGTAGGTTTTCACACTCACGGGGCATGAGGCTTTCAACCACCTTGTCATTCCCATTACTTCAATACTCACAATTTTAAGATGCTAGTGATAAAGGGGCAATGAGAGTCCTAGATCAATGGATACCACATTTCAATTAGTAATTTTAGTTGAATAATTTAGAGGCTAAATAAGACTTGATCATGTTTTACCTCTACTCAATTTTCTCTAAAGTGTCCACCATATTTTCTATTCTCCATTATGCTATTCTTTGACCAATATAGGATTTTATTTTTCATTTTGTGTATGCATTTGGTCCATAGTGATTTTATTTCATTATACACTTTGTGAACTTTCGTGAAGCATCTTTGCTTGCATATTTGATATTTCTTGCAACATGAATTGTATATTGCTACTCATTTCTAGTATTAATCATTTGATTATATGTAGCATGAATAATCCTCCTTGACATCCCATGATTGTTTCAATATGCAAAACCCATCTTAGTTTTATCACCTTCATACTCGAGGACGAGCATGGGTTAAGCTTGGGCATGTTGATGCATGTAAAATGCATAGATGAATTTTGCATATTTTCACATGGTTTTCTATTACATATTGCATCATATAAGGGTATAATTCAATGTTTTATAGTATTCTGGGTTAAATTACAAAGTCCCCCAACTTTTATGGAATAAACCCTGCCTGTCAGAAACCCCGTTTTCTATATTTTTGACGTTTCAGGGGGCAAACTTCCGCGAAATCACCTGAAAATCTGCGGGGGTCATTTTCTTGGAAGGAGAAGACTTGCGGGCGAAGGATCCACGAGAATTGGGCAAGGAGGCCCAAAATAGGACCCTCCACGCGGCCAGATTCCTTGGCCGCGTGAGAGGCCCCCTTTTGGCCTATGTGGCCCCAATTCCTTCCATCTTCGACTTACCGACTCCGTTTTGACCTAAAACCGACTATAAAAAGGGTCCCCCGTACCCTTACGGAGGGGAGCGCCGCCGAAACACCGAAATACCGAAACAGAGACCAGAAGTTCCAGATTGGAGGGGGAAAACTCCGGCGGGGCGCCGCCGGTGTGATCTCCTACCCCTCCAACGTCATCACCATCGACATCTCCATGAAGAGAGAGTAGTCCACCCCAGGGCTATGGGTTTGTGGAAGTAGCACTTGTATCTCTCTCTCTATGTGCTTCACTAATTAGATCCGTATGAGCTGCCTCACATGATTACGGGCACCGTTGTAATTCCTATGTGGTGGATCTTTTCTATGAGTTATTGAATCTGAGATTGCAATTGTTTCTCTTGAGTTATTTGAGTAGATGTATCTTATGTACCCCGTTCTTATTTGCTAGCTTTGATCAATCTAGTTCTTGAGAGCGTGTGTGGGGTGATGGGTGCATTAGTTGGAGTAACGGGGGGTGGCTAGTGCTGTGAAAGTGACAGAAGTTCAGCGATCCACTTAGGTTTTGTTAAACCTTTCTTAGTTACCTCACTAGGGATAAAAAGGAGTACCTTGTTACCGGGGATTTGAAGTGACACTAATTAATCTCCATGACTAGATCTAGCAAGTTCTTACTTCAACTTCATGTCACATTGCTTAAAGCTATACTCTAGTTTTTCCTTCATTATCGAGGTGTTATGATTTATTTCGCATCTTGGTGGAGTATAAGAGGGATCAATATGACCATAGAGATCTCTATGCTAGGACGTGATGCCCATATGAAAGTACTCAATGTTAAACATGTTATTGTAATCTCACATGTAATTCTTTATGTCCACCGTCTACTTTATTTGAGAGAATGCAAGTGTGAAACCATGAACCTCGGTCCTATTTTAAATATAAGAAAACACTCTAGTTACTTTGCTGCAATTTACTTTACTTGCACTTTACTTTACTTGCATCTCCAATTCGAATTTACATTATCTCCATCACCACTTGCATCACAAAAATACAAAAATAATCCATTGCATATTTATTTTCTCATTTGCATTTAGTAGTAGATTTAATTATTGCACATTTACTTTCAGTTTTCCATTGAAATTTAGAAGTCTCACACCTTGTGCTTGACAACCACTTGGTGAGGTTGAGGGCACAAAATTCTCTACTTGTTTGCAGGATCCTAGAGGAAGCTTGGAAGACAACTGCTGAAAAACCGGCTCCCCAAGAGTTCGATATAAACCCTCGAGTCACCCTCGTGGGGAAGAAGGCTTTCCACTAGGTACACACTCTGCACTTGGAGTCTCAACCTAGCCATCAGAGATCCACTGAGTTCCTTGTGGAGCTCGCGGCGAAAGTGGAACCGTGTCCCATACCGGTGGTAGTGGCGGGGGACTTTAACCTTATTCGGTCCCCGGAAGACAAGCTCGGCCAATGTGGACCTCCCTAGGATGCGGTTGTTCAACGACTTCATCGCGTACCTGGCTCTACATGAGATAGACCGGGCGGGGGGCCGCTATACCTGGACTAATAACCAGGTGGACCCTATCCGGAGCACCCTTGACCGGGTCCTAGCCTCAGCCGAGTGGGAAATAGCCTTTCCCCTCTGCTCGTTACGGGCCCTCACAAGGGTAGGTTCTGACCACTCTCCCCTCCTATTCTCATCTGGAGGGGGAATTGTACCTAGGCCCAACCGTTTCCACTTTGAAGATTACTTGCTCGAGCGGCCAGGATTTGTGGACTCGGTGGGCATCAGATGGGCTGAGGCGGCTGCCACATCGCCTCGGGTGTTTAATGCAGTGGATGTCTGGCACCACTTTGCTAAGATGATCCGCCAATTTATGCAGGGCTGGGGGGGCAAATGTGGGGGCGGACATTCGGAGACGAAAGGCCTCACTTCTCTCCCAGATTCAATCGCTTGACTCTGCGACTGATTCTCTAGGGCTGTCCACAGATGAGTGGCTTCACCGCTATTCCTTGGAGGCATCTTTGATGAATATATATAAGGGGGAAGAGATCTTCTGGCGCCAGCGTAGCCGCCAGAAATGGCTGTTGCTTGGAGACGCCAACACGGCGTACTTCCATGCTACTGCTAACGGGCGGCGCCGGAAGTGCTCCATTCCATGGTTGTGGGAAGATGGTCGCCTCCTCGAGGAGGCACAGGAAATATCTACCCACATCTACTCCTTCTATAAGGAGTTGTTTTCGGCGGGTCCTCGCTCGGGGATCGCGTTATCTAGAGAGCTCTGGCGCCTAGACGCGCTTGTTTCGGAGGGTGAGAATGCGGATCTTACCCTCCCCTTACTGACAGAGGAAGTTAGGCATGCCATTATGGACATGAAGGCTAACTCTGCCCCAGGGCCGGATGGCCTACCAATCTCCTTCTTTCAAAGATTTTGGGGCCACCTACAGGCGGTAGTTATGCCAATGTTCCAAGAGTTCTAGATTGGAACTTTGGTGATGTCGCGCTTGAGCTTTGGCGTGATCTCCTTGATCCCCAAGGTGACTGGGGCAACGGATATCCGCCAATTAAGGCCAATCACGGTGATCAATGTCATCCAGCGCATTTTCGCTAAGGTGCTGGCGCTTAGGTTGGCTCCGGTGGTACAACGCTTAACCCACCCTCAACAGTTTTCCTTTACTAAGGGCCGACATATCCATGATGGGATTCTGGCACTTCACGAGATAGTTCACGAAGTGAAGGTCCGACACCAGAAGGGGGTCTTCTTGAAGCTAGATTTCCAGAAGGCCTATGATCGGTTGGACTGGGCGTTCTTGCGCCAAGTCCTCAAACGTAGAGGGTTTGATAACAGGGTCATCTCCTGGATTATGCAAACTGTTACGAGCGTAACACGGCGATTAACATAAATGGGGAGATTGGTCCCTCCTTTAGGTCCTCTTGCGGCGTGAGGCAGGGGGATCCGTTATCCCCCATCTTGTTCAACCTGGCTGTAGAGTCCCTTGCGACTATGTTAGAGCTGGCCAAGGAGGCTGGTCACATCTCGGGTGTGGTTGGCCACCTTATCCCTGGAGGTGGGGTAACCCACCTCCAGCACGCGGACGACACGATGATCATGGTGGAGGGCTCGGACTTGGATATCCGCAATCTGAAGTTCCTCCTCCTTTGCTTTGAATCTATGTCGGGGCTCACAATAAACTTTGACAAAAGCGAGGTCGTGGTGTTGGGCTACTCCCCGGAGGAGAGGCAGCAAATTGCAGATAATTTCAACTACAAATTAGCCTCTTTTCCGGTTGAGTACATGGGGGTCCCCCTAGGGGACTCCAGGATCCTGCTACGGGATCTTGAACCCCTCATAGACAAGGTCAGGGCGAAGGCTGAACCATGGTGCGGTAGATTCACCTCTAAAGGGAGCAAATCCGTACTTATTGATTCTTGCCTATCTAGTCTGCCTATGTATATGATGGGCCTCTACCTTCTACCGGAAGGGGCCCATAAGGCGTTTGACAAGAAACTCTCACGGTTCTTCTGGTCGGCCTCCAATGGCAAACAGAAGTACCATATGGTTAAGTGGAAACACGTGTGCGCCCCCAAAGATTTTGGGGGCATAGGTATTCTGGCCTCATGGAAGATGAACACCGCTCTCATGCTAAAATGAGTGTGGCATATCTTGCAGGATGATGAGGTGTTGACCTCTAAGTTGGCCCGATCTTCACGAATCGACAAGAACGAACAAAGAACGCACGAAGAACACGATGAACACGAGAGGGGGAATCGAGGGAAAACGCGTGGAAACACAAAAGGGGGAAGATAACTCGTGAAGCCTACGAGGGATCACAAACCCAAGTCAACAACACGCTAATTGGAACCGATTCCTCTCACCGGTCGGTCCACCGATCCAACAGAAGCCGCAAGGGGAAGGTTGGCAAGAGCTACTAGAATCACAAGGTGAAAGAGTAGCTCCTTGGAGAGATCTTGATACGGTCCTAGATACACATCGTAGGAGTAGCCTCGTAAGAGGAGTCACCTCACAAGAGGGATACAAGGGCAAAGCCCGAAGTTCTCAAATCATCCCTAAACCCTAGATCTAGCCACCGGGGTCCCTTATATAGCTCGGGGTCGAAACGGGGTCGAAACGGTGCAAAAGGGGGCAAATTCTGTGCCTTTTGGGGCCACGCTGGCCTGGGAGCCAGCCTGGCCGGCCTGGAGGCCGAGGTGGGAGGAGGAGGCCGGCCTGGAGGGGGGGCCGGCCCTAGGCCGGGGTGGGGGTGAGGGAGGCCGGCCTGTAGGCCGGGCTGCTCGGGCATGGGGCCGGCCTGGAGGCCAGCCCGAGGCCGGGGTGGGGGTGAGGGAGGCCGGCCTGCTCTGTGTGGGGGCTGGCCTGAGAAGGGGGAGGCCGGCCTGGCCGGGGGGAGAGGCCGGGAGACCCCTTTTCCCTCCGTTCTTCCTCCTCGGAACTCCGATCTTGACGCAGTCTTCACCTGCTTCTTTCCTAGCTCCGTGTGCACCTTCTTGGATGTGTTCTTGAGCATCTTGGGCACCATCTTTGGTCTCCATGTGGTGATCCCACCTATGCATGTAGAGGGGTATTTCATGAGGTAGAGCACCGTTCACCAAGTCACCGGAAACGTACGGAGATAGGAGTGAGTTCACCTTGTTGCGTATCGATGTTGTGCTTGGTGGAATACGGTGGGCTAAATCATCTCCCCCCCTTGAAAAAGAGTCGTCCTCGACTCTCGTTCCATCCATATGTGAGCGGGAGAAGGAATGTTGACTACGAAGATGTCGTTGAAGTTGAGCCGCTTGTCGAAGTTCATGTGACGGTAGGCTCATAGTTGGGGTGGTCCAAAGGTGATGAAGATCATGAAAGGGTCCCCCTTGGATGGTTGAGGAAGATCTTGCGAGGCGGTGTAGTCGTTGAAGTTGAGCCTCTTATCGAAGATCATGCCATGGTATGCTCGTGGAGGGTGTGGTCCAAAGGCGATGACGATCTTGACATGATCCTCCATGGATGGGTGAGGATGAGCTTGCGGAAGCGGTAGAGTGTAGTCGTGGTGATCATTGTCGTTGACGCGCTTGTCGAACTCCAAGTGCATCTCGACAAAGGGGATGTAGACGTGGTAGTCATTGTCGTTGACGCGCTTGTCGAAATCCAAGCACATCGTGACAAGAGGGATGTATGCGTAGAAGTCGTTGATGTCGAAGTGCTTGTGACGCGCCGTGTAGATCTTGACTTGAGGAGTGTGGATGGAGAATGCCTTGTCGTAGAAGCTCTTGTCAATCTCCATGTGGATCATGATGAGCGGAATGTGCGCCTTCCAACTCGTCAAGTCGGTGTCGATGTTCATACGATGTGGAGAGCCTTGTATGTGGATAAGGCGATGATGTCGAGGATGCTTGATAGGGTCACCAAATCTCTGCAAAATAGACAACAAAGATGGAGAGAAAGTTGGTAAGACGTTAGTGTCGATAAGCACACATGGGGTTTTGCTCTCAACTCTCATCTCACTATTGGTGGCTATCATGGCAATGCCTCTAAGAACACTCATGCTTTTTCCACTCATTATGGGCTTGTGGCTCTCACTCACGTGATGGTGGATCTCTCTCTCACCACTCATCTCACTAGAAGCTTGAGAAGGGACACTAGAAGGCTCCAAAGTGTTGGCACTTGAGGTGTGCGCACTTGTCGAAGTCATTGCATTGCTTGGAGTCTGTAGTGTCATAGCATGTGGCGAGGAGGAGTCGAGCATCTAATCTCTTGAGTTGAGCTCAAATTGAGGAAAGGGTGGCTTTCTTGGAGGAGGAGGTAGGGTCATGGCTTGTGTCGAAGGAAGCTCCATCAAGTGGTAATGTAAGCCATGCCTTGTAGCATCCTCAAATGGTCGATGATGATGATGATGAAGATATCCTTGGCTAGAATGGTGGCTTGAGCGTGGCCTTGTGGAGGTTGGCATGAGATGCTTTGAAGTCAAGGGGAGTGTGTCACCCAATTCGTCGCTACCTCCATCTTGAGGATAGGCTTGAAGAACTCGTGTCAACACTCGCGATGAGTTCGCGGCCTCATTGCAATAGACGCTTTCGTCACCATTGGTCGGCATGTCCAAGGAATTGAGAGCTAGTTGGTGCAAGGCATAGTATTGGGCTTCACTCATGTAGGTATGGTCACCATTTTGGTTGGCAACCATGATCATCTCATTGGTAGCATTGGAAGCTCTCTTGTCGATGGTCGGAGTTGTCACTTGTGTCATTGGAGACGAAGAAGAAGAATGCCTTAGAGATGATGGCAAGGGATGAGCCTCATTGACAATGTCACATGCATCAACGTCTTCATCATAGAGTGGTCTCCTCATGCATATGGTGATGTTGATCTTGTGTCATGGGAGGAATAGCTTCACACTCTTGATGTTTGTGTTGCGCTTGTGGCGATGAAGGAAACTCATGGCCTTGATCATGAAGGTCATTGTTCATCCTCACAGAATGTCGCTCATGGAAGTTGTGGATGGGTGTCGGTGATGAAGTGTCTCTTGCCTCTTGCCTTGATGAAGTAGTGGTATCATAGTGTCCATGGCGAGGATGATCTTGATCCTTGTCGAAGGCAGGGTGCGAGTAGAAAGCACAATCTTGGTGAAGATGAGGTGGCGGCTCCCATTCCTCATATGGATGATGACGCTCATGGTCCTTGCACCTTGTAACATTGAGGCCAACGGCGCTCAAGTCGTTGTCTTCATGGCCTAGATGATGTGGTGCTTCATCCCATATGGGAGGAGAAGAATCATGGATAGCATCTCCATTTGCTTGATGTTGTCGAGGTTGCTCATGTGGGTCCTCATCAAAAATAGGAAGTGAGAGGTCATCTTCACTTGCTTGTTGTTGAAGTGGTCGCTCAATAGGTTCCTCATCAAACATGGGAAATGAGAAATCATGAGTAGCATCCGTGCCTAGTGGTGGTCGAAGTGGGCGCTCATAGGGGTCTTCATCAAAGAGAGGAAATGGGAGATCATTTGTAGCATGCCCACTTGGTTGTTGATGATGGTGGTGCTCATAGGGGTCCTCATCAAAGATGGGAAGTGAAGTAGCAAATTGAGCAATCCCACTTGGTTGTTGTCGATGGTGGCGCTCAATGGGGTCTTCCTCGAAGATGGGAAAAAACAAGCCATAGGGAGCATTCGCACTCGCTTGATGTTGAGAAGTTCTCTCATTTGGGTCTTCATCAAAGATAGGCGGTGGAAGCTCAATTGGGTCATCCTCATTGGTTTGGCGATGGCGATCATGATGGAGAGGATGGCGCCGGTGGTCATTGTGGTGGAGTCGAGGGAGGCATTCACTAGAAGCCATGTTGAGGTCACCTTCTTGATAATGGCCTTGGTCTTGGTGGTCATTGTGGTGGTGACACACATTTTGCCTTGGAAGCCTTGAATGTGGGCAAGCACCATCCACGAAGCCATGTAGACCATAGTCATGAGTCGAGCTTGGAGAAGGTGGGTGATGAAGAATATCCGGTCGTAGAGGGTGATCTTGAAGAGGGTCACCACGGCCTTGTCGGTGTCGAGGTCGAGGTAGTGGTGATGGCGAGCGATGCTCAAACCAATGTCGTCGCGGAACTTGTGGTGGAAGATGCGGTGAGGTGGGTGTACCACTCTCTTCCATATGGCGATGGTGATCATGGCGACGGTCTTGGTGATGAGCGTGGTGATGAGAGCTTGAAGCTTGTCGATGACGAAGCTTGCGGCGTTCCCGCACGTCATGTGTGGGATGACTCCGAAAGTCATTTGGATGCCTTGGCTTCTTGGCCTTCTCTCTTGATGGGGCCTTGATGATGTCCTTCTTGTGGCGCCGTCTTGATGTTGAAGGAGACCATCTTGACGTTGCCAACTTGTCGGATTTCTTGTCGTTGCGCCATCTTGAGGTTGAAGGGATTTGTCTTGTGTTGGCCTTGGCATTCTCCTTGAAGCTCCATGGTGGTGAGCATGAACCAACGGACATGTGATGTCTTGGCCACCGAAGTTTGGCGAGGAAGCGCTTGTAGGTGAGCTTGTCCATGTCGGAGTCATTGTCGGTGTAGAACTCCGCCATGCTCGAGGATGCGTTGTCGGTGTAGTAGGGCTCCATCTCGTCATCCAAGCTTGCGGTGTCATTGTTGTAGTAGTGGTTTATGTTGATGTAGCTCATGGAGTCGAAGGTGGCGTGGTGGTTGTGGTACTCCTCCATGTCGATGATGCTTGGGGAGGAGTAGTCGGTGTAGAGCTCGACGTCGTGGTCGTAGTAGTGGTGGTGATCCACCATGTCATGCTCGTAGTAGTGGTCATCCACGATGTCGTGCTCGTAGGAGTGGTCGTCCACCACGTCATGCTCGTAGGAATGGAGGTCCATGTCTAGCTCGTTGTAGTCGTAGTGGTCCATCATGGACTCATCATGGTCATCATGGCCTCCATATGATCCGCTCTCGCTATACATGGTTAGTCACAAGCGCAAGTGTATATATAGAGTGTGAGGACCTAAGAGCTCAAACCTCACCTTTTAGCAAATGTTGGAAACTAGTGGACCAAGCCAAGAGAAACCGATAGCAAAAAGAATGAAGTGACTTGAGTTCGAAAGATCCCGAAAACACGCTCCAAAACACACACGGCTTATTGGTGGATGGCAAATGGGTTAGAAATGTGGCGAGGAAAACGACAAATCCAAAGAAAAGTTTGTTGTAAAACATGGAGAAGAATCAAAGAAAAGTTAGCACGAAAACCAAACCGAGTGGAGGAAAATGCTATGGTGGAAACGAAAAGAAAAAAACACACACACACACACAAGTGATAAATGGGGTTAGTGCGGCCAATGGACGAGCGGAGACGAAATGTACCTATCGAAGACTAAGCTCAATGCCACACCAACGCAAGGAGGATGCTAGCTCAAACCGCAATCAACAAGAGGCAACAAGATTCACAATGTGGAAACCGGTCACTCTCTTCTCTCTCGCAACTCGAAGCTATGCGTTCCTACAAATGGTAGCAATTGGCATCGATCTTTGCTTCTTTTGGCTCTTTTTGCTTCTTTTGCTCTTTCTCCTCTTTTTTTTTTTGATTTTTGATGATGATGCGGAGATGATTCCCAAATGCCAATGCCTACTCGAAACTAATCTCTCACAAGCGCAAACACTCGCACTCTTGGTGCCACAAATGCGATGCCAAGCGGTGTAAAAGAACTAGTCCAAGTAGGTAAGGTACACAAAGGAATGGGTTAGTTCAAGCGGAGGCAAGTTATACCTATGCGGTGGATGATCTCGGACTTGCGGCCGGTGGATGTCGATGTCTTGTGGATCCGATGATGTAGATGCGTAGGCGATGTCGATGGCGACACGTAGGAACTTGCCTCACTCAAATCGGAGCAACGACGACAAAGAAAAACAAGATACAAAATCTGTCCAAGAATCGAAGAGCAGGATTTTTCTGAATTTTTTGCTCAAATTCGAAATTTCTCCCAAATCAAGATTTTTTTTGGACAAATTCAAGAATTGTGGATGAATAGTAAGATGGGGAATGTTTCTGGCAACAAATCTATGAAACAAAACCACGAAAAACTCAACGAATCAAGAGATCGGTCGAAATCCCTTTCGGCTATTTTTGGTCAAATTTTCGAATTTATGGTGGATAGAAGAAAAATTGGTGGTAGGGGACGTGGTGGGGTGTCGGATTCGTGTCAATCTAGCTCTGGATACCATATGATGAGGTGTTGACCTCTAAGTTGGCCCGATCTTCACGAATCGACAAGAACGAACAAAGAACGCAGAAAGAACGTGATGAACACGATGAACACGAGAGGGGGAATCGAGGGGAAATTGAGGGCAAACGCGTGGAAACACAAAAGAGGGAAGATAACTCGTGAAGCCTACGAGGGATCGCAAACCCAAGTCAACAACACGCTAATTGGAACCGATTCCTCTCACCGGCCGGTCCACCGATCCAACAGAAGCCGCAAGGGGAAGGTTGGCAAGCGGCTACTAGAATAACAAGGTGAAAGAGTAGCTCCTTGGAGAGATCTTGATACGGTCCTAGATACAAATCGTAGGAGTAGCCTCGTAAGAGGAGTCACCTCACAAGAGGGATACAAGGGCAAAGCCCGAAGTTCTCAAATCATCCCTAAACCCTAGATCTAGCCACCGGGGTCCCTTATATAGCTCGGGGTCGAAACGGGGTCGAAACGGTGCAAAAACGGGCAAATTCCGTGCCTTTTGGGGCCACGCCGGCCTGGGAGCCGGCCTGGCCGGCCTGGAGGCCGAGGTGGGAGGAGGAGGCCGGCCTGTAGGCCGGCCTGCTCGGGCATGGGGCCGGCCTGGAGGACAGCCCGAGGCCGGGGTGGGGGTGAGGGAGGCCGACCTGCTCTGTGTGGGGGCCGGCCTGAGAAGGGGGGAGGCCGGCCTGGCCGGGGGGAGAGGCCGGGAGACCCCTTTTCCCTCCGTTCTTCCTCCTCGGAACTCCGATCTTGACGCCGTCTTCACCCGCTTCTTTCCTAGCTCCGTGTGCACCTTCTTGGATGTGTTCTTGAGCATCTTGGGCACCATCTTCGGTCTCCATGTGGTGATCCCACCTATGCATGTAGAGGGGTATTTCATGAGGTAGAGCACCGTTCACCAAGTCACCGGAAACGTACGAAGATAGGAGTGAGTTCACCTTGTTGCGTATCGATGTTGTGCTTGGTGGAATACGGTGGGCTACATCACAGGACGAGGGAGGGCTCTGGCTCCAGCTTCTCAAAGCAAAATACCTTAGAGACTGCCCTCTGCTGTCCTGCGAGCGCCGGGAGGGCTCCCAATTCTGGCGAGCCATCCAATCCATAGGCGATGGGAGGAGAACCCTCTTCTGGGTAGACGTATGGTTAGGGGATAGACCACTCTAGCTGGCTTTCCCTAATCTCTTCGCGATTTGCTCAGCGCCGATGATATCTGTGGCCGACGCAGCTCCGAATGGAATTTGGAATATCTCGTTCCGAAGGACATTTGGTCCGATAGAGGCGACAACCTGGGCTGATCTTAACGCCGCGTTGCCGGGCTCCTTAGGAGGAGGCCCGGACCAAGTTACGTGGAGCTTAGCACCATCGGGTTCCTTCTCAGTGAAGTCGGCGTATCGTAGTCTTTTCCCCGGACCAGGGCAGTCGTGGTCCGCTAGTTTGTGGAAAGCCCCCTTGCCACTAAAGATCAAGATCTTTATCTGGCAATTGTTGCGGGACCGTCTCCCTTCGGGGGTGGATGTGAGGAAGCGTCAGGCCCTGGTGATGGCAAGTGTCCTCTTTGTGGGGTTCCAGAGACGGAAACCCATATTCTGTTCACATGCCCCGCGGCAAGGTTCCTATGGAATTTCGTATTTGAAGGTCTGGGACCCGATTGGAGGGCCTCGGACCTTGGTGAATTCCTGGAACGCCAGGCAAGGAGGACCGGGAGGGGGCGTCGCCTCTTCTGGGTCACCCTTGCTAGGATGACGTGGATCCTGTGGACGATTAGGAATAAGATGGTGATTGAACGGATATTTCTTCGGCGTGCTTCTGACTTGATGTTCAAATTTCTTGCTTTTCTGCAGCAGTGGCACCCGTTGTGTAGTCAGCGGGACAGGGCCCAGCTAGACGACATGCTGGTCCGGCTGGTGGCGGTGGCACGTCGCATCTCCGCCTACTCTACCCCTTCGAGCTGAGCTTGGTGTTGAGGCGGAACTTTGCGGTCTCGGCCTCACCTTGACCTCACTTTCCTTATTTCTCTTTTCTCTCCTCTTGGTGTAACGTTGTTTTTCTTTGGGCTTATGTGTGTTGTTGCCCCAGCGAACTATTCTATGCTCTCCTTTCCTTTCTTGTGGCGTTTGTTGTATGAACTTGGTTTGGTGGTTGTTTTATTTATAAAGCGGGGTGTAAAGCCTTTTTCGGTTAAGTATAACCCCACCAGCGTGTGGATTCCGATCGCTGAAAAGCTAAAACGTGTGCCAATTTTTAAGGCCATTTTTTTTCAACATGATTGTGGAAACACAAGAGTACATGATGAGCATATGAGTGTAAAACTAAAAAGAAAAATGAATTATGTACTCTTGTTTTGGTATATGTAGGAAGAAAAGACATACACACCCCAATAAATACAATCAAATTAAAGTGAAACTACAAGAAATTTGTGGCACGATCTTATGCCCCTAAGACCATCAACAAGGGCAATGCTAGCTTACAGTTAACCATAGCACAGGTCAAAACCCACACATGAGGTTTCCATTTATGCCTGCTTAATTATTTGGTAATTTCCTATTTTGGTATTGTATTCATGGGGCAAAATGGCAAGTAGTAACATGTCTTGCAAAAAGAAAGGAAAGAGAGAACGGAAGATTAATGATGCATGTGGGTGGTCCCACATATTATCTCATTTGCATGTACATTGTGAGAGGAAACGGAAGGAGTTTGACAGGGTTAAATTTTGACTGTAGGAACGATCACCCGTATAGGAGCAATCCTGATCAACAACGCACATATGCTTAAAATCTCTTTGATTGTGTCTGTTACCATTTGCAGCAGTCCGCTGCTTGCCTTAGAGCTATAATTTACACTAAAAAGTATTGAAGCCTTAGCCTCATGTTTATTTATCAAGCCCAATAAATGGTCAGAAATCATGATGGAACCACCAAAACCGTCGGGATTTATTTCCTTGGTCCACCGTGTTGTGGACGACCTAAGTATCTTGGCCTTGTGCTCCGCACTTGGAAATTCTATCAAATAGATTGTAAAATCACAGACGAACCTAACATGGATGAGAGGGAGAAGTTTTGAAACAGGTTCGTGGATGGAGATGGAGGAAGAGGTGTAAGAGACGGAGGTGATGACGACACATATGGAGATCGCCGCAACCTTAAGCCACCATAATGAATAATGAAGATTTGGACGAATTATACGAGATACCACTTCAGGATTTTCGTCCAAAGTCATCCATAGATTGCTGCACCACCTCGTTTTTGGGCCAGGCCCATTGATTTTCGAGATACCTTTTTATAGCCTTTTTAAGTACATATTGATAGGGGAAACGACTTAGTTAGAATTCGGGCCCTCTTACAAGGGAGCAAGAATTTTCCCTTGTCCTCCCATAAATACAACACCTAGGGCCTCCATTAGACTCAGATTTTGTTTAGTTAAAAAGAATTCAGCTATTTACTAGTCGTTGCCATAGGCACCAGTGTCAGCTAGACCTCTTGTACTACACACTTGCATAATTCCACCTTATTTCTTCGAAATGAAGGTTGAAACCCCCCGCCTCTGCGTCAAGATGATGCACGCAACGTTTTTTTTATGGAAATTATTCATCAATGTCTTACAATATAATACATCAGTCAACCCAAAGGCACCTTCTTGGCAATGAATATCGCAACACCTACAAGTTTGATGATAGGGGTGGCCATATCAGGACCGTCTGCCCCTAGCCTCACACCTATGCACATCATCTAAAATCGGAGCACCGATTCATCAGACCATCAGCATGCACCGCATGTGCATGCCCTAGAAGTCACCACCACCGTCTTCCACGAACCCATCTTCCAAATATGGATCAACACATTGACCATGCCAGGCTTGCTCTCGACGCCACCATGACGTCATACATCTCCACCGCCCTGCGCAGTCCATCAGCACGCGCCCGTCGCCGAGACCCCACTGAGCCACGCCACTGAGGCTCGCCACCATCGACACGTAAGAAACTACGCCGCTCCACCACATGACCCCTCTGCCCAGCAGATGCTCGAAAAACGATGCCCCCATTAGGGAGAAGAACTACACACGCTGCCATCATCCCATCCGGGAGACCTAGATCTAGGATTTTCCCGGAGCAGCACATCCAAGAAGACATGAGCTACAACAACGATGTCTTCGACAAAGTAACGACGCGAAAACGCCGCCATCGTCCGCCATGACCGAAGTCGGCACGGGTTTCACCGGCAGCCGTGCCTACCCAAACCCGCAGCCGGCTAGAAATGATTGGTCCCGCCTCATAATAACGCTCATATTTCATCCGCAATTTTGATTACATTAATGGTTCTTACTTGTTCCTCGATTGCAGGTAGAACTAGACCTAACGGTTAGGCCGATCGTGCTTCCGCAGATTATGAAACTCTGAGAGATTAGTTTAGCGACCGCATTGGAGTTGCCTAAGATCGGACTATTTTCATCCTATCACATTTGAACGGCAAAAAATATATAGCTTTATTTTGTCTCTAATTTTATAGATTTATGTGAACCAAGAAGGCTCCTAGATTACTTTCCCGAGCGGCAGAATGTGTGGAAGGCCGGAAGCTAATAAATATAGAATCTGGCGTGAGAATGAGTAGAGTATCTCGCCAAAGCGATATTTGTCGCCTTCAATGTAGTAAATGTATGCTGAATCTCTCGATTTGGGTTGAAACATGTGATAGCACTGGCCAGCAAGAAAAGTCAAGAGCTACCTTTCCTTTTGCCAAGAGTACGGATAAAACCTCTCCCCATTATTTCTTTCCTGCCCTCCCACAAAGAAGAAGAAAAACATTTCGCCATCTTGAGCCTGAGGACAGGGGGCCGTAGCCGTTAGCGCGCCGTTACCACCACACTCTTTTTTTCTGGATCTGATGAAGCGGGGGTGCCGAACGAATAATTGTGTGTGCGCGAGCACCGCCATGTGGCGGATTCAAAACCTTCCCAGCAACGAAACCTCTCCACCCACCCGGCCACGCCATTTAAATTCCAGCATTTTTTCAAACCACCCCCACGTAATTCCCGATACTAAAAGCGAGCCACCTTAATTCCATTAAAATATTTCTTTCCTCCCCCACGCTCTCTCTCTCTCCCTCCCTCTGGTGACTCTGTCCCTGTCGCTGGCTCTCTCGGGAAGGGAGAGAGAGGCAGAGGCGTACGCGAGCTGCCGCGGAGGAGGAGGAGCCACGGCCACGGCCACGGGGTCACGCATCCGGGTTCCGGGAGCTGCCATTTCTGAGCCCGCGGCGGTTTGCCAGATCGGCTGGTTTTTCCGGTGATTTTCTGCGGTTTTTTTTTTGGGACTTCTGGGTGCTGTTTGCTGTCTGGTGCCGTGGATTGGCGCCGGGTGGAGATTTGAGGAGCGGCTCGCGTGGATTTGAGGTGGTTTCGGCGGAGATCCCGTCCGAGGCCGCGAGCTTTGGTTCTCCGGCGGGGTGATTTCGTGCCGCGCGCCGGCCGGCCATGGCGTCGGTGGAGGTGCGGTCCGTGCGCAAGTCATCGGCACTGCGTGCGCGCGGTCCGGCTAAGCTGCAGCCCGCCCGGTCCATGCCGCTCGACTACAGGTACTCGCCCAAGCCTGCTGGCGTCGGGCCCGGGCCGCCGGCGAACGGCGTTGGGCGCCGGGCCGCGGCGCCGGATGAGGACGAGGAGCTGGTGCCGGTCGAGGGAGACGCAGACTCTCCCTACAGCTCCAAGGCGACGACAACGGAGGAGGAAGAGAGTGCTGAGGGTGGCGGGGAGGCTGCTGATTCGGCGTCCTCTGTAGCTGCGCCACCGAGGAGGTCCTCGCCGACGGCACCTGCCGGCCCCTCGCAACGCGACACCAGATGGGGTGACACCAGCTCCTACGGTGCTAAAAAGGTGTTTTCCTCCTCCTTTTTCTTCCCTTTTTGTTCTCAGCCACTTCTGAAATGCCAGAATTTTGTGATTTCCGAAATTACTGAACACCTGTAATTCCGAGTTACAGTACTTTTTTTTGTAGAGGTTATTTCCAACAACCAGTAAAACACAACTCTAAAGTGCTAGGCTGAGTGCCAAGTGAAGCTTTGCCTAGTGTTCTAGGAATGTGTTCTTCTCTAGTGCTAGCCTTCTAGATCGTCATCGAGATATGACCTGTCATCTGCATTGCCCCTAGCTACCAACAAGAATTTCATTCCACCTCTTGAGTAGATTTCTGCATTACTCAAGAGGTGGACTCAAGAGATGGAATTGAGCTTCATCATTTAAAATATTTTAAACCAGTAAACTGAGCTTCATCATTTAAAATTTCGACCCGCCAATGATGTTTTGATGGTTCCTGCTTATTTGCTGTCGCGTCTTTGGTAGTTTGCCTGTTCTGTTTAGCCATTATTATTAGCACATATAATACTATTGTGTCACAATTGATAGATGCATTAGCTAGTTATTAGATATGCCATTTCAGATTGACCAACTCCTGGAATATATGCAATTCATATGCTTGTGTCGGTTGTTCAACTTGATGTACAATGCTAATTTACCTTCTACCCTGCACTTCTTGCAGAAGAATAGAGTATTTTGTCAGCTTCCAAATGGTGATTGGGCCTTATGCACTGTGATTACAACCACTGGTGACGAGTCTGTATTAAAGGTTTCTGATGGGAAAGTAAGCTACCTGCCATCTGCATAGAAGATCTTATTACTACTTTCAAATTGTGATAACTTGACTTTCATTCTTCTGATTTAAGGTACTAAGATTGAAAACGGAGAGCCTTCAACCTGCAAATCCTGAAATTCTCGATGGAGTGGATGATCTTATGCAGCTGAGTTATCTAAGTGAACCATCTGTGCTGTACAACTTGCAGTACAGATATTCTCAAGACATGATTTATGTGAGGATATATTCAGAACTTTGTCTTTTTTTCTGGACTTCTATGGCTTTCTGAGTGATATGTTATTGCATTGCAGACTAAAGCAGGTCCTGTTTTGGTGGCCGTCAACCCTTTTAAGAAGGTTAAACTGTATGGTAATGAGTATATTAAGGCATATAGAAATAAAACAATGGACAGTCCACATGTCTATGCAATAGCAGATTCAGCCCTTCGTGAAATGAAAAGAGGTCAGTCTGCTTTTGTTGTCACATCTTTCTAGCTGGTATCATCTATATTTTTTTTTGAGGAAAATCATATACACTCATGCCTAACTAATTGTCATGTTCATTTTCAGATGAAGTTAACCAGTCCATTATTATAAGGTTGGTATCCTTTTCTTTTCAGTAAGAAGCATCCAGTGTGATTCTTGTTGTAATAGACTTTGCAGCATAATTGATGTACAATAGCTAATGGTGTCAAGCCAGATGAAATGTGTTTTTCGGATTGGCACGGTTTTCTTTTTCTGCTACTTTTTCTGTCAGCTGAACAGAATACATACTGACCTAAACAGCCAAATGTTCCTATGTTAGTTGTTTCATTGATAGATCAGTACATGCATTGTCAATCATTTCAGTTCACGCCACACCATAAGGATCCATCAGGGATTTTAGAATATTTGCTGCTGTTTGCCTTAAAAAAATTGTGATTTCAGTAGTCTGCTTCCAACAGATGCAATAGTCATGCCAACCCCTATAATCCCACTTGCCTGTTCCATTACCTGGTTCACTTGAAGTAAGTAAAAAATGTTTTAAATATCGTTTGACACCAAAATTTCTTGTTTTCTGCATCTCCTTAGACTAGAATAGACTGTTGATTAGTACACCTCCAAAAATCTAATAAGACAACAATGCTAATAGAGAAAGTTCACTTCGTAAGATAACTAACAGTTAAGTTTGCAGTTTAATTGACCTTCTAAGCAATCGTCTTTCTTTCTTACTTGAACCATGATATGGTTAACAAATCAATGGATGATGCTGTTTTTGTATGTAGTGGTGAGAGTGGAGCAGGAAAAACAGAAACGGCAAAGATTGCCATGCAGTATTTGGCTTCTCTTGGAGGTGGAAGTGGCATAGAATATGAGATCCTACAGACCAACCCAATACTCGAGGCCTTTGGGAATGCAAAGACATTAAGAAATGATAACTCAAGTCGCTTTGTAAGTTTTTTCTTGTGGGTATAACAATACTGTACCACAGAACAAAGTTTGGCTGATATTCTTATTCGTTATTACAGGGAAAGCTCATTGAAATTCACTTCAGCATGACTGGAAGAATATGTGGTGCTATGATTCAAACATGTATGCAGATTCTACCAAGTGTACTTGCTTTATGTCGTTAGCATTTTCTGGTTTAAAATTAAGTTATGATTAGTATTGATGACATTTTCTAATGATCTTGCTGCATGCACAATTGGACAGTTCTACTTGAGAAGGTAACTTCAAGTTTTGCGGTTTATTTCCTTTTCTAAATTCATTTTTATGATAAATGATCTAATCCGACCTTTTTCACACTATGGTAGTCAAGGGTTGTACAGTGTGCAGTCGGTGAGCGTTCCTACCATATATTTTATCAGCTATGTGCTGGTGCTCCACCGACTCTCAGAGGTACATAATCTATTCATCCACTCTGAGCTGGTTAGTTACTGGTTTCTTTGGCTGATACAGAAGTGCTTATGATGGCATCTGATTATATCCTCTCAAACTTCTGTTGAATATGGTCCTCTGCCTTCTTTGTATTACAAGGACCACTATTTTGTACAGAGATTATATCTTTATGCCAGTTGACGTTGCTTTTGATGTTGCTCCACTCTTCTGCACCGGACAGTCCTTAATTATTGTACATGGTTTCTTACAATGTTTAAATACAGAGAAGTTGAATTTGAAGAAGGTGGATGAATACAAATATCTGAAACAGAGTTGCTGCTTTTCAATTGCTGGTGTGGACGATGCTGAAATGTTTCGTACTGTAACGGTATAATATATTTTGTTTTCTCATTCTACATAAAATACTTTTATTTACATTACCTTGGGCACAACAGTAAATGCTTTGCTATGTAATGCTAATGCCGTGGAAGCATCTTCGTACCTGTATTTGTTCTTCTCTACTGTCATGTTTGTTGACTTCTCTTTTTTCCAGGAAGCTATGAACATCGTCCATATCAGCAAGGAAGACCAAGATAATGTTTTTGCTATGGTGTCTGCTGTGCTATGGCTGGGAGATGTCTCTTTCACAATTATTGATAATGAGAATCATGTTGAGATCCTTGTGGAAGAAGGTAAAAGGAACATGGATGCTTTCAGTCAATAATATGGTCGTATGGACCATAACTTCCATAATATTGTTGTTTCGCTGACGATTTTCAACAGGTTATATATCATCAGTTCTACATACTAATATTACAATGTTATATATTTTTTAAAGGATTTAAAACAAATTAGCATTTGTATCGCTGTTTGGTTTTACTTTATATATTAACAAAATAGGTCCTATTTCAGCTGCTGAAACGGTTTCAAGACTTCTTGGCTGTAGTATTGAAGATCTCAATTTAGCTTTGTCAAAGCGGCACATGAAAGTTAATAATGAAAATATTGTCCAGAAGCTTACCCTTACACAGGTTAGTATGGTTTCTCAACTAAAGGCTAGGGAAAACAGTAGCCATGAAGTGGTATTTGATTTTCATCTCTTATGCACCCACTTCTATTTGGATATTGCAGGCAACTGATACAAGAGATGCGCTGGCCAAAGCCCTATATGCCAGTTTGTTTGAGTGGCTTGTAGAACAAATAAACAAATCTCTTTCAGTTGGCAAGCGTCGAACTGGGAGATCAATCAGTATTCTTGACATCTACGGTTTTGAATCATTTGATGTAATGTACTTGCCTTTGACCCGCTGGCATCACATTTTCGTTGTCAAATGTATTCTCATGGGATGCTATCAATATGCAGAAGAACAGTTTTGAACAATTCTGCATTAATTACGCCAATGAGAGGCTACAACAACATTTCAATCGCCATTTGTTTAAGCTTGAGCAAGAGGTGAGCTATTGTTATGGTTTAATTTTCAGGTGTATGTTGCAGCATTGGGCATGTGTACATTTCGTAGTGATCATTCTTGCTCTTTAGTTGACTTCAGAATACTCCCTCCGTCTCAAATTAATTGTCATAAAGATAGACAAAAGTGGATGTATCTAGACATAATTTAGTGTTAGATACATCAACTTTTGTCCATCTTTATGACAACTAATTTGAGACGGAGGGAGTACTTTAACATCATTCAATAAAGATTTTTTATAAGAACATTGTTGCTCCTGTTATTCCATGAAGTCTTCATACTAATTATGGTTTCAAATCCTGTCACAACTATAATGTTGAACACTAGTGGTGAAGCAAAATATATTGTTCTTCCTTATTCCGTTGAGATGAAAATATATTGCATGTGCTTCTTGAAAATGCTGTCTCTAATCCTTTGTATTAGCTAAATTCAGAAAGGCAGATTTCAGATTGTTATATAGTCACTCCATGATTTGTCGACTTTCCTGAAGAAATTATCTGAAAACTATATGGTTTCTGTGAACAGGAATATGTTGAGGATGGCATTGACTGGGCTAAGGTTGAGTTTGAGGACAACCAGGACTGTTTGAATCTGTTTGAGAAAGTATGGGACACTACACTGTCTTCAATGTTAGCATCATTATAATTATAACAAGTCTTGGGGAAATGCTTTAAATTCTTAATGTGCTAGTACTTCATTAGAAAGCATGTGCCCATTTTATTTGACATAGGTGGAGGGGGAAATGCCTTTATTATGCTGGAAATTTGGTAACTTAGAAAATTATAAACTTGTTATAATTGTTATTTTCCATATCAGGCAATCATTACTTAGCTCAAAATACGCTATTAAACAATCAAAATGTTTCGATAGAAGGTCTCCACATTGCTCGAAGTAAAGCCTTCGGAATTCAGATTGTACCAAATATGCAGATACTTCCATTTTTAGGAATACATGGATTCTACAAAATTGGTAAATACTGCTTGATTGACTCATCCTCAGTCCTCACCTTGTAAAAGTAAGTGTAGTTACTTGTTTCTCAAACCATGATGGTAACTAGCATTGGGAAAAAAAGGGTGGCTTATCACAATGGATTCTGGATTCCCAACAAAGGACTATATTGGGTATAGGGCATCCACTATGTTGGCCATAAGCAAAAAGTTGCTGTTATGGATAGGATAAACATATACATAGCGGAGGTTCACTTTAAGGGAATTTTGTTAAGGGTGGATCCATAAGCAATACAAAATTATTTTACTCCCTCCTTTTTCTCTTGCATGTTGTGTACTTTGAGCATACATGTGGGTCCCAGCTTATGGCAAAGTTAACCTAATACATTGTAGCTATTTCCACAAGCTATGTGGGTCCAACCTTTTGGCAAAACTTAACCGTATAATAGGTGATGCCTAAACTTGCTGGAGTTTCGACGATCTCTGTAGATGTCCTGTAGCAAAATAAAAGATAAAAATCAAGTACATCCTTATTTTTTTTATCATTGTTTGAGAACTTGGTAAGAAGTACATTCTCCTGGTTTCTGCATATCTTAGTAACTTGACATGAAACCTATTTACTAGTCAGTAATAACAGTACACTTCTTTACTGGATACAGAAACCACTGGGGTTGTTGTCTCTGCTGGATGAGGAATCTACGTTTCCTAATGCCACAGACCTTACTTTTGCGAACAAGCTCAAGCAACATCTTGACACTAATTCTTGCTTCAGAGGAGAAAGGGGCAAGGCTTTCGCTGTTCGTCACTATGCAGGAGAGGTTGGAAGTTGTCACATATCCACTGCTATGTTCACATTGATCTTTCTTTTACCACTTGTCAACTTTATTTCCATTTCTTTGATGATCAGGTGGCGTATGACACATCAGGTTTTCTAGAGAAAAACAGAGATTTGCTGCACATGGACTCAATTCAGTTCCTTGCCAAATGCAAATTGTCTATACCACAAATGTTTGCATCCAAGATGCTTGCTCAATCTGATAATCTAGAATCCGTTCCATATAGGCCTAGTGTTGCTGATTCGCAGAAATTAAGTGTAGCAATGAAGTTTAAGGTAAATATTTTCTGCACACAAATAACAATTTTATGTGGTCTTGAATGTATCTAATCAAGTTTTTCTGCAGGGACAATTGTTCCAACTTATGCAAAGACTTGAAAGTACAACACCACACTTCATCCGGTGTATTAAACCAAATAATTTGCAACTCCCTGCCATTTATGGACAAGAGCTCGTGCTTCAACAACTCAAATGCTGCGGGGTTCTTGAGGTTGTACGAATTTCGAGATCTGGGTATCCAACAAGAATGACTCATCAGAAGTTTGCTCGGCGGTAAATCAAATATCTGTATATGTATTAAGCTTCTGCTTTTTTGTTGTTGTGTGCATAAGTTAACAATTCAAGTTGTCAGGTATGGCTTTCTTCTTCTTGAGGATGTCGCCTCTCAAGATCCACTTAGTGTTTCGGTTGCAATTCTTCATCAGTTCAACATTTTGCCTGAGATGTATCAAGTTGGCTACACAAAATTGTTCTTCCGAACTGGTCAGGTCAGTTAAGCAGTCTTTGCTTCATTTGTTAGCGCTCCTTGTGTTATTATTGTATTCGATACATTACCCCAATACTTTGTTTATGCTCTGTGTCCTTATCGAATACGAGTAGTTCCTGATAATTGGGTTTAGAGAATATGAATGAATAATTAAAAAAATATTCCTTATACTCCCTGCTTCTTCACTGCAGAGCACCTTACTAATTTGCTATTCTACTGATATGCTAATAATTTCCTTGTGCACTGAATTTATATTCTACTGGTAAGGACATTTCTAAGTTCATTCAGTGATTTGCTATTAGAGGAAGTAAGGCATCAAGTACATATATTTTACGGTTTAGTAGGGAATGATCCTACTCAGTGCACACTATATAAGCAGTGAAAAGGTACATAGAAACTGGGATCACAAGATCCATGTAGCACAGCAGCACTGATATATACACAACAGGGATCAGTAAATAGAAAATATATGCCACAAGATGACAGCATGAAATATGTAAGAAGGAAGAATATTCAGGTTGGAAATGCTTTTCAAAGAGAGCCAAGAGCGCAGTGGCTCACGCATGTTAGAACTACATCTGGTGATCTGTTTAGTGAATGACGAGTTGAGGATCACAATCTTCTCATGCGCATGGTAGTGTTGATTCAGCTCGTCTTTTTGTCCTCTCATATTGTGTATGTGATGTACTATTTTTTGAGTTTTTTCTAGAGCTATACCCGATGTATCCTGTTTTCGAAAATGCCGGATCACTGTGTTCGTACCTCCATACCCATATCGTGTAACTGCTGACATACTTTCAAGTAAAACTGTTGGCCTATTATATTTATATGAATGAACATTACATATTTGCAGTTTCTTTCAAAATTTACCATTGTTAATAATTTTGTCTCTGAATGGTTGTCTACACATTTTTCTACTACACTATTATTTGAGTTTATAATGACATGTATCTTCTGTTTCTTCTGCCTGTTGATATTTGGGAACTGAAGATTGGCAAACTTGAGAATACTCGAAATCGTACTCTACATGGTGTTTTAAGGGTTCAAAGCTGTTTCAGAGGGTATCAAGCACGACGGCATGCGACAGAACGAATTAGAGGTGTTTTGGCTCTTCAATCATGTACGACATCCAGCCCGCTGCCTTTATCCACTTCTCTCTATTTCTCGTTGCTGTATATTTTCCTACCCATCTTACTGTATGGACTGTTTGCTCTTCTCATCTTGCAGTCATTCGTGGTGAGAATGCAAGACAGAGTTATTCATCTCTGTCAAGGAAACATAGGGCAGCTACTGTTCTGCAGAGAAATCTAAGAGGTTGGCTTTCAAGACGACATTTCGTTAAGATACGGAAGGCTTCAGTGGTGATACAATCTGGTAAGGATATTTTTCTCATTTTTATGAGACTTTGTAAAGATAGAAATGGTAATGTGACACACTTTTTCTGCTTCCCTGTTGTCTTCAATAAATGTAAAGGCATCCGTGGTTGTCTTGTTAGAAGATGTGCCGGCAATGTTGATCTACTGAACGTGCTAAGAGAACTTGAATCGAAAAAGGTACCCTATATCTGTTTCTCTGCTCTGTTACTTTTTCCCCCTCGTATGCATGTATAAGTGCTTTCCTCTTGGCCCACTTGGTCGTTTGGAACCGTGGAAAAATTCTATACACTATCAGCTCAAACTAACACATGAATTAAATTCTTCCAGGAGGCAGAGGGTGACCAAATTTTGATCAAGGCTTCTTTCCTAGCTGAGCTACAACGGCGAATCCTGAGGGCGGAGGCCACAGTTCGGGAAAAGGATGAAGAGAATGAGATGTTACATCAGCGGCTTCAGCAATACGAAAACCGATGGTTAGAATACGAGCAGAAAATGAAAGCAATGGAGGAAATGTGGCAGAAGCAGATGCGATCATTGCAGTCAAGCCTGTCCGTAGCAAAGAAGAGCCTTGCTCTGGACGACACACCTAGGATGTCGGACTCGTCGGTGGAGCAGAGCTGGGAGAGCAACGGGAATCATGTCGGCGGGGGCTCCCAGCTGGTCCCGCGGATCACCGGGCGTGAGATGAATGCCAGCATCAGCGTCATTGGCCGCCTAGCGGAGGAATTCGAGCAGCGGAGTCAGGTCTTCGCTGACGACGCCAAGTTCTTGGTTGAGGTCAAGTCTGGGCAGGCAGATGCCAGCCTGAACCCAGACATGGAGCTCCGCAGGCTGAAGCAGAACTTCGACTCGTGGAAGAAGGATTTCAGTTCTCGCATACGGGAGACGAAGGTGATCTTGAACAAGCTCGCGACTGGAAGCAGCGGGGGCAACGAATCTTCTCCCAACTCCGCGAAGAAAAAGTGGTGGGGCAGGCTGAACACCACCAAGTTTTCGTGAATTTATGTATAATGATGTAGACGCGCTGGCATTTTACACGTCGGTGCTAGTCCTAGAGCTTTGTGAGTGCTGCGGAAGTCCAGTGTTTTGGACTGGATATGTGATTCGTGGAGGGCGAGTTGTATAGTTCTTCCACGGTGGGGCTTATTTGTAGAGCCCAAGAACCACTGAGTTGTGATGTAATTACTTGCTAAGGTATATACTACTTAAAGGAGGGAGATTGGGAATTGCTCAGCGCTTTTCTCTGTCATTTTCTCTGCTATTTCCTCTGCTGTATATGTATATTTTGGTGACGTTAAGTTTTAACTTTTGTAAAGTGCGTGCTGCACTGCTGCTACAAACCTGGCTAGGTGTTCTAAAGCGAGATTCAGAACCATAAAAGGCCAATTAACCTCATGAGCTTTTCCCAGAAAGAAATCCACAATTTTTTCACGCCAATAACAGACATAAGGGCAAGTATAGTGGTAGAAAAAAGTGACGCGGGTTTGGTGGGGGCTCGTGGTTCCTATATTATCCTTAGTTTCATAGAGCAAACCCAACGGCCTTGATCAAGTGGGACACATTTTGGTTGAATTTGCCCTGTTTGGGTCAGTCTGCGGACTGAAAATGGTCCGGATATTGAATCTGAGAGGGATACATCCTGTTGTATTTGTGTAGAATATAGTGTACGTGTTGGGCTACATTTGGACTTAGAGTTGTAATATGTGTGGATAAATTATGAGTAGCGTTAGAGTCGAACTCTTGTAGCCTAGGCCTCCCATATAATATGGGGGGTGCCACATAATGTAAACCATGGCGACTTGATAGCAGCAGTCGTGCAAGGGAAGCCGGCGGTTTGCGCCGGCGACCAAGACGGCCGGTGCAGTGGTATCAATGGGGAGGAGCGCTCATAGTCATGCCCCGCAGAGTAGGCAAATTCGCCGAACTGCGTAAACAAATCTCCATGTCGTTATTCTTGTTGCGATTGTTTGTTCCTCGGTAGGTCGACTAAGCGTCTATGAATTATAACAAGTGGTATTAGAGCGAGGTTCGGAGGCTGTAGGAGAATTTGATCTAGAGGGCTTCCCAAGTCGATTCGTCGGTTTCGTTCGCCATGGCGCGCGATCGAGATACACCAGCGCGAGATCGGAAGTGTGGAAGATGTAGCAGTTGGAGATTATCGCGGAAAACCAATCAAAATAGGAAGGGGCGGCTGCGGCATGCTGCACAGGAGCCTCGACGAGATCAGATCTGAAGGTCATAGAAGGTGGACTCGTTGCGGTAGCGCGTGTTCGGGTTGGACTCTATCAATCAGACCAGAGGCGGCAGCATCACGTAGATGTTGACGAGGCAACACAGAGATGCATGCAGGAGCTGGCCCAAGACTGGACGCACGGCCGAGGCATTGGCCTTCTGCGGATGCAGTAGTCGTGTGAGTTTTTTACCTCAAAAAAAGTCTGCACCATGGTGTATTTCAGTGCATGGGACATCAACGGGTCATTGGGAGTTGTGGTGCACCCAGAGAAAGCTACTCGGGAAGTAAATTTTCTTTGGATATGTTGCTAATTGCACATGAGAATTTACCAGGAGGTCGGTAGATTGGCGATGTGCGTTAAGGCTGGGAGCAGTCTAGCCCACGTCATGGAGGATCATGCATATACGGGGCGCCGGATAGTGCACGACAATTGGTGGTTGTACATGGTGCAAGTTGGAGCATGATTGCAGTCGGATATGTTCGGCTAGATTGGACTGGACAGTAAGACGGATTGACAGGAGGTTGGTCAAGACAGAAGACGGTGAAAATCGATGATGACAACGTATGAGCGTGAGGGCCGATGGTGTCTGAATTCTGTGGCGTGGAAACACGTGGTGCATGCGTGAGGGCTTGCGTGCTTCAACATGCGGCATCGGGTTGACTCAAGGCGGTGCAGACACCGGAGAGCTTGGAGTCAACGGACGTGGGGGTGGACCGATTATCTACCATGGAGGCATGTTGAAGATGGAGATGGAGTCTAACGATTCCACAGCTGATGAAGGGGCTACGACGTAAGTGCACGAAGATTCGAAGCCTAGTCAGCAGGAAGACGAGTGTCGCACCCGGACTTTTAGAGGATACTCACAGCCCGCTAAACAGTAGATAAATGGCTTACGGGGCCTACCTGCACCCGCATCTCAATATGAGTAGGCCAACACGTAAACGTGTGACAACCATTCTCTGCTATTCATCGTCTGTGAAACCATCCAATAGAAATCCGAATACTTCCATTGACGTACTTCATAACATACACACAGGGTACGTCAACGGCGTTTGAACAAGTGATATCACAACAAATCTCTAAGACACAAAGAAATAGAAATAAGTGGCAAAAGCTCTCACTAGAGCAGAGATAGCAAATACAGTCAGGCAGAGGACACATGTCCCAACGAGTCATCATTACATCACAGCGGAAGCATACAAAGTGTCTGAGTACAGACAAGATCCAAATAGGCCTAAGAGGCCGAAAACGAAAAGAACGGAGCCCATCCACGAAGTCTCGGATCCTGCCCGGGTCCGCTATCTACTCGTCAACAGCTTCGTCATCTTCCACGTAGTAGCCACCATGGGAATCCTCGGAAACATAGTCTGCAGAACACGCAGCCCCAAAGGGGTCAGTACAGACGAGTACTGGCAAGCAAGACGCACAAGGTACCAAAGTGTACCCGACAACACCAAGTACAGATGCTTTGGGTTCAACGGAAGATAGGTGATACAACGGTGCGGCAGCGGGCTGCACTAACCAACTACAGAAACCCGCTACAACATCCGGCTAAAAGAAAGGGATAAGATAGCGTAACGGAGCCAACTACCACTAACCTCAAACAAACCCATCCTGGACCTCGCCCCTTATCCAAAGAAGCAATCCGAGGATAACCCACACAGTTGGATTAATGAAGGTTCAGGTTATTGTGTCAATATGCCTATTACTAGTCAGATTATTATTAATTAGGTGTAAGTTGTCTGAGTACTTGTTAGCCAGCACTTTCACCAAGTCGTCACATAACCGCGGACAACACGGCTTCTCGAGAAGATTCATCCCTGCAGGGTGTGCTCCAGTACCCGTACACACTCGA
Source organism: Alopecurus myosuroides (assembly GCA_028641055.1). Lineage (NCBI taxonomy): Eukaryota > Viridiplantae > Streptophyta > Magnoliopsida > Poales > Poaceae > Alopecurus > Alopecurus myosuroides. The sequence continues at coordinate 218,972,394 of CM054061.1, read as the reverse complement.
GCCACCAACTAAAACTCAGGTGGACTCAACACGACTCGAACCATCTCTACAACCTGTCCTAGGAGCCACGGAGCTATAAGGTCCCGGCCAGTCCGACCTAACCTAAGCGCAAGGGTGAAAACCACACCCCCCGGCACCACAGGCCTCGCCCTATATGCATCATCATCATCATAATCATCAACCATGGGCGCGACCCATTCATGCGTATGCGCAAATGGAACACCCGAACTAAGTGTGGCTCTTCGGACAAACTGCGGATCAGGTCAAAGTCGAGGGGGGTTCCATACGACCACCCGGATGCGGTGAGCACGCTCATCATGGATCAGAGGACAAGACCCTTTTCCTAATTAGGGTCGACACTAGCAGGCTTCAAAACCCTAACCCGGGCCTCCTGCCGGTGCCTTATCATCAAATTATTATTACCCCAAGCATTAACATGATATTGATTATAACAAGCCCATCTATCAAACTAAACAGGTGATAAGATAAATGACAACAAGACTCGAGCACAACAAACCTAAGCATGATACTACGACACAGGCTAACAAACAACAGGGTTGTAGGTGTGTGTGTGTGTGTGGGGGGGGGGGTGAGGCTATATTCATGGCTGCAGGATGACATGTGATAGGATCGGAACACAAGCAACTAATCATAAGGCTAGCAGATTAGACAACGGAAAGTATCGGTATCAAGTGTGGAAAGGACACAATGGTTCATGTGAGTGAATACTTGCCTGCAAACTCAGTAGCCTGGTACTGGGCTAACTCCTCTGAAGTAGTATTGTAAATCTCGTCTGTCTCATCGTCGTCGTCTATTCGAGAAGAAGCAAACAAACAACGCAGAGAGACAAACAATCAATAACATGGCATAATGCACAAACATGGGATGATGCATGACAATTTAATTGATGCATCAATGATAAGCTATTTGACATGGTAAGCATATTTAATTGGGCCCATATGCAATTTGGGTTGCATATAGAAAGGCCCAAGAATTAAGGTTGAATTAAATGATCTACAAATAACCATCATGTGAAAGTTGATTAGAATGATGCATGGATGAGGAAAACAATAAGAAAACAACAATAGCTTCAATTTGATATGTTGTTTACCAAGTTTGGAATTTTATTTATTAAGTTATGAAATTTGGCTTCTTAAGCGAGTTACACAAGCATTTGTTGTTTTCACCAATGTTAAAGGTTCAAAACAGATAACAAAATTCATATTTGGAAAGAACACAATTTTTTTAGATGGAATACATATTTTATTTGTTGAAAATGGATTTAAAATGAGCAAGTTATTAATTTGACAATTTTAAATGCCTTAATTAAGAAACAGTTGTTTTCAGCAATTTAATTTATTTAAAACAGAACACAAAGTTGATATTTGCAAAATTCATGAAAAATGGAATGGAAAACATATTTGGTTTGTTGAATTTGGAAATTCTATGCCCAAGTTATGAATTTTGTAACTTAAAAGGTGTAATTAAAGTATTGAATTATTACTCCAATTTTAATTAGGAAAAACAGTGAACAAATTGTATTGAAAAGGTTGAAAACATGTATAAAATGTTTCAATGAACATTTTGAGCTATTGAACATAATTTTTGCAGCATTATTGAATTTATTATGCATTTTTCCATAACCATTTTTATTATGCCCTTTTTAGTAAACAGAAGGAAACATGTTCAAATTTAATTCAATTGTGACCAAATAAAATACCACTGTGTAGAGTTTGTTAAGAAAAATTTTTAGATCCCAAGTTTGCTCAATTTGGATGAACCAAACTCAAGTTATGAATTCCCAAAGTTTCCAATTTTTATTGCATTTTCTGTATTTAATTGTTTAGTGCAAAAATTATTACAGAAACATGTTGCAACTTTGTGACTAATAGATAGAGCACAAGATTCTTAATCCACAGAAACTTGAATCATTGAAATTGGAGCAATATTCAATTTGTTATGGATTTTACAAATAAAGCCTCAGATCTGTTTTTCTGGATTTCGGGCAAAAAAAGAAAAAGGCAGAAAAAAGGGTGGCTTTTGCTACTCGGGGGACTCGAACTCGGGTCTCGGGTGCGCGCTGGGAGGGCCCAAGCCATTGGGCTGTTGATGCGTTTGTGATGGATAGAGGATGCACAAGTTTTTGAGGTAGCTCTGCTCGGAAATCTGAAAACTGAATCACGTTCAGTCGACTGAACGATGACGAGGAACAGATCGACGAGGCCGGCTGCGATCGCTGTGTGCCCGAGGGGTGCTGGGCTTGCGGGTGCTGCGTGGTGCGAGGGAGACAGAGGGGAAGGAGTACGGGGACAGGGGCGCTCACCTCGATGGCCTGGCGAGCGGGAGGCGGACGAGGCACATCCTGACGGACGGAGCTCGGCGGCGGAAAAGCTTGACGGCGCGCGCGGTGTAGGCGTCCTCCGGCCCTGCTCCCTTCACCAAAGTTGGAGGTGGCAACCCCACGGTTCCATTCCCGCCGTTTGTGTGGCACGGCGGCTAGAGGAACGGCGGCGCCATGGCCGCAAAGTCTCGGCCATGGATGAGTTACAGAAGGTACAGAACAAACTTCAGAAGAAAAAGGGAGAAAGGAGGAAGAAGGGAAAGGAAGAGGGAAGGGGAAAGGCGGCGGCTGTGGAGGAGAAAGAAGGAGAGCTAGGGTTTGGAGGGAAGAGGGGAGTTAAGTAGGTGGAGGGGGAGGAGGAAAAGCTCTGCATCGTGGGGGCTCCCTCCTTTTCTCTGTCTCCGTACAGAGGTAGGAGATGACTGCATCGTGGGCGCTTGGGCCTTGGGGTTGAGGTGGGCTCAGCCCACTTGGGCTGGCCTGCCTCCCCCACTGGTTCCTTTTTATTTATTTTTTTCTTCTGTGTTTTTTTTTTGTAGAGAAGACAAAGGAAAGGTTTTGAACAAGTTTTTGAGTTCCAAAAATCATGAAATTAATTTCTATTGATTAAGCACCGTAAATGCCCAATTGCATGATGTTTTGTTTTCAAAAAATTTAAATATTTTTGGATGTTTGAATTTTAATTGAATTTGAGTGAATTTTGCAACAATTGAAAATATTGAAAATTTAGCAAGTTAATTATTTGGAAATTCAAGTTTATTGGAAACAAAATAAATGGTTTGATTTGAATGTTTTATTTGAAAAAGTTGTAACAGACCAAGTGTGAAACAAATTGATTTGTCATTTGATTTGAAATTCAAAATCAACACATGTGTGGATATGATGACATGATGCATTTGAAACAAAAACAAGAAACACACATTCTAAGTTGGGAGTTTTCATACTTGGGATGTTACAACGAGAAGCACGTTGGTCGGACTGGATGTCAGGGTTCAAGAGATACGTGAAACTCGGCATCGGTCGGGTATGATTGATGATTATCTGCAGTGGGGCTTGAGGTGGTGGGGTTATCAACCCGGTAGATCTTGGCCAAGATTGCGGATGCTCGACACGGTAATAGCGGCGAGGTGTGCGGTAAGAACGGGACACAACGACAGACCAGGGCATTGGCGGTCAGACATATGGTCAGACATGTGTGCAGGGGTGCTGAAACAATGTTTGCGAGTACCAGGTTCGAGTTGGTGACTTGATCTATCGGGATTGACGTCAAGTGATGGACATGAGTCGGCCATGGGGAACTTGAGAAAGTGTTGGAAAGTCTACAATGTCAGAAGGTTGGAGAGTACATGGCCGTATATTCTGTGATGTTCAGTGCACATGATAAAGTGCGGGTTGACAAGATGCAGAAGGAGGCAAAGTGCTATAGCTGCGAGACATGTAGACGACTATCCATAAAAACATGAGACAACTGTGAATTTAATTTAAAGTGACTAAAGAGCAACGGTGAAATTCTTTCAAGTTGAAAGTGCTTTGACGTAGACTAGTGGCCGGTATGTGATGGCATTGAACGGGAAGAAGGGACTACAGTTGCAGGTGGGGTCACGTGGAGTCTGTGAGTAGCAGAGCTCATGGAGGACGAATCAAGTCTGGAGTACATGGAGGTTTGACACAATGACGAATTCAAGATGGCGGAGAATATTCGGCAAGGTGGAGTTTGTTGTATTTGTGCCGAATATAGTGCACGTGTTGGGTTACATTTGGACTTAGAATTGTAATAGGTGTGGATAGGTTACGAGTAGCGTTACAGTCAAACTCTTGTATCCTAGGCCTCCCATATAATATGGGGTTGCCACACAATGTAACCATGTTGACTTGATAGCAGCATGTGCGCAAGGGAAGCCGACGGCTTGTGCCGGCGACCAAGGCGGCCGGTGCAGTGGTATCAATAGGGAGGAGCGCCTAGTCATCCCTGCAGAGTATGCGAGTTCGCCGAACTGCGTTAACAAATCTCAGTGTCGTTATCCATGTTGCCATTGTTTGTTCCTCGGTAGATCGCATCTACGAATTATAACACATCCCAACGGACAAGACTAAAATGGACCGGCTCGAGATTTGGTCCCATTTATCTATTTCTCTCCCTTTGCTACCCGAATAGTTTAATAATGTAAATAAATTGTTTTACAACAAAAATTAAATGTTCAAAATTCAAATAAACATGATAGAGACAAAATGTCTACTGGTTTCCTTGGTGGTGCCACATATGCTCAACCAAATCTTACTGGAGTGAGTTGTGGGTGCCAGCATCATGGATCTCATGTAGTACGAGCATGTACTCTTAAGACGTTGACAGTCTGGGCATTGACGCAATCAATTCACCCTGAAATTCCCAGCCGTGGTCACATAAATATTGGTATCATCGTGGGATGAATCATCCGAAGTACCGATGAAATATGATATTTGAAAAAGAACTCATTTGAATCATCCACTTACAAGATAAATATGGAAACAATGAATAACGAGAGATAACAAAGATCCATTGTAAGGAATCATAGGTCGTTGTTATATTTTGCTTCGGCTCGACAAATGACCTAAAAGGTGGCGGGCAACACGCTAGGCCATCGAGGTTGATGCAACGGCAGCCCCTTCGCGGCTCTCCTAGCCAGATGCGGGAGGACCGTAGGAGAGACGGGTCCTGTCAAACCACCCTGCGCCAGAAAAGTCAGGGCGATCCGGGGCGGCGCTTTCAAAGTCCCATGAGGTCGGCGAGGATGGGCGCGGTCGAGTGCCACCGGGGCCGGAAACTGTCTTTTCGAGGACGGTATGCCAAAGGGTGGAGAAGAGGACAAGAATCGTGGTGTTTCAAGGGGCAACCAAGAGATGCATTCGACGAGTTAGGGAGTAGGTGGCGGCTCCGGCCTGTCGACTAGGGACGAAGGGTGACAATTTCCTTCTCATGAGAGGGCCAGAGAGGACAATTTGTGTCCGTGGACCACCCCAAATATGGACCAAAGGTGGGCCAGGTCTGGGGCAAAGTTGGGATGTCCCCTTGTCCGTTTGGGGTGGGCCGTTGGGACGGGGTTTTCCCCCAAATCTGTGTCAGATTGTCCGATTTAGTCGGGACCGTTGGGTTCGCTCTTACCATGCATATGTGTTCGAGATTATTACTCCCCCGTTCCATATTAGTTGACGCTTAAATGGATGTATCTAACACTAAATACATCTCTTTGATCCGCTCCCTTCATTAAGACACATTGCCTGGCATAAGGATTAAGGAGAGGGAGGCAACTAGAAAACTTCCTATCCAGCCTTGACATGGGAATCACAACAAATCCCAACTCTTTGGAGCCATCGGGAGCAAACCCCAACATGGTCATTATCAGTGTTTCGTAACTGCCTAGTGAATTTGTATTTAGGTAGGACTTGTGATGTCGGGGGGTTACCCCCGAGTAGGGTAAAGACAGGTGGTAAAGGCCGCGTACGGAAGAAAGGTTTGGCCGAGTAGCCGACTACCGGGTACTCGCTACCCGGTCGACTGCTACCCGGTCTCACCTCAAGATGGCCAGAAGGAGATATCAGTCAGTTTCTACCATGTCGAGTAGAAGGTTTGGCCCGAGTACAATTGGCGGGAACATTTGGCGGGAAACTACTCGGGCAGGAAGTCAAAGGAGCCGTTCTGACACAGGATCCCGCGTATCCTGGGTCCGTACTTGGCAGCATTCGAACTACTGTTCACGTGGGGACGGTCTGTCTGACAGTGACAGCATGGAAGCAGTCGGTGGCAGGATAAGGGGGACCTACTCTGTGACTAGGTACAGTGATACCAGTCTGTCCCCTAGTTTTGCCCAACGACTTTACGGAAGCAGCCAAGACCAACGACCAAAGCTGTCAGCGGGTACTCGGAGAAAGGACAGTGTGGACACTATGTCGACACTTGTCCAGATTTGGACGTATCCGGCTGGGCACCATGTATATAAGGTGCCCCGCCGCCTCCTGCGCGAGGAAAGGCTCACATGCTCACGAACGCTCTCACTGGAAACCCTAGAAATCCTAAGTCCTTGACCTAGCTCTACTCGGAGAGGAGCAAGGGGCTACTCGGTAGCGATATTATCTGTATTGTACCTACTCGGAGAGACATCGTAATACATAGAGAAAGGCAGGAGTAGGGGTTTTACCTCCTCACGAGGGCCCTGAACCTGGGTACATCGTGTTGTTTGTGTTGTGTGGATCTTACCTCACGCGGCTACTCGTCGCGTGATCCCTCCCCGGACACCTCCAGCGTCCATCGTCCCCACATCTTTAGCCATCCCATGGCATCTGCCGTGACACCACCACGACAGTTGGCGCCCACCGTGGGGCAACCAGCGGCGCTGGCTGGGGTTTCTGTTCGGACGGGATCTTCTTCAGCGGAGCGCGTAGTTTGTGGCCTTGTCCACAGATTCGGCTCCTTCGACTTCGTCACCGACAACGCCGGCTGTTTCGGCGGCAAGGCCATGCCGGAGGGTGGCTCGGTGATCTCCTTCGGTTCTCACCTCGTCTACGTCGCCACCGTCGCCAACGACACCTACCCCGAGCTGGTGCACGACGCGGAGGATCCTCCCGCGGTTGTTGCTGCTCGTGGAAGGCCCGTGCGCAGCTCTGCATGCTGCGCTGAGGTGATGGTGACTGGCTTGGCGGCAAACGCTGGCGCAACTGCTACTGGCGCTGCGGCCATCGTCGAGGAGGTCGACGACCCGCCCGCGGGTGGCAGGACACGCCGGCCCTACGAGAAGGAGTGCAACCTGCCGCCTTCCACGTCTACGGTCATCCCCGCGTCAGCTGCGCGAACCGGGATGCCCACTCCCACCGACCTCGAGCTCCTAGCCGAGAGGGAGCAGCTCGAGCGGCAACGCCAGGAGCTGCTCGCCGAGCAGGCGGAGTTGGAGAAGATCAGGCTGGAGCTAAGCCTGGACCAGCTCGAGTACAACAAGGCTCACGGCTTCACGCCGGTGGCCAGGAGGCCCAGCAGGGTAGGCGCAACGCGGCGCAACCTAGGCGCCGAGATGGCGACTGTGGCGGAGGAGCCCGCGCAGTCGGCCACCGCGAACACCTTCACAAGGCCAAGGTATAGCACACCCGCCAAGACGCTGCGAGCTGCGGAGGCTGTGGCTGCCGAGTTGCCGCGCCTAGAGGGAGAGGCGCGTCGCAGGCAGCAGGAGAGGCTAGGCGAGCTGGTGCTGGAAGCTGCCAGGCAGAACGAGGAGTTCCGGAAGGCCAACCCGGGAGCTGGAGCTTCGCAAGTGGTTCATTCGCACGCGGCTAGATCTAACGATCAAGCCTCATCTCCGCATCCTAGCCGCGAGAAGAGCCGCAGCGGGCGTACGGGTAGAGACAGGCAAATGCAGGTGTATGACCCGGCTGCTGCCGCGAAACAGGTTGCTGTGCCGCAGCAGCCCGGGCAGGAACACAACGCTGCAAGAGCAGGCTCTCAAGCCCACCAAGCTCAAAGCCGTGTCCGAGAAGCCGCACGTCCGGGTACTTCTCGGCAACCCGCAGCTCCGCCTACTCGGCAGAGGCAGCAGCCACGCCCAGTGGCACCAGTCGTCAACCCGGTGGAGCAGCCTGCTGCTATGCAGGTGGATAGGTACGATGATGGCTACTCGGCTATGGAGATGGCTGGTTATGACATCCATGACCGTGTGGGTGAGCGCGTGTTGGCGCCTGGAGATGCAAGGCACCAGCTGGACCGTATCAGCTTGTCGGCGCGGCTTGAGAGCACGGGTCCTCCTGGCCCCGAGTGCTTTGGCCCGCGCATCATGAACGAGCCGTCCGTGAAGGGCTTTCAGCTCGCGAGAGGCACCAAGAGCTACAATGGTAGCACCAAGCCTGAGGATTGGCTCAACGACTACGTCACCGCGGTCCATATCGCGAATGGCAACAGGAGATGGGCGGTACGCTATGTGCCGCAGATGCTAGAGGGTCCAGCTCGCACTTGGCTCAACAACTTGCCCAAGAACAGCATCAACTGCTGGCTGGACTTCTCGGATGCCTTCATCAGTAACTTCACCAGCACCTACAAGAGGCCGAATAGGCCACAGCAGTTGTCGGCTTGCCGGCAGCGAGAAGACGAGACGGACCGCGAGTACCTTACTCGGTGGAGCACCTTGAGGAACACCTGTGAGGGTGTGAATGAAGCGCAGGCCATCACTTGGTTTGCGCAGGGTTGCCGACATGGCAGCATGCTGTGGCAGAGATTGCAGAGGGAGATGCCCAACACCCTGGCCGAGACCATCAAGATCGCGGATCAGTACGCACTCGGCGATCCTACTCAGCCACTGATGGATTCCTCTGAGCCGAGAAGAAACTTCAACAGCAGCAAGCGCAACGAGTTCCGCAACAAGCGCCGAGTAGATACTCGGTACGATCCCGAAGAGGTGAATGCAGTGAATGTCGGAGGCGGTGGTGGCCAAAGGCAGAAACCTGCTGGAGCCTACGGGCAGAACCAGAACCAGGGCCAGGGCAACAAGAAACCGTTCCGCACTGCACAGCCGAGTAGCGGGAACTCAGAGCAGCCGAAGAAGTTTGTCTTCGATGACATGAAGGATGGCCCATGCAGCTTTCACACTCATCACCCCTCAAGGCCTGCGAACCACACTACTCGGCAATGCGAATGGTGGGATGTGATCAAGAGTGATGGCTTGCCTCCTCCACCTCCTCTGCCAGCCGCGAATGCCACTGTTCAGCCTACTCGCGCTCCCGCAGCTCGGCCGCCAGTGTACCCGAGAAGGGAGAATGTCAACCAGGTGGCTTTAGGAGCCAACCAGAACTTCAACAACGAGAGGTACCGCAACAACAACAACAACAATTACAACCGCAACAACAACAACAGAGGCAACAACAACTATCAGGGCAACAACAATGGTAACAATGGCAACAACGGGGGCAATGGCCCTAACCAGTACCAAGAGCACCATGAGAGCTATATGATCTTCACTTCCGAGGCAGTCGACAAGCAGTCACAGCACAGGCGGGCCATGGAGGTCAATGCAGTGATCCCGGCTGTGCCTCATTACATGTACTGGTGTGATCAGGAGATCAGGTGGACTCGGGCAGATCACCCCAAGGTGATGCCCAATCCGGGTACCTATGCCTTGGTGCTAGATCCCACTTTCCTGGGCCCCGAGAAGAACGTGAGGTTCAGCAAAGTGCTGATCGACAACGGCAGCAGCATCAACATTGTGTACAAGGACACACTCGAGAAGCTTGGCCTGGCCGAGAACATGATGCTGCCTAGCAAGACCACTTTCCATGGCATTGTGCCCGGGATCTCGTGCAACCCGATTGGCCGAGTGTGGATTGATGTGCTATTCGGTACTCGGGAGAACTGCCGCACTGAGCGCCTGCAGTTTGAAGTGGTGGATCATCAGAGCCCCTACCATGCTCTACTCGGCAGGCCTGCTCTGAGCAAGTTCATGGCCTCCACTCATGTGGCTTACCTGAAGATGAAGATCCCCGGGCCCAATGGCATCATCACCATCTCGGGAGATTACAAGAAATCCATGGAGTGTGCCTCTGCTAGCTCCCAGCTGGCGGAGTCAATGGTGATTGCTGCCGAGAAGAAGAAGATGTACGAGGTGGTGGCCATGGCTCAGTCCGCACAAGCTGGCGCACAAGGTGTGCCGAGTACTCAGCACGGTACTGCTTTCCAAGCTGCCAAGGAGACCAAGACAGTCCAGGTTGACCCCGAGTTCCCGGAGCGCGTGGCCATCATTGGTGCCGGGTTGGCGGAGAAATAGGAAAGCGCGCTCATCCACTTCCTCCGTGAGAATCGGGACGTGTTCGCCTGGACCAATGAAGATCTACCAGGAGTCCCGAGGGAGTTGGTTGAGCACTCTTTGCATGTGCGTCCTGACGCCAAGCCCGTGAAGCAGGCTTTACGCCGTTTCGGGGATGAGAGAAGGAAGGCCATCGGTGATCAAATCACCAAGCTGCTGATCAGTAACTTCATCATGGAGGTGCTGCACCCGGACTGGTTGGCCAACCCGGTCATGGTCGAGAAGAAAAAGGAAGATCCCAAGGCTGCCACCGCATGGCGCATGTGTGTCGACTACACCGACTTGAACAAGGCATGCCCCAAGGATCCTTTCCCGCTACCTCGCATCGATCAGGTGATCGATTCCACTGCCGGCTGTGAGCTGTTGTCTTTCATAGATGCCTACTCTGGTTTCCACCAGATTGCACTCAACCCTGCTGATCAAATAAAGACTGCTTTCATTACCCCGTACGGGGCTTATTGCTATCGTGTCATGTGTTTTGGCCTGAGGAATGCGGGTGCAACCTATCAGAGATGCATGCAGAAATGCTTGCATGACCAACTCGGCAAGAATGTGCAGGTGTACGTAGATGACATTGTCATCAAAACGAATAAAACACATACTCTGCTTGCCGACTTGGAGGAAACCTTTGCTAACCTACGCAGGTACAAAATGAAACTGAATCCGAGTAAGTGTACCTTCGGTGTACCAGCTGGAAAGCTACTCGGTTTCCTGGTTTCTAGTCGGGGCATTGAAGCCAATCCGTCTAAGATAAAAGCTATTGAGAGCATGTCTTTGCCGAGATCATTGAAAGATGTGCAGAAGTTCACGGGTTGTTTGGCATCTCTGAGCCGTTTCCTGGGCCGAATGGGCGAGAAGGCTCTGCCTCTGTACCAGCTGATGAAGAAAAGCGACAAGTTTGTCTGGACTCCGCAAGCGGATGTGGCATTCAATGAGCTGAAAGCAATGTTGGCTAGCGCTCCCGTCTTGGCTAGTCCGCTACCCAAGGAGCCTATGCTGCTATACATTGCCGCGACCAACCGAGTAGTCAGCGTGGTGATAGTGGTGGAGCGAGAAGAAGAAGGCAAGAGTGTGCAGCGCCCAGTCTACTATCTCAGTGAAGTGCTGTCCAGTTCCAAGCAAAACTATCCACATTACCAGAAGATGACATATGGTGTGTACCTGGGCGCCAGGAAGCTGAAACATTACTTCCAGGAGCATCCCATCACTGTCGTGAGCTCAGCTCCCATCTCGGACATCATGGGTAACAAGGAGGCGAGTGGCAGAGTAGCCAAGTGGGCGATTGAGCTAGCCGCGTACGCTCCCGCGTATACGAGAAGAGAAGCAATCAAGTCTCAGGTACTGGCGGAATTTCTCGTGGACTGGGCCGAGATGCAGTATGAACCTCCCGCTCCAGTCTCAAACTATTGGAGGATGCACTTTGATGGCTCAAAGGTGAAAGAAGGCCTTGGTGCTGGCGTCGTGCTTACATCACCCAAGCGGGATCAGCTCAAGTATGTGTTGCAGATTCATTTCAAGGCATCCAACAATGTCGCCGAGTACGAGGCAGTTGTGCATGGTTTGCGAGTAGCAAAGGAAGTTGGTGTGCAGCGCATTATATGCTATGGTGACTCAGATCTAGTGGTGCAGCAAGTCTCAGGTACCTGGGATGCTTTGGATGCCAACATGGCGTCGTATCGCTTCCTGGTGCAGTCAATGACTGGGTTTTTCGAAGGCTGTGAGTTCCAGCACATTCACCGAGCAGAAAACGAAGCAGCAGATGAGCTGTCCAAGTTGGGATCTTCTCGGCAGTCCATCCCGGCAGGGATTGCCTTGGAGCATTTGAGGAAGCCATCCATCAAGCCTTCCCCCAACTCGGAATCTATCTTCGTTCCCTCTCTGCCAAGTGAAGAATCAGACCCAATGGAGATTGACTGGGAGAGTGCTGCAGGGAACCCGGGGACTGCCGTCCTATACTCGGGGACTGCCGTTCCCTACCCGGGGACTGCCGTTCCCTACCCGGGGACTGCCGTTCCCTACTCGGGGACTGCCATTCCTTACCCGGGGACTGCCATTCCTTACTCGGGGACTGCCGCCCTCAACCCAGAAGCTGTTGCATTCATTGAAGAAGTTCTCGCCAATCGATCTGGGCTGCAGAGAAGCGCTCCTACTCCTCCTGTGCAACCACCAGAGCCTGTCCCAATGGAAATGGACGAACCAGTGTTTCCCGTGCGGGAGACGCCGAATTGGGCAATGCCCATATTATCCTTTCTAAGGGACGGTACGTTACCCGAAGATGAGGTGACTGCGAGGCAGATTCAGAGAAGATCCAAGGGCTACGCCTTAGTCCGAGACGTGCTGCACAAGAGAAGTGCCACTGGTGTGCTGCAACGCTGTGTGAGCCCAGAGGAAGGAGAAGAAATCCTGGTGGAGATACATCAAGGGGAATGTGGGCATCACGCCTCTTCTCGGGCTTTAGTCAAGAAAGCTTTTCGGCATGGCTTCTACTGGCTCACTGCATTGCAGCAAGCTGAGGACATTGTGAGGAAGTGCGCCGGCTGCCAGATGTTCGCAAGTAAGATTCACATGCCAGCATCCGAGTTGAAAACAATTCCTATCACATGGCCTTTTGCTGTTTGGTGCCTGGATATGGTTGGCCCTTTCAAGCCGGCTAAGGGCAATATGACACATATCTTGGTCATGGTGGACAAGTTCACCAAGTGGATCGAGGTGAAGCCTATTCGGAAGTGCGATGGAGTCACAGCTGTGAAATTTGTGAAAGATGTGATCATGAGATATGGCTACCCGCACAGTATCATCACCGACAACGGCACCAACTTTGCAGAGGGGGCAATGGTGCGATTCTGCAGAGATAAGCGTATCCGACTAGACGTTGCGTCAGTCGCGCACCCTGCCTCCAATGGGCAAGTTGAGAGAGCAAATGGGATGGTACTGGCAGGCATCAAGCCGAGGCTGATTGAGCCATTGCTGAAAACACCTGGGTGTTGGCTAGAGGAGTTGCCAGCGGTGTTGTGGAGTCTAAGGACTACCCCTAACCGGTCAACCGGCTACACGCCATTCTTCTTGGTATACGGGGCTGAGGCCGTGTTGCCAATAGACTTAGAGCATGACTCCCCCCGAGTAGCCCTCTACACTGAGGTGGAGGCGAGAGAAGCTCGAGAAGACGACGTTGACCTGCTTGAAGAAGCAAGAGAGCTGACTCTGTCACGTTCGGCTATCTACCAGCAAAACCTGCGGCGCTATCATAGCCGAAAGGTGAACCCAAGGGTTTTCCGAGAAGGAGACATGGTCCTTAGGCTTGTGCAGCGCACAGCCGGGATGCACAAGTTGTCTCCTCCATGGGAAGGGCCTTTCATTGTCAGCAAAGCGCTGCACAATGACGCGTACTATCTTGTAGATGTGCGCCCATCGCAGGCGAACAGGGCAGATAAAGCTGGAGAGGAAACCAAGCGTCCCTGGAATGTAGCTCTACTTCGTCGTTTTCATTCGTAAGCAAAGATGTGTATGTACCCTTTCATCCGAGTTGAAATTCTACTCTGCAATCTAAAATTGTTCTCGGGGACTGCCCTCATCCAAAATTGCTCTAAGTGTTTTTTACTCGGCTTGTTCCTTTGTCTATTCGGTTGCTTCACTTCAGAACTCAAAGGTGCATTGAGTACTGTGTTTAAACCTATATGCCAACTCTTCGACTTTGCTGCTGTCCGAAACCCGGCTTCATGGCAAGCAAGAGAACAAGCAAAAGGTCAATGAGCACACGAAAATCGCTAAGGAAGAAAAAAGTGCAGGAACCGAGTAGATTGTCGATTGCTTTTTATTCCTTGTTTTCGTCTTCTCGGCTAGGTGGTGGGCTGCGTTATCATGATTGTTTTCTAGCGGCTAAGTATTTGCAGTCTTGTTCTTTGATTCTTGTGACTCGAATACCAAACAAGCGACAAGTCGCAGGTAGAGCAGAGATGAAAAGACAGGGTGAATAAGAAAAGCTACTCGGGGACTCGCATGGAAACACAACTCGGCATTAAGCCATTGTCGTGCAAATTGATTAAGGTCAACGTAAACCGAGTGGGCATAAAAACTGAGTAGCAAGCAAGATAAAGGTAGTCTGTTACATCTGCTCCCGGCATCCCGGGGATCTGATAAAATGTTCAAGTGAAAGAAAAGATTGCAGGTTGCTTCAAGTTGCAGAGGAGATGTTCTCGGCGCTGGCCTTGGCGGCTGTTTCCTCGGCGGCGGCCTTGGCAGCAGTTTCTTCAGTAGCAGTGGCGGTAGCTGCTTCTTCGGTGCCGGCTTGAGTGGCATCCGCTCCCGTCTGCACGACGGTGGATTCCTCCATCTCGGCATCCTCCTGGGTGGCCGTCTGCTCGGAAGTGGCCGTGGCTACCGAGACGGGTCCTGGAGCCGAGGAGGAGCCTGAAGCGTGGCCAGGAGGAGGCACCGTGTCGTCGAGAGCAGCACCTGAGGAGGTGCCAAAGTCGAGTGGCTCGCTGTCGATGTGCGCCCCTTCGTCTTCATCGCTACTCGCGACGACGGTGGCCTTGCCCTTCCCGGCTTTGCCCTTGGGAGATTCGAAGTACTCCCCAAGTTCCTCCTCATCGTCATCTTCGTCGTCCTCGTATTCGGTGTCGGGTTCGGGGACGCCATCGATGTAGACCTCCGTCTCGGCGCACTCTGCGACATCATATGCAATCTGCTTGCGCAAGGCCACGCTGTCGGCATCAGTCTCCCACTTGGAGTTATTGCGCTTCCCGCGGATGAGCTGCATGTCCAGGTTCTCATACCAGGACGCAATGCAGAGAAGCATCACATCCGCACCAGCACGGGCTCCGGAGGCTCGCCACTTCTTCAACTCGGCCTTCACGCCTTCCAGCTTGAGGGCGAGCGCCCGCATGCTTTTTGGCTCAGGATCATGGGGCCAGAACAGCCGGTGGAGCTCAATGCCCGCGTGCATCAAGTCAGTCCCGCAGCCGGCCAGCTGTTCGAAGTAACCTTTGAGCACCACCAAGCTGTCCTCGATGTCAGCCCTGGTGTCAATCGGCTCACCCAGCGAGAGGCGAACTGCTCGGGCCTTGGCTATCGTGGGCGCAGAGGTAGACTCAAGACGAGGCCAAATCTCTGAAATAGCAAGTGGCAAGATCAAAAACCGAGAAAGAAAAGAGGAAGCCGAGAAGGAATAGAACCGAGAAGAAAAGATGCAATGAAGAAAAGAACTTACCGATTAGTTGGCGGCGCAGCTGCTGCAGCTTGGATCTCCAGGATTCCTCGTTGTTAATCTGCTTTGATTGAACCTGGCGCAGGGTGTCCATCTGAGCGAAAAGATCAGCATTGGTTTTCTTCAGAGTCTCGCACTCAGCCTCGAGGGCCCTCTCCTTGGCCTTGAAAGTGGTCTCGGCCTTGGCTTTCTCGGCGATGGCCGCGTCCCTCTCGGCGCTAATCTTCACGGCGTCTTGGAGCGCGTTCTGAAGCTGGACCTGCAGTTTCTCCATCTCGCTGGTGTGGTCCTTAATCAGAGTAATGGCCTGATCGGACAGCTGCTTTTCCACCGCTGCTGGCTGGACGCAATCTTGGTGCGCCTCAGCAAATGACTTATAATCTTCTGCGAAAAGATAAGATAAGGTCAGCAGATATGCAGAGAAGAAACAAATTCGAGACAGAACCGAGTAAACAACAAGCTCACCTTCAAGTCTCTTTATGGTGGCCTCGGAGTCTGCCACAAAAGCACGGCACTTCTCGTGCTCGTCGACTAGGGCCTTCAGGTTAGCTGCAGAGAAGGAAAGGTTAGTGCCAAAGAAAGCAGGAGCGGGCGTAAAAATAAAACGCAGAAACCGCGTAGCTAAAAGGCCTACCCTGCACTTCAGCCAGCTGCTGGCTGCTCTCATTGGCGTTTTTGCTTGCGGCCTCGGCATCTGCCTTCTCTTTCTCCAGTGCGGTGATGCGTCTCCTGGCGATGGAGTGGTTCCAGAGAAGGATGCGGTACAAGTTGGTCCGCTTGAGAACGCTATCCTGAAAACCGAGAAGAAAATGAGTTAGGCAAAGCAGAGAAGATTCGGCCCGAGTAGCCTCCTACTCGACCCAAATCTCGGGGACTGGGAGTGATGGTGAGAAAGAAGAAAGGCGAGTAGAAGAGAAGAAAATTCAACTCGGAAAAGGCAAAAAGACTTACTGCGTAGCTCTGTTCGATATCCTCGGCGTTCTTGCGGTGCAAGAACATCTTGGCTGCGAGGGTGGCGGTGTCGGTGGAGACGGACATGGGCTGGTGTCCCAGGTCGATCTTGTTCCACTCCACGCGGTAGTGGTCGACGGAGCCAAGGGTCAAGCCATGCCACTTATCCTCTCCGAGAACCCCGCTGTCCCACTTGGCGCTGATGTAGCCGACAGTGTCCAGCACCTGCTCAAGACCCTTGGAGGTTATTGGCTTGTCTTGGGGTCCCCGAGAAGCAATATTGACGGGTTTATTCTGGGTTGGATCGAAGGGAGGAGTATTCCTGGCTACTGCTTTCCTCCCCTTCTGAATAGCTACAGCTTTATCTTGGGGAGGGAAGCCGATGCTATGTTGGTGGCTAACCTCAATCATATATTCCGGGTAGCAAGGCTGGCCAGCAGCGCGAGCGCCCGCAGAGAGTGCAGCAGGAACCGGGCCGGAGTCGCGGATCATGAGTGCTCCGCCTGCGGATGCGCCTTGCTCCCTGGCCCTTTTCTTCGTCTGCTCTTTCTCGATCTTCTGCTTCTCGGGATCCTCGGGCTTCTTCCCCTCTGTCTTGGCCTTTGCCTTCTCGGCGACTGCTTCCTCGGCAGCTCGCTTCTCGGCTTTCTTCTGTTCAGCCCTGGCCTTCTTCTGCTCGGCCTTGGCTCTCTCAGCAGTTTCTTTCTCGGCTTTGGCCTTCTCGGCGGCTTCCTCCTTGGACTTGGCCTCCTCGGCAGCCACCTTATCGGCAGTCTTTTTCTCAGAAGGGCCCTTCTCGGAGCAGTAATCCCTCAGAGCATCAAGGGCCCGTTGCCTGGTTACTCGCCCAGGAGGGCTGGATGTGTCCTTACTCTGTGGCAACAAGGAAGACGTTGGCGGTGTAGGGTCTTGCGCAGTTGGTGGCGCTGCAGACCCGTCGCCCAGTGCAGTCTCTAGCTGGGCGCTACTCGGAGCGCCGCCTGGCAACGGATAAACATCCGTGACGGTGGCGTCCGCAGCGGTATTGTCCCCTACTTGCTGCTCGGCAGCAAGATTGTCTCGTGCACCAGCCTCTGTGCTGGTTTGCTCTTGTTCTACTTCAGGCCGCTCGGGGGCGGCAGTGTCTTGCATATCCTGGTCTCGGACCTCCTCGGCATTGCTAGCCGGAGGAGAAGGTGGTCTTTCGGGGTGGACGGCAGCGTCCTGAGCTGCCGCTTCTGATCCTGCTCCCTGAGCGGAAGTGATCGGTGCGTTGGCGGCAGCAGCGTGGGCAGTGTTGTCCTCCTCGTCGTCATCAACGTTGATCAGAGGAATTGGAGTTTCCTTGGCTTGGCCGGATGCGCAAGCGGCGTTCACGTCCAGGGGAGCTCTGCGGAAAGAGGAGAAGGGAATCAGGAATTGGAAGAAAATGGGGAAAGTGGTACTGCGCGAGAAGAAAGACGACCGGGAAGGAAGCTTACGCGGTAGTGGAAGAGAGCTGTTTCCTCTTTCTCTTCGTGGTGAGCTTGGTGGGTTTCTTCTTCTCGGGGGTCTCTCCCTCCTCGGCGGGCTTCTTCTTCTTCTTGGCAGGGGGCGCTCGTGCTTCGCCGCCTGTCCGTTTGCGAGTTTCGGGAGGGGCAACCGACAGAGGCTTGACGACAAGGGGCGCATCGCCCTCGTTCTCGTCCTCATCCTCGTCGTCCTTCTCCGCAGCGGCCTCATCTGAGAAATTCAAAGGAAAGAAGAAGTGAATCAGAAATAGCAATACAAGGAGTTGATGCTTCCCGGAAACAAGCAAGATGAGGATGCTATTACCGTCAGAGCCGTCGTCCGCCCAAGTGTTAAGGACGTCGCGCTTCTCGGGAACGGGGCTGCTCTGCTCCGCGTCATCAGAGGGGGGTACATCATCCTCCTCGCGATCCTTGGACCAGTTGTCCTCGAAAACCTCGCTGCTTTCAGTGAGCTGGCGAGTAAGAGTCTGAAAGGCAGAGAAGGATCACAAGTTAGCCGAGTACCAGAAAAGAACTCTACTCGGGTAGGCGTGCACCCACGAAGCACACTAAGCCTAGGCTTTTTTCTAAATTTCCTACTCGACGAGGCGTGCAGGCACAAAGCACATTAAGCCTAAGGCGATTTAGCTAAGTGTCCTACTCGGTGCACGAGGCGATTGCTAGTCGAGGCGAAAAGAGAAGCTATCTACTCGGAAGGCAGAGACGAAAACAGAGTAAGGGAGACGTACCCGTAAGATTGGAGTCCTACGGCTGAACGGGAGGAACCCGTACCGCCACTTCTCGTTGAGGCTGGTCTTCAGGATGTTCCTGGCGAGCCGGGGAACGTCAGCGTCGTCGATCTCGACGGTGGTGGTCCTGGTGCAATCGCGAGGCCCTCCCATGTAACACATGAGGTGGCATCGCTCCTGCAGAGGGAGCACACGGCGTTTGATCCAGCACGCTACTGGATCGTCATTCCTGAGGCCATGCGTCTTCAGCCAGGCGAGTTGCGTCTCTATCTCGGTGGCGTTCTCGTCGTTGACGGGCTTCTCCTTCCAATTCGACCCGAGTGGAGCACGCTTGCTCCAAGGGGGCAGGTTGATCCGATCGTCGACGGGGGCTCCATCAGCGGCGGCAACGTTCCTCACGTAGAAGAACGTTTGCTGCCACATTCGGCAGGAATCCAGCCCCTGGATGCGGGGGTGGTTCGTCCCGTTCCGCTGCACCATCATGGCGCAGCCGACGTCGGTGGCGCGAGGAACGCCCGCGCCGTCCTTCTTCCCGACGGATTGTTGGCGAAGATGGAAGTAGTGGAGCCACGTCTCCACGGTGGGCCTGATGCCGAGAAAAGCCTCGCACACCACGGCGTGGTATGCGAGGAAAACGACTGCATTGGGCGGCAGATGGTGCATCTGCAGCCCGAAGTGATTCAGGAACTTACGCATGAAGTCCGATGCTGGCAGCCCGAACCCGCGCTCGAAGTGGGACATGAACACCACGCGCTCTCCGTCCCTGGGCTTGGGCACGACCTCGTCGTCGGGTGCCCGGCACTCCACGCCGGGGGGAACCCTTCTCTCGTTCACGAGCCAGGCGAGGTTGGCTTGGGTGATGGAGGAACCGGCCCAGCAGGACTTGGCCATGGTTGCGGGTGGAAGAATCGGAAATCAAACGGGGTTGGTGGCGGAGCGAGTCCGCGGCGGCGCAGAGGCTAGCGCGGCGGCGGAGCGCTCGGTGGCGGAGAAGAACGGGAGGAAGAAGAGGAAATGAGCAGGGAAGGGGAAAAGAAAGTTACCGCGGGGGTATTTATACCTCCTCGGCGAGATTACCGTTACCACCACGGTAGTGGGATCGGCTGTGGCGTGTGGTGGGTCCTGTGGCCGGATAGAAACGCACACAAGCGCGGGCTGCGCGCGTAACGGCCGCATTTGATCCCACCTTCAGATCGTGGCCAGTAATTGCGCGTGATGGGACATGACGGACGGTGGGCCCACGGCGTGAAAACTGGACACGTGGCGTCGTGTCCTGGGCAACCAAACGACAAGGTCGTGGATGCTTGACACGTAGGCAGTGCCTGCGTGAAGGGCTGGATGTTGCTCTGCGCTGCAGAGGCTCAGTTTGCAAAATTTCGCTAAGTCTTTTCACTCGGATACAGAGTAGAAAGCAAGTGATACTCGGAAAGAGGAGACTCAAGATACTTTCCGGATAGCTACTCGGAGGACCTACTCGGCATCTTGAGGTTCGATGGCGGAGATGCAAAGGCTGGTTTTAAGCTGGCAGAGCCTAGTGAACAAGTTCGCAAGACTCAACCAGCTTCGGGGACTGTTGTCGGGGGGTTACCCCCGAGTAGGGTAAAGACAGGTGGTAAAGGCCGCGTACGGAAGAAAGGTTTGGCCGAGTAGCCGACTACCGGGTACTCGCTACCCGGTCGACTGCTACCCGGTCTCACCTCAAGATGGCCAGAAGGAGATATCAGTCAGTTTCTACCATGTCGAGTAGAAGGTTTGGCCCGAGTACAATTGGCGGGAACATTTGGCGGGAAACTACTCGAGCAGGAAGTCAAAGGAGCCGTTCTGACACAGGATCCCGCGTATCCTGGGTCCGTACTTGGCAGCATTCGAACTACTGTTCACGTGGGGACGGTCTGTCTGACAGTGACAGCATGGAAGCAGTCGGTGGCAGGATAAGGGGGACCTACTCTGTGACTAGGTACAGTGATACCAGTCTGTCCCCTAGTTTTGCCCAACGACTTTACGGAAGCAGCCAAGACCAACGACCAAAGCTGTCAGCGGGTACTCGGAGAAAGGACAGTGTGGACACTATGTCGACACTTGTCCAGATTTGGACGTATCCGGCTGGGCACCATGTATATAAGGTGCCCCGCCGCCTCCTGCGCGAGGAAAGGCTCACATGCTCACGAACGCTCTCACTGGAAACCCTAGAAATCCTAAGTCCTTGACCTAGCTCTACTCGGAGAGGAGCAAGGGGCTACTCGGTAGCGATATTATCTGTA
This sequence comes from Alopecurus myosuroides, assembly GCA_028641055.1. Classification (NCBI taxonomy): domain Eukaryota; kingdom Viridiplantae; phylum Streptophyta; class Magnoliopsida; order Poales; family Poaceae; genus Alopecurus; species Alopecurus myosuroides. The sequence continues at coordinate 218,951,606 of CM054061.1, read as the reverse complement.
TTGTACCTACTCGGAGAGACATCGTAATACATAGAGAAAGGCAGGAGTAGGGGTTTTACCTCCTCACGAGGGCCCTGAACCTGGGTACATCGTGTTGTTTGTGTTGTGTGGATCTTACCTCACGCGGCTACTCGTCGCGTGATCCCTCCCCGGACACCTCCAGCGTCCATCGTCCCCACATCTTTAGCCATCCCATGGCATCTGCCGTGACACCACCACGACATGTGACCACGATCAAACGGGTTAACAGACACGCAAGGATAGGGTTGAAAACGGCAAGAAAAAAATTCGCATGTTTCCGTAAAAAACGAAACAAAGAGCAAAAATTGGAAACGAAAACAAGATTTTGCAAAAAAACAAAACGGAAACGTAAAAAAAATCTAAATCTGAGACGACAAAGAGAATGAGAGAGCATATTCTGCCAGAAACGGAAATGAAACGGTAATTCTAAGAAAACGAATAAAGAAAGTTTCTGCATAGTCACCCTAGGCTGATCCACATACACCATACCACTGCCTTGACCACTCAGTCCTAGCCCAACGCCACACTGCTCTGCGCCTCTGCTCCTGATCGGTGAGTATACTATGTACATACCTATAGATCGAAATGTCAAAGTACTACGCGTGGATCAAGTTGCTGCAACCATTCTAGTACCGTGTATTGCTATTGTGTTTTGACAATTGTTCGGTTCCGTATCGTATCCATTTCGTATTCTTTTCCGGTGATTTTTTGCTTCCATGTTCGTTTGCATGGTTTTGGATTTTATTCCAACTTCTGGTGAGAAACGGAAACGAAAATGATAAAGCATGTTTTCATCCGTTTATGTTCCGTTTTCAACCTTACGTAAGGATGTATACAGTTCATGCCCTGAGATTATCTCCGGTAACAACCCTACTCCTATGTATGTCGATACATTATGGTGTGTAAGACACCCAAAATATATGAAATTGTCTGGTTGGCAGTGCAACCGGATAAGTTGCCCTCCTTTATGGAGAAGGAGAGCTTAGAGTATCTCCACCGACGCTCCAATAGCTCTCCCAATAGGGCTATTGGGCAAGTTGGCACGAAATAGTACCTCAGTGGTGCTCCCAATAGTGGGAGTGCCGGTAACTGCCGCAACTCCCACCACGCCGGGTCCAATAGAGCGATTAAATCCCGGTCAACCAAATTTATTGCGGGCAAGGACGACAGGGTTTTGCGCTTAATAGCGCAACGGATCCCCTGACAGGTGGGACACATCGCATCTTGCCTTCCTCGACGCATGTCGTCGGCGTAATGATGCCTTGGGAACCCGAGTCGGTATAATGGCGTCTTCCCGCGCTACAACTCCTCGACGTCGTCTTTATAAGACGCAGCGTGCACCATCCACTCATCCCTTCGCCTTCGCTCTCGCCACCATTCCTCTCGCACCCGAACCATCTTCTCTCCTCCTTTCACCCGCACCAGGAACAGATGGCAAAGAACGATGAAGCCAGCGGTAGTGGTGGCGGAGGACCACCTCCCGTCAATATATGAAAATCCTGCCTCACCAAGGACGAGGATTGGGGTGTTTTAGGTCCATCGCCTCCTTGTCCCGTCGGGTATGCGCCTGTCCCATGGGTGGAACATCAGCCTTGGATATCACCAGCAGTAGTACTACCGGCGGTAGTACCGCGAGTAGTGCTGTCAAACTACCCCTCTATTTGGTATCAGCGACACTAATGGCAGTAGTACTAATGATAGTGCCTCTACTTTCAATGTCTTGCGCGGTGGCTAGCCGAGGCGGCAGTAGTACCACCGTTAGTATCGACAAAAGCACCTTTGGTTGCACATCAGCGGTACTAGCAGTAGCAATACCAACAGTAGTACCGCTACTGTGGTGTGTGCGTAGCTTCACATATCAGGTAACAATAGTACCGCCGCTGGTGCCTTCAAATAGGCTCTCTATTGCCTATCAGCGGTATTACCGCCTCATCCAGGGGCAGTACCGGTGGTATGGGGCTGGCTCCCCTCCGGATTGCATCTCGAACGACCGTGAGGAGAAAGCCAACAGTACTACCGCTGGGGTTGAAGATACATCTAGGATGTCAGACTCATCGGTGGAGCAGATCTAGGAGAGCAACGGGAATTACGGATGGCAACGGGACCCCAAAACCCGCAAACCCGACGGGTAACCGCCTTAAATGGGGAGGGTTTGGTAAAATGTTAGACCCGCCAGGTCTAACGGGGCGGGTATGAGGGTGGCAAACCCGTACCCGCTCTAAACTCTAACCCTATCCCAAATAATCCTATGCCTAACCACACGTCCACGAGATATGGACCACACAACCCACACATCACATGCACGCGTTGGAATCTAGAGCCCCGAAGTCAATACACGCACACACGTGTCTATTCCCATCAACCCCATCCCAATATTCCATCGTTTTATTCCCCACGTGCAACGGCGTCGCTCCTGAAAATGGGTACCCGTCGGGGTCTCGAACTTGGACGGGTCGCGGGTCTGTGAAAAAAAAGAGACCCGATTGATACGTCCAAAACGTATCTCCTTTTCTGAACACTTTTGCTATTGTTTTCCTCTAAACTTGTGAGATTTGGATACAACTAACACTGTTTTCAGCAGAATTACCTTGGTGTCTCGTTTTGTGAAAAAAAAACCAACTTTCAGGAAATTGGTCGGAAAAGATCCCGAAGTTCTTATTTTACCCGAAGACCCCCGAAGCCCGAAGAAGAGCCGGAGGGGGCAAGGAGGGCAACATATCATGCCTGGGCGCACCCCCTAGGCCGCGCCTACAAGTGGTGTGGTGGCCCTAGGCACCCCCTCGGGCTCCCCTTTCGACTAATTATGCCCTGTAACCCTAAAACACCAGGAGGTCGTCATATTCTAGAAAAACACATCAGAGCGCCGCTGCCACCTCGAAACTCATTCGGGGATCAGAAGTTCCTGTTCTGGCGCCCTGCCGGGACGGGGATTCGGAGGAGATCATCGCCATCCTCAACGCCACCACTTCTCCATCAACCATCCATGATTCCCCCATCCATGTGTGAGTAATCCCCGCTGTAGGCTGAGAGGGATGGAAGGGATTGGATGATATCGATCATGTAATAATGCCAGATTGTTAGGGCATAGTGCCTAGTATCTGTTTTTAATGCTTTATATCGTTGTTGCAACTTGTTACACTTAATGCTTGTCACCAGGGCCCGAGTGCCATGATCTCAGATCTGAACATGTTATTGTTTCATGAGTATAATTATGTTTCTTGATCATATCTGCAAGTTGTTTACACACATTGTTGTTCGGAACCTGAGGCCCCAAAGTGACAGAAATTGGGACAACCGGAGGGGATGGCTGTGATGTCAGGATCACAATGCGTTCACAGACTGTTAATGCTTTTCTCCTGTGCTTTATTAAAAGGAGCACATTAATTACCAGTAGTTTCCCTTGAGGCCCCGCTACAAACGGGCTGGTAGGACAAAAGATGTTGTGCAAGTTTCTCATTGCGAGCACGTATGAATATATTGGAACACATGCCTATGGTTTGCCTAGAACTTGGATGCTTTACTATTATTATCTATCTGCAATGCCCATGTTTTGATTATTATATGAACTATCTTACCCATGCAACGCCCGTTCATCCATCCCTATGCCTACAGTACGTTAATCCCGTTGTTTCCCGTTATTGCTACTGCTTTTACTATTTTACTCCTACTGTTATTTTACTACTACTGCTGCTATAAAACTGTTACTGCTGATAAAGTGTTGCGAGCAAGTCTATTTCCAGGTGCAGCTGAACCAAATCTCATCTGTCAAGGCTTATAAAAATTCTTTGGCTCCCCTTGTGTCGAATCAATAAATTTGGGTTTTACTTCCCTCGAAGACTGCTGCTATCCCCTATACTTGTGGATCATCAACACTATTTTCTGGCGCCATTGCCGGGGAGCATAGATTTATTTATTTGCTCACTTGAACGTGATATTGTTCGCTGCAAGATTTTTCATCATGGGAAAAACTTGTGATGGAAAAATTCCTATATTACCATCCACTAAAAGGAGAGGTACAACTCTGAACACCTCTGTTGCTCTTGATTCACCATCTGTAATGAGTAAGGTTTTTACACCACCACATGCTACACACACTGCTACTTCTGCCGAGTCTACAAATTCTTCTGATACTTTTGATGATGCTTCTACTGTGCTTGATGATACTGGTTCACTAGGTCCTTTCCTAGATGCTACAATTGCTAGAGCTAAACAAATTGAAAACATTGAAATTCCTATAGAAAATGCTAGTACACCTGTTAATTCACCCGAGTCTAGAGAAATTCCTAGTGATGATCTTGAGGAAACTTACATTGAACTTAATGATGACTTTATTGAAGAAGTTCAAGCTACTACTAGTGCAAGTGCTCTTAAGTTTCTTCTTGCAAGACGTGTTGTTAAATAAAAATATTCTCCTGATGCTAAGTTTGCTATATCTCCCATACACATTAAAGATAAGCATTATGATTTCTCTCTAGATTTATCTTATATGTCTATTGTTGAGAAAGAACCTTTTTGTGGTACTGAAAGTAAAAGTGTTATGGAACATATGAAGGAGCTTTCATCTTTGAGTAGTTTATTTTCTGATGATATTAAGATACGCACTTACCTTGTTACCAAGATCTTCCCTTTCTCTTTGAAATATGAAGCTAAAACTTGGTTTACCAATTTGTCGCCTAGATCTATTGATAGTCCTATGGGTTTGGTTAATGCTTTCTTTCAAAAATATTTTCCTACCTGTGCTCAACATGCTGCTTTGCAGAATATCTTTAACTTTAAGCAAATGGAAGGAGAGAAATTACCTGAATCTTGGTCAAGGTTTTTTTTTTTTAATAAGAGCTAGCCCTGGGAACCCATTACCTAAAAATGAGCTCCTAGATATATTTTATAATGGACTAACTGTTGAATCTAGGACATACCTGGATAGTTGTGTTGGTTGTGTTTTCAGGAAAAGAACTCCAAGAGAAGCTGAGGAATTATTGGCTAAAATAGCCAAAAATCATGATGATTGGACTATACCTGAACCAACACCAACACCAGAGCCAACACCAATACCAACACCCAAGAAGAGGGGAATGATTGAATTAAATGATGAAGTGATGAGGGAAGCCAAGAAATCTCTTAAAGAGAGGGGTATTAAATATGAAGATGTGAAGAATCTACCACATATAGAAGAATTATGTAAGCCAATTCCTCATCCATCAACAGTTGAGGTACACTCTCTCCAAGGATGCTTCTGATAAAGAAGAAACTGAAGTTGAACATGAAAAGCAAACTAAAATTGCAAAGTATACTAAAGAGGATCTAATAAACATGGTAATGAAAGAGAACCTTGAGTACAAAAATCAATGCCTTTTCCTAATAAGAAACATAAATTAAAGTACGAAGAACATTATAACAAGTTTTGTGAATGGATGAAACCTTTGTTTTTGCAATTTCTTTTGACTGATGCTATTAAACTGCCTCCTTCTTCAAAGTATATGAAATATATTGTCTCTAACAAAAGGAAAACTCCGAATGAGGAAATTTCCACTATACTTGCTAATTACTCTTTTAATGGAAAGGTTCCAAAGAAGCTTGTAGATCCTGGTATTCCTACTATGCCTTGTTTTATTAAAAATAATTATGTTAGAACTGCTTTATGTGATTTGGGAGCAGGAGTTAGTGTTATGCCTTTTTATCTCTATAAGAGGCTCTCTATGAAAAAATTGATATACACTGATATATCTTTGCAAATGGCTGATAAATCTACTGCTATTCATGTTGGTATATGTGAGAATGTTCCTGTTCAAGTGACTACTAATTGTTTGATATTAACTGACTTTGTTGTGTTGGAAATTTCTGAAGATGATAATATGTCTATTATTCTTGGGAGACCTTTTCTTAACACTGCAGGGGCTGTTATTGATTGCAATCAAGGAAAAGTAACTTTTAATATTAATGAAAAAGAGCACACAGTTTATTTTCCCAAAAAGATTGATAGGAGATATGGTCTAAATTCAATTGAAAATATTGAGACCAAAGATTGGAGAATTCTATTTCCCATTCCAATGCCACGAAAAGAGTATGAAATTATTATGATTGGGAATATGTCTATCAAGGTTGAGGTAACATAATTATTTAGTGATAAGCAAAGTTTTGCTTCATATAAAAATTATTTTGGTAACAAGACTTGATCAACCTTGTTAACAAAGTGATTTTGAATGAAGAGAACAATGTTTTCAGTATGTTTTCGTCTTTACCATTATATTTTCACCATGTTCTCGCCATGCTACTTTAGTATATTTATGTTTCCACCATTCATAGTCGTGTTTTCATCTTGATTACTATGGATACTCATGTTTTCACCACTTCCACCTTTGTTTTCACTGGTTAATTGCCTATTGGAGTGTCTTAGAACCTCTAGATTTCTGGTTTTGGTTTTGTTTTCCACCTTTCTACATTTTTTTCTGGTTTTTAATTATCTATTAAATTCTGGAAATTTCTCGAAAATGAAGTTTCTCTAAAAATTCAAGAAAAATTATATTAAATTTCTACGTCGCAAATGGGGCAGAGAGGCACCTGGTAGACCCCAGGGGGACCCAACATGCAGGAACACCATTCCTGGGTGCGGCCTGGCCTCTAGTAATGCCTACACATGGTGTGGGCCCCCTGGCCCTCCACTATCTCTCCTCCCTGCCAAACACTCCTCTCTCACTCCCAAACTCAAAAATATTCCTGGAACCCGAGCTCTTGCTGTTCTTATTCGCGAATTTCACGATCTCTTTTCTCAACCCATCATTGTTGCTGAAATTTGTTGCATTTGCTCTCCTGTATGTGACTCCTCTGATTATCCAAGTAGAATTTTATTTAGTGGAGTATTTCTTGAGTATTTTGGTACTGTAGGTGACAAGTTGTGTGAGTTTACATGCTTGATTTGTGTGAAATAATTTTGTTTTGATGCATGTTTAGCCCTCCTAAAAGTCTCTATAGTAGTTCCTATTCATATAGTTTCTTGAAATCAATTTTTGTGATGTTAGCTAAAATTTTTAGAAATGGACAACTTCAACTTTGGAGAAATATTTAGGAGTGATGCACCTAGGAGGAAAATTTGTTCACGCTCAGCTACTCTGTTGAGACCATCGTATAATGAGAACCTCTTTGGACCATGTATCGACGATACGGGGGATAATGGAAATGCAAATCCATCTACCTTCCCTTGATATACTTTTCTTAATGATGCAGGAATTCTCGAGGATTTCTTGCAGCTGGTTGGTAGGGCTGGTTTAACCAATTACATGAATGAGAGAGACCTTAGTATGCTTTATTGACAAAAACTTTCGTTGATGAACGGACAACGACGTCGCCTAGAGGGGGGGGGGGTGAATAGGCGATTAAAACTTTTCCGGTTAATGCTTGCTAAATGCGGAAATAAACTAGGTGTTTAAATTAACAAGCATACAACCTAAATATTCTAGGATAAACTAGATGAACCAACAACTTATTCTAAGCAATACAAGTAACAAGGTGATAGCAAGATATATAACTTCAAGCTCGAAGGCTATCACAATGTAAATTGCATAAGTAAAAAGCTCGGGTATAGAAATAACCGAGGCACACGGAGACGATGATGTATTCCCGAGTTCCTCCCACAAAGGGGAGTACGTCTCGTTGGAGGGGTGTGAGCTCGCCACGAAGGCCTACTCAACGCCACAAAGGCCTCACCCTATTCTCCGATGAACCCCGCCACAAAGGCCTAGTTCACCTTCCACTATTGGCAACCTTCAAACCCGAGGCACGCATCCACAACTCAATTGGAGGCTCTCGGTGTCACCACAATCTTGGGGCACGCATCCACAACTCAATTGGAGGCTCCCAAGAACACCACAAGTCGTCTAGGGTCCAAGACCCAAGAGTAACAAGCTCACAAACTTTCAACTTCCACGAATCCTCGTGGAGAGAGCAAACCGATGCAACCGATGCAAATGGCAAGAGCACAAGTGCTCAAATCCTTCACTCTCAAATTCCAACAAAGCAACAAATGCTTATGGGGGAATAAGAGAGGAAGAACAATGGAGGAGAAACACCAAGAACTCCAAGATCAAGATCTACTAAGTTTCCCTCACTAAGAAGGAAGATGGATTGGTGGAAATGTGGATCTAGATCTCCTCTACCTTCTCCCTCAAAGATATGCAAGAATCATAGGAGGGATTGGGAGAGGGGCAAGCTTTCCAAGGTCAACAATGGTGGGAGAGAAGGGGAAAAACGTGCTTGGAAGACTTGGGGACCAATGGGGAAGAAAGCCCCCTTAAATAGGTCCCCACAAGAACTAGCCGTTGTGCAGGAATTTTGGGACCGGAATATCCGGTCCGAAGTGAATAATCCGGATCAAATAATCCGGTTCACTCCAGAACGAAAACTGGTCTGAAATCCGTCGAAACCGGAATATCCGGTATGCCCCGAAAAATCCGGTTTCCAATAATCCGGTTCATGTCAGTACCGAAAAATGGCTCAACTAGAAACTTCATAACTTTTGCGTCCGGACTCCGTTTTTGATGATCTTTGGCTCGTTGAGTTCGTAATGAAAAACTCTACAAGATCATGCAGAGAAACATCACTGCCCAACAATGGAAACTAAAACCAAATATAGAAAGGTTTAACCTCTCTAAAAGGAACAACCGGTAAAACTTCCAACACGAAAACTCACATAACTTTTGCGAATGAATTCCGAATTAGGTGAGTCCAAATGCATTGGAAAGATAACAACAAGGAGTATCCAAATAAAAGGTGAAAACATTGATACCTCAAAGTATGGAGAAGTTACCACACATGGAAGGTGTGGGAACATTCTCAAAGACGAACGGAATATTTTCACCACCGAAAACGCAACAAAGTTTTCTTACGAAATCCATTTTCGAGAAACCAAGTCTTGTCATGAAGATCACGACAAGCACTAAAACCCAAAGGATACAAAAGCCAAATAAGAACCAAGAAAGATTATATGCAAAGTATGCAAAGGTTTGAGCTCTCCATAACGATTCGATCGAGTTACTCACTTGAGAGCCCCTCTTGATAGTACGACTATCTATCCTATAACCCGGTCTCCCAAAGACACGAGACCGGTAAAATAGAAAACCTATCAAGATTATACCTTTGCCTTGAGCATTCCACTTGAGCTAGATGATGACGATCTTGACTCTCTCAAGTTGGATCTTCTTTCTTGATTGCGCTTGCTAGCACAAACTCCGCTTCATGAAGACTTGCAAGTTGCTCCCCCATACACCATTATGGGAGAGACTAGCTCCCCCATACACCATTATGGGAGAGACCCTTCGGCAAATCTTCACAAGGCCACAATCTCCAAAAGGGTGGCAAGCATCAAGCATAGGATATCTTCTAGATGCTTCACTTGAGCTTCCACGTCAAGCTAGATGACGAACACCACTTGACGACGACAAAGACCATGGTCTATATGAAATCTTCCTTTTGGTTCATTCCCATGGAAAGATATCTAACCACACATAGAGATGCGACACACACATAACATGGGTTAGTTCACAAAGCTATATTGACAAATGCTTACCATACCATGAGATACACAATCCCACTTGGTACAACTTGTAGCTTTGTGTGTTGATCGCTTGCTTGATCAACCTTGTATCTTTGCTTCTCACTTCTAAAGATGATGTCTTGAAGATGATAATGAAAGATCACCTAATCCTTTTCTTCAATACATACTAGCAATAAGCTCAACTCAAACCATGACCATTCTTCATATAAATCCTTGAATGTAACAATGGCCATCAAGGAAGCTAATAGAGTTCAACACATGAACTCCATTATTTCCTATGAACAAGATCTACAAAGATAACTCAATGCAAACATTAGTCCATAAGGATTGTCATTAATTACCAAAACCACATATGGGGGAACCATGCACTTTCAATCTCCCCCATTTTGGTAATTGATGACAATCCCTTTTTACGAGGGTTTATATGATGAATGAAGCAAACATGCTAAACAAGAGCAAGGATGCAATAGCATGGAAAGGCAAATGCTTAAGAACGAAACTAAAGCATAAACCAAATTCCCTTAAACCCTCTAAACTTCTCCCCCATTGGCATCCATTGCCGAAATGGGCAAAAAGGTTAGAAGGCCAATATAGTAAGATCTCCCCCATAGTGTATGCATTCCTCATGATATGAGTGAACTCAAGTGCATATATCCAACTATAAATAGATGGAGGGAGATCAAACTATATTGAGGATCCAAAGGTTTACAAGCAAAGTCAAAATGAAGGAAACTTTCACAAAGAAGCAACCAACCAAAGGATCCGAAAAACCGATTGACCAAAATCAATATTTTGATAAGATCAACCAAGTGTTCTAGAAAATCAAGAGGGAACTCCCCAAGGTACATGCACAATGTTTGATTTGAATTACTATATAGTGTGCACAACATGGAATCATCACTCCATTATAGATAATTTTGAACACAAACAAGAGCAAGCGAATAGATTGGAAATGAAGCAAAGCAACTTGCAAACAAACAAAAGTTGAGCAAAGAAGATCAAGAAGTGACAAATAGAGACTTACTCAACCAAAATAGATGCGTGTGACAAGGAAAAACATTTTTAGGAGACTAATAGGATGATAGAATCATCAACATAGTCTTTCAATATAAGAGGCACATAGTGCATATCATGTCTTTCCTATACACACAAACCATCAAATGATAAAACACATAGGTCCACAAGCTTATTAAGATGCAAAAGGAATACCAAAACAAAAAACAAAGCTTGTGCCTTTTAGGAACCACCAAGGAATATAAAGCAATAAACGTGGTCACTAAAGAAATAGAATATCAATTAAAAATGTAACTATTATCGTGTGTATAAGTTTCTAAGTGGACACCAATCACAAAGATATATATCCACAAAGAAATATGCACACAAAAAATAGGTACAAAGGTGAAGAACATGATATCCAAGAGAGGTTCATAAATATACCAATAAGATTTTTGCTTGAAAGCAAAGCACTAAGCTTAGTTTAATCTTAAGGGGATATGGATGAACACACAAAACTCATCAAAGCATCACAAATATCACAAGGGAAAAGTGATAGTTGGAATGCTTCGAGAAAGGTAACGTATATCAAAAAAAAGATTCAAATGGTTTTTGAGAATTCATCAATATTGCATATGAGAGACTTCAAGTAGAAGTTGCTAGATTAATATATTCGGGATTGGTGAATCATGAAAATGACTATAAATATCCCCTTAGTATGTAATCATCCCGGCTTACTCATAGTTGCAATAAAGATGCTTTTGATAAGACATTTGCAAGAACCAAATGAAATGCAACAAAGGGAAATCATGCCAAGAAGCAACCTACACAAGGTTGAAAGCTAGAAATGTATGCATGAGATAGATACTTGTTACCGAGACGACATTGGTGATGAAGAGGGTGCGAGTTTGATAATCATCGAAGCTTGACTCCTATAATACCATGGTGAGAACACCTTCCTTATGAATGGAGCAAGCAACCAATGTATCTCCATTGTACCTAAAACAAAATTCAAGTACAAAATGGTACCCAAACTCATTGGGTCCAAAGTAGTTAGAACAACTACAATACATAGGACAAACTCCACATAAATATGTGCATATAAATATGAATTTGAATTTCATGCACATCTTAGCCATTTAGGATTTGATGGAGTTTATCCTATATATTGGATCAACGAAAGTAAGCATGCCAAAATATATACATAGTAAATATGCATGCACAAAACTTTCAAGAGCCAAAACAAGATACAAATTGGACAAAGAACCAATTAAACCAAGGAACCACTCACAAGAGTGAAAAGAACGAGAATTGTCCAAATTATATCAAGACCCAAATCAACACATGATTGAGGAAACCAAAATAGAGAAGATACAAAAAAACATAAAAGAGTGAACAAACCCTCTACACTTTTCATGATAGCACACAAAGTACCAAGACGAAAAGTGTTTGTCTTCCAAAGAGACAAGTCATTGGGATAACAAACAAATTTAAAGACAACAAGTGTTCAAACGCATATAGGATAGTTCTTCCAATAATAGTGCATTATTTATGATCTTGCATTTGAATACAAAATGCACACAATGGAATCATTACTCTCCATATATATTATTCAAACACTAGTCATGTTTAAATAAAATCAATTAGATTCAATACCAATTTAAAGAATGGTGATCTACTCAAAGTAGGATAGCTTCCCCAAGAATAGTGCAACCCAAAGAAGTATGACTTTGAACACAAGTGCACAAGTATGGGATCATTGCTTTTCCTAACTCAAGAAAGCATAAAACAAATTTTGAGTAGAGCAAGGAAGACACAAAGGAGTTTGAACCAAACAAAATCCTTGGCAAGAAAGAATGCAATTTTTAGAGCAATGGCCAAAGTAAATATGATCAATAAACTTACCACAAATTATTATAACTTGTCAAAGACAAGATATGTATGGAGATTATTTCTCGGTGGTAGATTGGTTCACAATCATATTCACAAAACATAAGCATGTGGAAAAAGATAGGAATAAGAAAACATGCTTAGATAGAGATTCTTGAAGGCTTCAAATAAAAACCGAAAAGCAAGGCAACAAGAAACTCTCTTACAAACAAGATACCAAAGAAGAGAGACACAAGATATTTTAAGTAAATATGGAACTTGTTTGAGCAACATGCCACTTAGGAACAAGATAACTAACAATATCAACTCTAGGTGGCAATACCTCACATGTTCACATTTTCTAGGCTTGTAATATGCACATAGCTTATTACTCCCCCATAATGTGATAATCCATTTTTTTAACAAGAGGCAAAGAAAGTAAATTCAACTAGAGAAAGTTAATGGACATTTAGAAATGAATTTCTCATGAGAATGACATACCACATAGAGAATAGATAATATTGATATATCAACACTAAGTGGTATTCCTCATGTACACACATTTTAGGATAGTAAAGTGCAAAGCATATTACTCCCCCAAAATGGGATAGTCCATTAATCTCCCAAAGAGCCAACTACGATAAGCAATGAAAGCAATGAAGGCTCAACACAAAGAACACAAGTACATGGAGTGCAAACCAACAAACATAACTAGATTACTCAAGATAGGTAAGTAGGAAGCACAACATATACAAACACATGCTAGAAACAAAACTAACATATGCAAGGGAGCAAGCAACTTTCAATGTATATAGAATTAAATACAAGTTACCGCTTGGAGGAACATTGGGTAAGAGATATATATAATCCAAGTGACTTGGCTTGAGGAAATATAATTGATGAAGATCCCTTAATTCTTCATAAAATAGCCAAGTCTCCAATGCCCTCCATCACCACCTATTGATCAAGTTTGAGCTTGTTGGTCCCCAACCAAGTTGGGTCCTAAGAGGTTAGTCACAATAGGTTTGGCAACCCAAATGGTTCTTTTCTTGACACCACTTGGAGTACCAACATACTTGGCAAACACATTGCCCACATTATCCTTCCGAATGGAATAAGCATTATCAACAAGGATAGGGTTGGATAATGTACCATTAGTGCATGAAGAAGCAAAGTGTCCCTTCTTGCGACAAAGGTAGCAACATCGACTCTTTTCTTTCTTTTCAATAGGCTTCTCAACAAGAGGAGCATTGGCTTGAGTCTTGTTAGGAGGTGGTCGTTGTTCAACTCGTGGTTGAGCATGAGATTGAACAAGAGGCCGCTTCCCTAGTTGCTTCTCACTAAGAGGCTTCTTCTTCAAAGGGCAAGATCTAACATGGTGCCCTTGAATCTTGCACTTGAAGCAAATAATCTTGGCCGGATCTTTGACTTGTTCTTGGCCCTTCTTCTTGTCAATAATGGACTTGTTCTTGAGATAGGAGTTGAATCCAAGTCCACTCTTGTCATTGGGAAGTCTTCGCACTCTCAACATCTTGTCAAGTGTGGAACTCCCTTCATGACACTTTTCCAAATCTTTCTTCAAAGAAGTGACTTGGGCCTTGAGCTCTTTAATTTCCTCTACATGGTTAGAATCAACACAAGAGCTAGAGGAAGTAGATGCTTCATTGTTAGAGCAACAAGGCAAGGAAAGCAATTCATCACAAGATGTAGAAACATTATGGGAGGATGAATTACTAATACGAGCACAAGTCAATATAGCATTATTAGAAGATATTGTGCTAGTAACCACATGAGGCTCACAAGATGTTACCTTTGTAGTGATAGCCTCAAGAGCTAATTTTAGCTTGGTATGAGATTCTAGAAGATCCTCATGAGAGCTAGATAGCTTTTCATGACTTTCTTCCAATTTCCCATACTTGCTAGTCATTAGCTCAAGTTGAGCCCTTAGCTCAACATTCTCCTTCAAAATAGATGCTTCACAAGATGTGGAGTTAGTAGCACAAGCATCAATTGAAATAGAAGAAGATAACTTGGCAAGCTCATTATTTAACCTAGAGTTTTCTTCAATTAGATTAGCATTGCCAACAACAAATTCAACCTTTTCATTTTTAAGCACATTATATTTAGCATGGGTATGGTCACGTGCTTTAGTGAGATAGGCTATTTGTTCATTATAGAGCTCCTCGATAGATTCAAGTTTCTCCTCAAGAGTAACTCGGAGCTCATACTCTTCCTCAAGAGACATAGTGAGGGATGCCTTTTCATCGGCATCACTTCTTTCAATCTCACCTTTCTTTTCAATGATTTTAGCGCTATAAATAGCAAAAGCCAATATTTCACTAAAAGGAGTGATAGCTTTACTACCTTTAGGGAGATCAAGAAGAACCAACTCACCCTTCTCCATTAAGGAGGCTTCGTCCTCAAACTCTCCATAAAATATATCCTCATCCTCATCATCACAAGATGTAGTGGGTTCCAAAGGTGGAGATACCTTTGAATCCCTAGCCATAAGGCACATATGAGAAATGGATGGCGAAGATGAAGATTGACTTGAAGCACCAATAAGGTCCATGTCTTGTTCCACCACAATATGGGATTCCTCTACATTGTTAGTCACACAAGTACTAGAGGAAGTGGAAGCATTGTTTTTATGAAAACAAGACATAGGAAGCATATCATCATGAGATTTAGTTAAACAACTATTACATGATATGCAAGGACTATCAATACTAGCATGTATGGAACTTTGAGTGCTAGAAGATATTAAGTCCAAAGATAGATAATTGCAATGGGATAGAGATGAGGTATAGTCAATAGCAAATTCACTATCCACAAAGCAATTCCTATCACCACTCACCATATCATTACCTTGTGACAAATCACATGTTGGTGGAGTGGAGAAAGATGTGAACTTATCACGGCCGGAAGTGGATGGAGAACAATCATCCTCAATAATATTGGACACATCATATATATCTTGAAGTTTTGTCCATAGCTCATGAGCGTTCCGAAAAGGCATGATTGATTGAATAACTACATCGCTCAAAATACACAAGAGACCATTAGATACAAGAGTATCGAGATAAGAATTTTCCTCATCCTCTAAAGATAAATCTTGAGAATTCTTTGGAGGAGGAAAATCCATATCTACAATTCTCTTAACATACTTTGGACCCATGTCCTCAAGAAAATTAAGAATGCGAAATTTCCAAGCATCATAATTTCTACCATAGAATATAAAAGCGGGATCATGTTCTATTTCTCTAAACGACATCGTACTCTCTAGGATGTAAAGCCTAATAAAGAGAGACGAGGCTCTGATACCAATTGAACGGACAACGACGTCGCCTAGAGGGGGGGGGGGGTGAATAGGCGATTAAAACTTTTCCGGTTAATGCTTGCTAAATGCGGAAATAAACTAGGTGTTTAAATTAACAAGCATACAACCTAAATATTCTAGGATAAACTAGATGAACCAACAACTTATTCTAAGCAATACAAGTAACAAGGTGATAGCAAGATATATAACTTCAAGCTCGAAGGCTATCACAATGTAAATTGCATAAGTAAAAAGCTCGGGTATAGAAATAACCGAGGCACACGGAGACGATGATGTATTCCCGAGTTCCTCCCACAAAGGGGAGTACGTCTCGTTGGAGGGGTGTGAGCTCGCCACGAAGGCCTACTCAACGCCACAAAGGCCTCACCCTATTCTCCGATGAACCCCGCCACAAAGGCCTAGTTCACCTTCCACTATTGGCAACCTTCAAACCCGAGGCACGCATCCACAACTCAATTGGAGGCTCTCGGTGTCACCACAATCTTGGGGCACGCATCCACAACTCAATTGGAGGCTCCCAAGAACACCACAAGTCGTCTAGGGTCCAAGACCCAAGAGTAACAAGCTCACAAACTTTCAACTTCCACGAATCCTCGTGGAGAGAGCAAACCGATGCAACCGATGCAAATGGCAAGAGCACAAGTGCTCAAATCCTTCACTCTCAAATTCCAACAAAGCAACAAATGCTTATGGGGGAATAAGAGAGGAAGAACAATGGAGGAGAAACACCAAGAACTCCAAGATCAAGATCTACTAAGTTTCCCTCACTAAGAAGGAAGATGGATTGGTGGAAATGTGGATCTAGATCTCCTCTACCTTCTCCCTCAAAGATATGCAAGAATCATAGGAGGGATTGGGAGAGGGGCAAGCTTTCCAAGGTCAACAATGGTGGGAGAGAAGGGGAAAAACGTGCTTGGAAGACTTGGGGACCAATGGGGAAGAAAGCCCCCTTAAATAGGTCCCCACAAGAACTAGCCGTTGTGCAGGAATTTTGGGACCGGAATATCCGGTCCGAAGTGAATAATCCGGATCAAATAATCCGGTTCACTCCAGAACGAAAACTGGTCTGAAATCCGTCGAAACCGGAATATCCGGTATGCCCCGAAAAATCCGGTTTCCAATAATCCGGTTCATGTCAGTACCGAAAAATGGCTCAACTAGAAACTTCATAACTTTTGCGTCCGGACTCCGTTTTTGATGATCTTTGGCTCGTTGAGTTCGTAATGAAAAACTCTACAAGATCATGCAGAGAAACATCACTGCCCAACAATGGAAACTAAAACCAAATATAGAAAGGTTTAACCTCTCTAAAAGGAACAACCGGTAAAACTTCCAACACGAAAACTCACATAACTTTTGCGAATGAATTCCGAATTAGGTGAGTCCAAATGCATTGGAAAGATAACAACAAGGAGTATCCAAATAAAAGGTGAAAACATTGATACCTCAAAGTATGGAGAAGTTACCACACATGGAAGGTGTGGGAACATTCTCAAAGACGAACGGAATATTTTCACCACCGAAAACGCAACAAAGTTTTCTTACGAAATCCGTTTTCGAGAAACCAAGTCTTGTCATGAAGATCACGACAAGCACTAAAACCCAAAGGATACAAAAGCCAAATAAGAACCAAGAAAGATTATATGCAAAGTATGCAAAGGTTTGAGCTCTCCATAACGATTCGATCGAGTTACTCACTTGAGAGCCCCTCTTGATAGTACGACTATCTATCCTATAACCCGGTCTCCCAAAGACACGAGACCGGTAAAATAGAAAACCTATCAAGATTATACCTTTGCCTTGAGCATTCCACTTGAGCTAGATGATGACGATCTTGACTCTCTCAAGTTGGATCTTCTTTCTTGATTGCGCTTGCTAGCACAAACTCCGCTTCATGAAGACTTGCAAGTTGCTCCCCCATACACCATTATGGGAGAGACTAGCTCCCCCATACACCATTATGGGAGAGACCCTTCGGCAAATCTTCACAAGGCCACAATCTCCAAAAGGGTGGCAAGCATCAAGCATAGGATATCTTCTAGATGCTTCACTTGAGCTTCCACGTCAAGCTAGATGACGAACACCACTTGACGACGACAAAGACCATGGTCTATATGAAATCTTCCTTTTGGTTCATTCCCATGGAAAGATATCTAACCACACATAGAGATGCGACACACACATAACATGGGTTAGTTCACAAAGCTATATTGACAAATGCTTACCATACCATGAGATACACAATCCCACTTGGTACAACTTGTAGCTTTGTGTGTTGATCGCTTGCTTGATCAACCTTGTATCTTTGCTTCTCACTTCTAAAGATGATGTCTTGAAGATGATAATGAAAGATCACCTAATCCTTTTCTTCAATACATACTAGCAATAAGCTCAACTCAAACCATGACCATTCTTCATATAAATCCTTGAATGTAACAATGGCCATCAAGGAAGCTAATAGAGTTCAACACATGAACTCCATTATTTCCTATGAACAAGATCTACAAAGATAACTCAATGCAAACATTAGTCCATAAGGATTGTCATTAATTACCAAAACCACATATGGGGGAACCATGCACTTTCAGTTGAGAGCTTCAAATTCAATAACTCACATATGACCCAATTGTCGCTTTCAGAATCTATGATAGACATGTTGCCATGTCTTTGGATTTTTTTTTTGCAGCATTATAGGTATTACCGCATCGGGGACAACGAGGAAGATTCAAGAAAGGCATGCTGATTTGATGGAGCTTTACCACGGAATTACCAATGATGATGACTGCATAGCTCAGGGCGACAAGATAACAAATATTCAACTCCTCGCTATTAGATATTTCGCTTACTACCTTGCTACTAGTGTTCTTGCTAGGGAAAACACTAGTAATATTTCAAATTACCATCTTGCTACTGCATTGACTAGTAGCGATAAGTATAACCTTGGTTCATTCATTGCTCGCCGCTTAGCCACTAAGGGACCCATTTATGAGGGTATTATTGCTATGCGTGTTTTGACTGCTCTAGGTCTCTCTGTTGCTCCACATGATGTTTTATTAGCTCCACAGAGACTTGACCTTGCTGCCATGAAGGCTCACCACTTTGTTACTGCAAACTCTATTGCTGGACATCTAGTATATAGAGTTTTATTTACTGACGGTGACGAGAGGGAAATTCTCTTGCCACATCCTGTTTTGTTTGATATTAGCAGGACGCCATGGTCGCATTCAAAGTAGGAGTTGGATGAGCGGCTGTGCTTGCTTGAATTCCATGAGCAGCACGACCCCGAGCATCAGATGGGGCAGAACGCGCCCTCTGAGGACTACACTATGAAGTACACCGGGGCGTCCTCGAGCTCATATCAGGAGGATGGCTCATCCTCGGCACACTATGGGGGCGCCACTTCATGGACTCTTGGGATTGATCTCCACTTAAGCCAAAATCCTAAGCTTGGGGGGAGGTATGACGACATCACGCTCATCTATATATCACGTTTCTGTCGGTTCTTTGTATATCCATGTTTTTGTTTCTTTCTCTTCTTTTTGTTTTGTTTTTGTTCTTGCTTTCCAAAACACAAAAAGATCAAAAATATTTCTGTTGTTTCTCTTCTTTTGTTTTTTTGTTGCTTTGCTTTACTTTCTCATTTCGGTTTAATATTCAAAAATCCAAAAATATTTTGCTTTGTTTGCTTATTTCCTTATGTTCTTGTTTTAAATTCGAAAACCCAAAAATATTTGTTGTTTGTTCTTTGGTTTTGTAAAGTTTGCTGCAGATTTCAGTAGTCCTCCATGACTCCATTGGAGCTTGGTTATCATTCTATATTATTCCATCCACATGAGTGGAGAGCAATAATGACGATTTACGATAATTCCAGTTATGGTTAGAGGCTGGTATGAACTCTATTTGTTTTCATTTTTGTACATATACTCATCCATGTGGACATGCTTAGTTTGTTCGTGTAAGGTGTATGTTATTTAATCGATTCTTAGTAGTTCGTGCTCTCTCATGTTTTAGTTCCAACTTACTAATATTAGATAGCATGTCGTATAAATGTTTTCCTGCATTGTTTTATTCGTAGAAGGGTATGACATTGTGGTATATCCCTCTGAATGTTTCGCTTGAATCGACTCGGCACATGCTCACGCATGCATAAGACTGAAAACAAAAGTCAATTAAGCCTCGATGATTTATTTTTCCTCAGAGTATTTGTATCACTTTTATGTCCACGTTAATTTTATTTTGTCGTAAGCATGATTATGACAGTTGTTGCTCTCTTGATTGTCGCTCCCAATCTATTTCTAGCCTTCACCTGTACTGAGTATGAGCTCTACTCGTGCATCCAACTCCCAAAAAACAAAGTTTCCAAATGTGTCCACCATACCTACCTATATGTGGTATTTCACCGCCACTCCAAGTAAATTTCTCATGTGCTACCTTTAAAACCTTCAAAAATTATTCATGTTTTGTGTCCTTGTTTTAGCTCATGAGGACGTAAATAGAGAATATTTATCTCACTTGTTGATTAGACTTTGCACACCTCGACTAGTGGCTTTATCCGCTTATCCAAATGATAGAAGAGCTGGCAGCGGGGTGTCCAACCCCAAAATTGGTTAGTATAACTTCCTTTTACTATTTTTGCCCCTGATTTATCAGTCAAAGCATAATTGTGTAAACAAAAAAGAAGAGGGATGACCTTCTATACCAGATGCGTCCTTCAATGGGAGCCGCTCTTGCAAGGTCTAGTTGGCTTGTGACGTACTGTATTGTCTGTTTACCATTCGTTGATATAAGCATACACCTATCTACAATTTTTTTTTCAATACCTCTGTTTATAAAACAAAAAGCTCTAGCACATGAGTTAATCCCTGCTTCCCTCTGCGAAGGGCCCTTTCTTTTACTTTTATCCTGAGTCTTCACCTTCTCACTTTATGCACTTTCTTGAGAGCATAGCTGTCATTCTTAGTATAATGTGGTTGTCCCAGGACACGGTTAATTGTGGTATAACTTTGATGCTTGTACCTTTGATATATTTACTTCTAGTCTTCACTTGAACTTCATAGGTGCCCTGGCATTTATGTTTTGCTCCATTATTAAGGGCAAGCGAGTACACTTTATCATACCCTATTTTGAACATTGCAATCCTGCAGATTGATATATTTCATGTTGTTTATTATTAGTGTGTTGGTATCTCTTCATGGTTTGCATAACTATTAGGTGACTTTATCTTGCATACTTCTTATTATGAATTGCCTAAGCACTTGATCACATAGTGAGAATATTTACATCATATGAAACAAATGTGTTCGTAAAAGTCCTTTTACCGCATTCAGTTGTCACTGAATTGCTTGAGAACAAGCAATAAGCTAAGCTTGGGGGAGTTCATACGTCCAAAACGTATCTCCTTTTCCGAACACTATTGTTTGCTTCTAAACTTGTGAGTTTTAGATACAAATAACACGGACTAACACTGTTTTCACCAGAATTACCTTGTTGTCTCGTTTTGTGCGGAGAAATCAACTTTCAGGAAATTGCCCGGAAAAGATCCCGAAATCCTTATTTTACCCGAAGACCCCCGGAGCCAAAAGAAGAGCCGGAGGGGGGCAAGGAGGGGCCCACACCATGCCTAGGTGCGCCCCCTAGGCCGCGCCTACAGGTGGTGTGGTGGCCCCAGGCACCCCCTAGGGCTCCCCTTTCGACTACTTATGCCCCGTAACCCTAAAACACCAGGGGTTTTGTCATATTCCAGAAAAACACATCAGAGCACCATCGCCACCTTGAAACTCAATTTGGGGATCAGAAGTTCCTGTTCTGGCGCCCTATCGGGAGGATTCAAAGGAGATCATCGCCATCGTCACCTCCACTACTTCTCCATCAACCATCCATGATTTCCCCATCCATGTGTGAGTAATCCTCGTTGTAGGCTGAGAGGGATGGAAGTGATCGGATGATATCGATCATGTAATAATGCCACATTGTTAGGGCATAGTGCCTAGTATCCGTTGTTAGTGCTTTATATCGTTGTGGCAACTTGTTATGCTTAATTCTTGTCACTAGGGCCCGGGTGCCATGATCTAAGATTTGAACATGTTATTGTTTCATGAGTATAATTATCTTTCTTGTTCGTATCTGCAAGTTGTTTACACACATTGTTGTCCGGAACCCGAGGCCCCAAAGTGACAGAAACTGGGACAACCGGAGAGGATGGTTGTGATGTGAGGATCACATGTGTTCATAGAGTGTTAATGCTTTGATCCTACGATTTATTAAAAGGGGCACCTTAATTACCAGTAGTTTCCCTTGAGGCCCCGTTGCAAACGGGCCGGTAGGACAAAAGATATTGTGCAAGTTTCTCATTGCGAGCACATATGACTATATTGGAACACATGTCTATGGTTTGCCTAGAACTTGGATGCTTTATTATTATCTATCTGCAACGCTCATGTTTTGATTATTATATGAATTATCTTATCCATGCAACGCCCGTTCATCAATCCCTATGCCTACAGTACGTTAATCCTGCTGTTTCCCGCAATTGATATTGCTGTTACTATTTTACTCCTACTGTTATTTTACTACTACTGCTGCTATAAAACTGTTAGCACTAATAAATTGTTGCGAGAAAATATACTTTTAGGTGCAGCTGAACTGACAACTCATCTGTTAAGGCTTATAAAAATTATTTGGCTCCCCTTGTGTCGAATCAATAATTTTGGGTTTTACTTCACCCGAAGACTTTGCGATCCCCTATACTTGTTGGTCATCACCGATAAATTAAACAGGGCGGGTATGGGGGACGCGGACCCGTCCCCGAACCTGGCGGGTGCCATCCGGAACGGGAATCATGTCGACGGGGGCTCCCAGCTGGTCCCGTGGATCACCGGGCGTGAAATGAATGCCAGCATTAGCGTCATAGGCCTCCTAGCAGAGGAATTCGAGCAACGGAGTCAGGTCTTTGCTGACGACGCCAAGTTCTTGGTTGTGGTCAAGTCTAGGCAGACAGATGCCAGCCTGAACCCAAACTTGGAGCTCCGTAGGCTGAAGCAGAACTTCGATTCGTCGAAGAAGGATTTTAGTTCTCGCATATGGGAGGCGAAGGTGATCTTGAACAAGCTCACGACTGGAAGCAGATGGGGAATGAATCTTCTTCTAACTCCGCGAAGAAAAAGTGGCGGGGCATACTGAACACCACCAAGATTTTGAGAATTTATGTATAATGTAGACGTGCTGACATTTTACACGTTAGTTCTAGTCCTAGAGCTATGTGAGTGCTGCGGAAGTCCAATGTTTTGGACTGGATATGTGATTCGTGAAGGGCGAGTTGTATAGTACTTCCACGGTGGGTCCTATTTGTAGAGCCCAAGATGTGATGTAATTACTTGCTAAGGTATATACTACTTAAAGGAGGGAGATTGGGAATTTCTCAACGCTTTTCTCTTTGTCATTTTCTCTGTTGTATATGTATATTTTGGTGACGCTAAGTTTAACTATTGTAAATGACCCGTTGTGCATGCTGCACTACTGCTACAAACCTGGCTATGTGTTCAAAAGTGAGATATCATCTGAAAAACCATAGCATGCAAATTGTCTTGCAACCTCATAAGCTCGCACTGAAAATTGCAAGCCCGAATTTCCTTTTCCCAGAAAGAAATCCACATTTTGTTCACACCAATACACAGACATAAGGAAAAATATAGGGGTAGAACAGAGTGACGCGGGTTTGGTGAGGGCTCATGGTTCCTATATTATCCTTAGTTCCTTAGAGAAAAGCTAACGGCCTCGATCAAATGGGACACATTTTGTGTCCGAATTTTGTCTGTTTGGGTTCGTCCGTGGACTGAAAATGGTCCGTACATTGAATCTGAGAGGGATACATCCCAACGTCTGTAGGCTAAAATGGACCAGTTTGCAATTTGGTCCCTTTTTATTTATTTATATCTCTTTGCAAACCGAATAGTTCAATAATGTAAATAAATTGTTTTACAAAACAAGTTCAAAATTCAAATAAGCATGATAGAGAGAAAATGTCTACTGGTTTCCTTGGTGGTTCCACATATGCTCAACTAAATCTTATTGAAATGAGTTGTGGGTGTCAGCATCACTGATCTCATGCTGCACGTGCATACACTCCTGAAATGTGGACAATCTAGGCATTAGCGCAATCAATTTACCCTGAAATTCCTAGCCTTGGTCACATAAATGTCGATATCATCGTGGGAGATGATCCAAAGTACCACAGGATAAACATGGAAACAATGAATAACGAGGGATAACAAAGATCGATTGCAAGAAAACACAGGTCGTTGCTATACTTTTCTCTGGCTCGACAAACAACCGGAAAAGTGGCGGGAACACGCTAGGGCATCGAGGTCAACGCAACGGCAGCACCTTCGCAGATCTCCTAGCCTGATATGGGAGGAGAGACATGTCCCATCAAACCACCCTACGTGAGAGAAGTTAGGATGAGCTGGGGCGACGCCGGCAAAGTCCTAGGAGCTCGGCGAGGATGGGCGCACGGTTGAGCACCGTCGGGGCCGACAACTGTGTCGTTGTGGACGGTCTGCCAAAGGGCGGCGAAGAGGTCAGGGATGATGGTGTTTCAAGGGGCAGCCGAGGGATGCGGTCGACAAGTTAGGGCGGGAGCGGCGCCTGTGGCGTGTTGACTGGGCGATGGAAGGGGACAATTTCCTTCCGACGATAGCGCCAGAGAGGGACAATTTGCGTCCGATGACCACCCCAAACGTGGACCAATATTGGGCCATGTTTGGGGCAAAGTAGGGATGTCACCCCTGTCCGTTTGGGGTGGACCGTTGGGATGAGGGTTTCCACCAACTATGTCCGCGGACCAAAATGGGCCAAATTGTTTGATTTACTCGGGGTCGTTGGGTTTGCTCTTACCATTTAGAAATGTTCATGATTATTAATCCCCCATTCCATATTAGTCGACGCTTAAATGGATGTATCTAACACTAAATACATCTAGATACATTTGTTCTATTCGCTCCCTTAATTAAGGCACATTGCCTGGCATAGCGATTAAGGAGAAGGAGGTAGCTAGAAAACTTCCTATCCAACCCTAATTGCAACAAATTTAAACTCTCCGGAGTCACCGGGAGCAAACCCAACATGGTCATTATCGTTGTTTCGTAACTACCTAGTAAATATATATTTAGGTAGGACTTGTGACCACGATCAAATGGGTCAATAGATACGTAAGTATAGGGTTGAAAACGGCCAGATTTTTTTTGTCAATTTCCGCATTAAATGAAACAAAGAGCAAAAATGGAAACGAAAACAATATTTTGCAAAAACAAAAACGGAAATATAGAATTCTAAATCTGAAATGACAAAGAGAATGAGAGAGCATATTCTGTAGGAAACAGGAATGAAATGGAAATTCTGAAAAAACGAATAAGGAAGTTTTCGCATACACAACCTAGGTTGACCCGCATACACCATAGCACCGCCTTGACCATTCTTCCTTTCCCAACGCCATACTGTTCCGCGCTCTGCACCTGATCGGTGAGTATACTATGTACATACCTATATATCGAAATGTCAAAGTACTACGCGTGGATCAAGTTTCTTCAGCCATTACAATGTCGTAAACTGCCATTATTTTGACAAATGTTTGGTTCCGTATCGTATCCGTATCATATCCGTTTCGTATTATTTTTCGGTTATTTTCGCATCCATGTTCTTTTGCGTGGTTTTCGAGTTTGTTTCGAATTCCGCTGAGAAAAACGGAAACGAAAACGATAAAGAATGTTTCCATCTGTTTCCGTTTTGTTTCTAGCCTTCTGTAAGGATATATATATATAGGTTCATGTCGTGAGATTATCTCCGGTAACATACCTACTCTTTTGTATGCTATACATTCCGATGTGTGAGACACTCAAAATATATGAAATTCTTGGGTTGGCGGTGCAGCCGGCTATGTTTCCCTCCTCTATGGAGAAGAAGATCTTAGAGCATCTCCAACGGTGCTCCAATAGCGCTCCCAATGGGGCTATTGGGTGTGTCAGCATGAAATAAGCCCTCAGTGGAGCTCCCAATAGTGGTAAAGTTGTTGAAAGGGTCCAATACCGCGCTCGGCAACCCTGTTTCGACCATGTTCTATAGGGAGGGAAGTGTGAGTGTTGGCAACTATGGCAACTTCTGCCACGATGGATCCTGACTGAGGGACCCGGTCTGTCAGGACCAAATTCCGGACAACCTAATTTATCAAGGGCGAGGACGGCAGGTCTTGTGCTTAATTTCGCAGCAGTTCCCTTGACAAGCGGGACGCATCGCGCCTTGGCTTCCGCGATGCACGTCACCGGCATAAGGATGCCTTGGAACCCGCGTTCGTATAATGGGTGTCTTCCCGCGCTACACCTCCTCGACATTGTCTTTATATGTCGCGGCCTCATCGGCCATTCATGTTAGATATATTCCCTAGAGATAATAATATTCAGTTATTATTCTATCTCAAAGTTCGGAATTAAGTTTATGTTATCATGCTACAACCGCTATATCACTTGAAAATTGAGTTTTCAAAGGAAAATCTTTGTGCGGGTGTGATGACACAATCAAACAAGAGTTCCTAATATTGTCTCTAAGATTAGCTTATGGTTTGTGAGATGATCATGTTTTTATGATCATGGAGTTAGTTAAAGTCTAACAAAACATGAGAATTTATTGATAGGGTAACAATAGTACTGAACCGACCCAAGTATATGACCTTGCTAAAAGAGACTAAACAATTGCAATATATTCAGCAAAGTACATATGAAGTTGTTATTGACTATAATTCCTATACTATGAGAATATGTAGTGATCGCTCATTGGGAGACCCCAAGCGGAAGGTATGATGTAGTCTAGCGGAATCCGCCTGGTTAAGGAACTAGGGTTTATCGAACCAGTAGGACTTTGTAGTCTTCGAGAAGTTTGTTTGTTTTCTGGAGCGTCAACAAACGTGGAACCTGCACACAAACACAAACTCTCTCTTGCCCCAAATTTCCGGAAGGTTTCCAATCTTCCGGTCTTGCTGAAAACTAAAGAATTAAACGTATAGAGTCTTGAAAATTAATAAACATAAGAATGCAACAGCAAGGAAATAATTATGGAAGTGCTTAAAAGAAGGTTGCAAATATGAGGAAAATAGGACCGGGGGCCATAGGTTCACTTGTGGTGTCTCTCAAAAAAAAACATGTTGGGTGAACAAACTACAGTTGGGAAATTGACAAATCATGAACGTATAACAATACTATTATGACGAGATATAGTTCACGGGTTCTAACATTGTAGGCATTACGTCAAGGCATATGGACCACACTCCAGCATCATCCATATCTAAAAGTCCACATCAATAAAGCTATCCAGGTATTAAGTTGCAACAATAAAGTGATTGATTTGTGTGCAACAAACAAATGCATTAAGAACAAGTACGTAAGGTAAGAACCACTATTTTTTTCCTAGTAGCAACATCACATCCCTCATCCGTCACGTTTCTGTCACTCGATCATAGATGTAAGGAAGGCATGAACCTACCATCTAGCATATAAACCCTCTCTTGAGCTGAAAACAACTACATGGCCAAGGTAATCATAAACACCGGAGAGCATTGCAAGAAAAGATTAAAACTCTCTACGAATATTAGTGAACCATCTCATATTTACATGAACAAAATAATCATAATCTCATGGTTTATCGGAACCCAAAAAACTCAACAAGCACAATTACATAACAGTGGTCTCGATCATGTGAGGCAGCTCACGAGACTCTAAACATGGAGGCACAGGGGAGAGAACAACCATCTAGCTACTGCTATGTACCCGTAGTCCCGAGACGATCTACTCACGCATATGTCCGGAGGCGATCATGGCGATGTAGAGGCCTCCGATGAAGATTTCCCTCCCCGGAAGGGTGCCGAAGCAGGACTCTAGAATCCCAGATTGGACTTTCGAGGTGATAGTGCCTCTATGTATGTTTCATGGACAATAATTATGTTCCCAAAAATTTTAGGGTCAAGGGAAATTTATGGGCGAAGAGGCGGCGTGAGGCGGTGGCCAGGGTGACCAGGGGCCCACCAGGCCGGCCTAGGATGGGGTCGCGCCTGACACCCTCTGAGGGCCTCTGTATCCTTTCCGGCTCTTCTTTGGACTCTGTTTTTGTCCCAGGTAAAAAATGTTCTCCGTGGATTTCCAGCCCTTTCCGAAAATATTTCTTTAAGAACTCTTCTGAAATAGAAAAACAGCAGAAAACATCATCTGGCCTAGGGCGTCTTTTTAATAGGTTAGTTTATGAAAACATCCGGAAAACGATAGAAAACATGTGGAAAACAAAAGGTATTGGGTACAAAACAAGCATGGAGCATAAAAAATTATATATACGTTTGCAACGTATTAGCATCCCTGAGCTTAACTCCTACTTGTCCTCGAGTAGGTAGGTGATAACAAAATAATTTTTGAGGTGACATGAATACAAGACAAATCTTGATCAAAGTTATGTAAAAGCATGCTAAGCTGAGATCAAAGTACTTTAACAAAGGAATGATAAATATTATTTGAACTAATGTAAACTTAGCAACTATGTTGCACATGAAAAGTAACACAAATAAAAGACAATGAATAATAATGCATTCAAGGTGATACGTTTGTTTCAATCATAAAGAAAAACATAATAAAGAGGTATCCAGTTTGCCCTTCGTGTGGTAGCAAAACATAAATGCCAGGACACCTTCAAAGTTTAAATGGTGACTAGATACAAATAATTTGAGAGCAATCAATACCACAATCATGAATCAACCAATAATACATTTTGGGACTATGCATATTATACTCAGAATGAGAACTATGCTCTCTTAACTGGTGCATAAAGTAAGAAGATGAAGACTCGGCATAAAAGTAAAACAAAGGCCCTTCGTAGAGGAAAGGAGGGTTTACTCATGTGCTAGAGATTTTTATTTAATAAAACAGAGATATTGAAAACAATTTTGAGATAGGTGTATGTCTATGTCGACGAATGGTAATGGAAAACTTATCATAATCCATGTCAAGAAAAGTCTTTAGACTTTTGAGAGCGGTTTCCATTAGCATTTTTTCTTTTAGTTGACACTTCCGCCCACCTTTTATTTCACAAACCAGAGCTAGATGTATCCACGGGGTGCCCACCAGCACTCATCAAACCATGGGGGGTTCATTTTATTATTATTTGAGTTTATATTATTTGGCAGCAGGTCTCTGCAAATTTACATGAGCACATATTCCATACTCATTGGATCAAATAAGGTAGAATAACTTTGCTTGACATAAACAAAAACAGGAACACAAAATAGCTTAATAATTAAGATTTAACGGTAGCACACGAGAAATTTACTTGGAGTGGCAGTGAAATACCACATCTAGGTAGGTATGGTGGAAACATTTGACAAACTTTGATTTTTGGGAGTTGGATGCACAAGTAGAGGTCTTACTCAGTACATGTGATGGCTAGCAAAAGACTGGGCGCGACCAACTAAGGGAGCAATAACAACCATAATCATGCATTGCGACAAAACATCATTAATCAAAGCATGAAGTGATATTACAAGTCAAAAAATAAATGATCATCAAAGCTAGAGGTGAATTTTTTATAGTCATAACATGGAGTGAGCATGCGCCAACTCAATCCAGATAAATCATTCAAAGGAGAAATATCACAATACCATGCTTCAATATGAGAAAGCAACACATGATTTAATTTTAATGGCACATTAAACACCCTCAGCTATTTAAGACCAGTCATGATACATCATAAATAACTAAGAACACAATTTAAATAACATCTAATATGACATTAGAAAGTCCGCCACAGTCAAAACAAGCTTCCTATTGCACCACTATAAGCATGAAATAATTTACTCCTCTCCAACACAAATGAACTTATTTGAAACAACTCTAAAAATAAATAATCATCAAAGACCATAGATCTAATAATATATAACTGAAGAAAACCAACAAGATCTGAACAAAATTAGAGTGAAAACAAGACTTAAATGCAGTACTAGCAAAAACTGAACACTCGCACACCATTAAGAGTGAAAACTAGAGTGTTCTAGGATATGAAAACAGAGCGTGTCTCTCTCCAAAATAAATTATGCTATGATCCAACCATAAAATACAGCAAAAAAACAAAAACAAAAACAAAACTGAATGCAAAATAAAATGACGCTCCAAGAATAACACATATCATGTGAAGCAATAAAAATATAGTGTTTTGAAAGAAATCTGATATTTTTTTGATGAACAAGAGGATGCCTTGGGCATCCCCAAGATTTGCTGCTTGTACTTCTTGGATTTGTATTGGGGTGACATCGGCATCCCCAAGCTTGAGATTTTTTCCATCCTTCATCTCATCATATCATACTTCTCTCCCTACACCTGAAAACTTCCTCCACCTAAAACTTCTCGCGGTCTTTATTAGCAACGTAGTGCAATCAAAATAATAACTCCACTTGGTTCAGTTTCAACAAAAGTCTAACACTCAATTTAAAACATTAGATACTATCAAAACTTCCTTTAAGACTCACCCCCCCCCCAAAGAATTCCAAAAGAAAAAGATTAAGAGGCAAATGCAAATATTGACAGAAATATGTCAAAATAGAACAGTCGGTAACGATGATTTTTTTTTGAACATCTTCTGTTGCTCAAATCAAAAAGTGTGAAACTAACGAAATTTATATAACAACCTGGGGCATGTGTCTAGTTTTTTCAAATCAATCTGACATTCTTCTGACAGAAATAAATTTTTTCGTAGCACAAAAATCTGTTTCAGGACAGCAACTTTCCCAAATCGCGCTACCTCTCTATTAGAGGTTACTGTTGGCACAAAAACGAAATAAAAAGGATAAGACGTGGTTGTTACAGAGGTAATAACTTACAAGAAATAGAAAGAACAAAAGAAAACATAAGAAATCAAAAAGAAAACAAAGGAAAACAAAGTGGGATTCCTCCCACAAGCGTTTTTATTTAACGCCTTTTAGCTAGGCATGAAGAACAAATCAAGTATTATCATTCAATTTTAGAAGCTCAGCCTCATGATAGTGGCATTGAATTTTCCACACACAAGGTTCGGAATCTCCCCTCTCTTCTCTTTTAGGTTTACTATTTTCATCAAAGAGATTCTCCGGAACAACCCAACCGAAATTTTCCTCTAATGCCTTAGACATTGCTAAAAGTTTGAACATTATAGGGATGTTAATTTATTTTTCACATTCAGTTTTCCCCTCATATTTCATTCTATAAATATCTAAAATTTTCAACGTGTGATTGATGGCAAGACCGTAGCCAAACATCTTATATCGAGCAAAAACTTTTCTAACTTCTATAGCAATGTCATTAAATTTTAGGAGTAAAGCTTTCCACACAAAATATCTTTCTTTTCCTTTCTCCATGCTATCAAGTTTAACACACATTTGTTATATAATAGGATTGAGTTTGACAAACCTAGCTTCTATCATGGAAACCAAAGAAGCTATTGCAGTTTCATAGTTATGGGCAAGTTGGACTACAGGTTTATCATTAAAATCACAAAGCCCATTAACATGGTTAAAGAATTCTTCAATGTTATTTCTCCCAATAATGGATTCACTCCCTAGTTGTAGATATTTCATATCAAATTTAGGGGTATACATCTTAGCAAAACAGTAACAAAAACTAACACTAAGACGAAAACTAAATAACAAGACAAATAAAACACTAGAAACTAGAGAACTAATTTTGTTTAGGAATTTGATTAAGAGAAAACAAGACTAAAAAAAGTAAACTAATCAAGAAAAAAACAAAAGAAAGAGAGTGGAAGTGTGACACTCCCCTTGCAGCAAGCTAGAAGTCACCGGCAACGGCGCTAGAAAAAGTACTTAATGCTGGCATGATCACACGCTCGTTGGGAGACTCCAAGCGGAAGGTATGATGTAGTATAGCGGTAATTTCCCCCCAGTTAAGGAACCCGGGTTTATCGAACCAGTAGAACTTTGTAGTCTTGGAGAAGGTTGCTTGTTGTCTGGCGCGTCAACAAACGTGGAACCTGCACACAAACACAAACTCTCTTTTGCAGATATAACCGCAATGAGTATAACGACCGCACCGACCGTATACTTCAGATGTATTTCCTTTTTGAGAGCATATCTTTTTATCCTTTTCATCTTCATTGTTGATGCATCGGCCTTTATATTGTGTTCATGGAGGATAGCTGCCAAATCAAGTTCCATTTCCATCTTTTCATCCTCGATTTTCTTCATTGCTTTCTCCATCTTCCGGGTTGACTCATGTGTTAGTTCTGCTTTTATTTAAGTCTTCTTTATTGCTTCCTACATCTTCTAAGTTGACTCATGTGCTAATTCTGCTTTTATTTTGGCCTTCTTTATTGCTCCCTCCATCTTCCGGGTTGAATCGTGTGCTAATTCTGCTTTTATTTCGGCATTCTTCATCGCTTCCTCCATCTTCCGGGTGGCCACATCTGCTAGCTCTGCCATCTCTATGGGCTTCTTCATTGCTTCCTCCATCTTTCGTTCTTCTCTTTGGTCTTCCTCTTCTAGTCTCTTGTTATGTCTAAATCTTGCAGAATAAGCAATTTGGCTTCTAAGCAATGCTGACTCTGTACATCTACCGAAATACCGCATTGACACGTCAATTCCTAGAAAAAATCGCAAAACTAAAGGAGGAGGAAAAACATAAGAATTCACATTGTACTGTTTCCTCAATTGGAATAATATGATGTATATATACCTCATCCGATGACGAGCTGTTGCAGATAGCGTCTGCAGGCTTGCTGATCTTGTTTGTGTGCCAGAAAGCCATGCATTTGGAATCAACGGGGGGCGGCGGGCTGGCAACTGATCTGGCGCGTGATGTTGGAGATTAGAGGTGCCGAAGGAGAGGGACTGAGCTATTGAAACAATAATAAGCTAGGGTGATGGCATGGTTGGGTGATAGGCACGGTTTCATATGCATAGATACGATTTGATCTAGAGCACAATTTTGTGCGGGTATTGCATAAGTTTGTGCAAATATAATAGAAAATTTTGTAATATTCAATTTATCTTTGTTGTTTTATTACCAATGTCATGGTTTAGCTTTCTACAAACTTCTGACAATCTTAGGACGCTCGAGTTGCACCTAGCATATCTCGCTTGATCAGAAAACGTGCTTCAACAAATTTGGGTTGCACCATAGTTGGTATCATGTAACGGTACGTTGGAAATGGCATGTGGATTGGATCCACATGGGGAGGAGGGGGGTCATGGTTATGAATAAGTTTAGATTGAGGCTCTAGACATTTTCGTAATGTCTGTGTTTCAATCTCCCTGCAATGTCAATCTAGCAATGGGAATAAACATACCTCAAAATATGTAGGTTATGATGATAGTTGATCGTAGAACCTATAGGCACGCTAAAACCTGCAAACAAAGCGTTAGAGACGTCTAACTTGGTTTTGCAGTGTGTGCGTGTGGTTTAGTATAGCTATCTTGTTATTGTGTTTTGACATGATGGCCAATGCTAAAGGATTGTCATAGTTCCACATCGATAATCAGGCGTCCATCGCGGACCTCGGAGGAAGTACATGACAAGAGAAAGTGGTCGTTTCTATGTCGTGGAAAAGATTGAAGCAATTTTCACCGCAACGGAATTTTCTCGGATTTTCTGCTATGGTGAGAATAATAGAGATGGAGGATCCTCATTGGAGACGCGTCTAGAATCCACGAAGAACAAAGGCTATACCGAATCATATGAATTATGAATTTCTTTTGATGTTTATCCTTTGTTGTTTGCACCTTGATTGCACAATAGTTGTTTATTAGTGTGATTTCTCACTTAAAATATCAAGATTTTTTGTGTTAGCCCATACTGTAGCAACCGTCATAACAGACTTGGTTTTACGTTCATCAGTTTTATCCAAGGTTCAACATGTTCTTATTGTCTGCAAATGGGTCTTGATTGATGACTTGTATCCAAGTATCATTTCGTATATGTTGTGTCAGATGGTTGTCTTGACGTTCATACATAACTAGTTATGAGCTTGGAACACATTCATAGAAATATGAGCGAGAATCACATGGAGTAGTTGGCATAGTGGCCAAGCTTTAGGTTATGATTGGTTGAGATGCATCCATCCTTCTTGTCATGATTTATTGTGGATATTGTTTCATTGGAAGTTGATTTTGAGGAATATCAATTTCGGTGGAGCATATATTAATTTCAATATTTTTTAATTAAGTAGTGCAAATTAATTTTGAACTAAAGAGTCTAAATACACTTGTTTTATTGTAGAGATGGATCCTGTTGAAAACATACATCTGAATGAGTTGTTGGAAATAAAAAAATCAACTAAGTAAAGCGTGAACTTTTTTGAATGGTTCACGATCCGAGGGCTTTTCTCAGAAGTCTTGAGATAGAGCATAACCCCGATGATATTTGGAGTCCAAAGGAACGGGGGGAGGGAACACGGAAAATTTAAAAACTACATCATTCCCATTAAAAATTCACTACATGTAACTACAATTTTTTTTTCATAATTTTGTGATATCATTCCAGAACTTAAACTCTTTTTTTCAAGAAGTTCAGGATTAAGTCCGGAGAAAATAATTAGAAAATTCGAAATAAAAATAATAATTAGTGGAACAAGATTTCATATGTGTACGACCAGTCTGATACGAAGTCGCACAAGCGCAACATCAAAGATAAATATTGTGTATATGCTACTTATGGTTCAAAAGTGAAAGCGGTAATTATATCTACAGTCCAACAATTTTTTTTGTTCATCACAATTATGTGATTTTGTGGACCATCAATACTGAACCGAGAATATCTTTCATGGTCAAATTCTTGAGTATTTCTATCGACTGAACCTGCAGAGCAAAACTATTGAATTTTCAGTAATAAGCAATATCAAGTAGAAATTAAGTTATTTTATTTCAATTATGCTTTTATTTCACGTTTTTATCTACAATAATCACTCTACAATACCACATTATAAAATACAATACAAACATGATTTTTTGATCAAAATGGTTACATGCTCTTACCGTTCTCTTCTAGATGTAAAGAAAGTAAGCATGGAAAAATGAAATTGGTTTATTCCATCACTAATCACATTATCAAACAGACTGATGCAAGTTACGAAACAAAGCATCATTGGATGGAGTTCAGCGGGCAAGGCAGTTTTTCTCCACTACAGAATGCAAAGAGTATAATGTATAAAAACAGTTGTACCTCAAGACCGGGCCCATGGGAGTGCAGCCTGTGCGGCCGCACAGGGCCCCAAATTTTTGGGGGCCCAAAATTTTTGTACATGCCTACATAGGTATTCATCTTGGCAGGGAAAGAAAAAAGAAAAGGCCCAAATGCTTCAGAGCTTTGCACCTCCGCTGGGACCAGGTAATGGGCCGGCTTACTTCGCTCGAGCAACGCACAGACTCAGCGACTGGGTCAGGGACTCAGGGTGGGATGGATGTATCTTTGCAGCGAAGCAGCGACATTTATCTCCAAGAAAAGACCCACTAAAAATAAATAGCTCTAAGAAAAGAAAACTGGAAAGAGATCAACACATATAGGCAATTCCGTAAACTGAATCAGGTGCGTGCACTGCGTTTCTCTTTTCCACCCTAGTTGTCTGCATATTTTTAAATATAATATGACCAAATATCGATCAATATCTATAGGGATTGGTCCTTGTGATAATAATAGTTAGAAAATCTACTTGTGATAATCTTGAGGCTGCAGTTAAAAAGGATATTTTAAAATCTGATATTGACGTCAAAAGAAATCCAATATGTTTGTTAAGTTAAATTTTCTTTAAAGTTTCATGCCCAAAGAAAATACCAAACCTGTTGAAATTCTAAACTTTTTAAAGTGACATTATTGTTTTTTTAATGCAAATGTTGCATATAGAATTTAGTTAACCTTGTAACAAATGTTTTCTGAATTGAAACTATTGAAGTGTTATATGCATACTATTACCACACAACAAAAACTCAATGGTTTGGCCACAATAGCACTTGAGAGTGAAGTGTTGGATAACATTGATTTTCAATATATTATTGAATATTTCATACCTAAGAACACTAAAAAGATTATGGTGTTCAAATGAACATCATCTGTATATATACAATGGTTATGTAAATTATTATGTCATGTGCATTACAATTGTTCCTAAGTTCATTTTTTCCAAGCGAAAAAGGTCCAATTCTAGAGTTTCGCACAGGGCCCTAAATTTTGCTGGCCCGGCCCTGCCTCTCGACTGCAACAACTGTCACAGAATCGGCATCGGCATACCTCAAATAGTGGAACTACCAGCAAGTAGTGTCTGCTTAGGCAAAAGACTGTACCTCGTAGTTGTTTGAACTATCAATTGGATGGCTATCAAAAAAGGGCAAAGCTTCAAATTAGTTTCAACTAGGAACCAACTTCTGCCCAAATCTAGCAACTTCCATCGGCAATAGGCATGTACCATGGACAGAACTTGAGGTAGAGGCATCAAAGCTAGAATTCAGGCTTTGCAAAGCATGTTGTAAGCACAGTTTCATAGACATGTACTACGGATTGAACTTGAGGTGGACTCGTGCAATATCTTAGCAGCGAGAAATCAAACATGAAACATGACCATGATCTTATTTGAGATTAACTCACGATTGCTAAGAAAATGAATATCTGCCATTATTTAAATCCAAGTAAAACTTATCCATACAACTAAAGTATGATTCCTGAAGAAGATATGACTTTATCAATATATAGTATACAGTTAACTAGTTGTTCTTCATTTCAAGCCTAGAGATAGAGCCAACATATTAGGAAAACAAAAATAAGTAGAATGTACTTGTTATCACTGTGGTGAAAACATATGCAACATGGTTCTTCGTGATCAAATAAATACTTTCATGGAAAGAAACTACTCCGGTGGAAACTAATTCTTTGAGCTGTCATGCTGCATCAATTTATTAGGCTCAAATGCTAAAATTAAATGTTACCTGACTGGCTGACAAGGTCCAAGCACTAGTAGAAAACTGAGTCTAGAGACTGTTATTAGACACGGTTTTACCCATGAAAAAAAGAACATGCTCGGAAATATGACCCCTCATCCGGTTTGTGTAGATAAACCGCCTCTAAAGAAAAGTACGGATCTAATAAAACGTAATTTGTGGCAGGCCAAAATAGACCCTGATACGTCGAAAACGTATCTCCTTTTCCGAACATTTTTCCTATTGTTTGTAACACCTGTGGTGTTACCTGTTTGTTTTGTTTGCATCATATGCATCACATTGCATTGCACCATGTTTGCATCACAACTGGAAATTTCAAATCAATTAAAACTTTCACACCTTGCTCAAAATTTCCAATTTAGCAATTGCAAACTATAACAACTCCTTTGTTTTCAAATAGTTTGCAGTTGTTCTAATTCAAATTGTTTGTTAATACAAATTTCCCTGTTATTAAAAACCCTAATGGCAAATTCCAAACATTCAAATCCAATCAATCTTATTTATCATATTTTCAATATGGGTTTAAAGATTAAAATTTGGCAAACAAATTAAATCAAATAATGTTGTATAATTGCTTGTGGCTTATTAAATAAAATTTGTTTAACTCCAAATTTCCAACCAAACCCTATTTGAAAAATCACCTAACCAATTAATATCCAATTACTACTTTCAAGTTGTTGAAATTACCTTTTAACTACCTTGTTGTTGTTGTTTTGCAAAATAATAAAAATCTAACTATCAACTACACACCCCAACCTTATTTTGGAATTTCAAATAACAAAATAGAAATCAAATCAACAATTTAAATTTTGATTAACATTACTTTTATGTGCTGTTTTGCAAAATAACCAAATGTATTTATAAACTAAAAATAAAGCCCTAAAACCCCAAAATCCTTTTTCCACTTTGTGAAAGTAATGCTAACATTGCTTTCATTTTCTGTTTTGAAGTAATAAAAATATTTAATACAACAATCCCCTCCAAATTCTATTTCTTTCTCCCTCTTTTATTTTTTCCAAAATTTGTTCATATTGAAAAAACAAACAGCAAACAAAAAGAAGAGCATGGAAAAGGGCAGCCCAATTCTTTCCTCTCTCTCTGGCCCAGCCTTTTCTTTTCCTGCCCCAAGCCCACTTACCTCTGGCCCACTACCCATCTACGCTTGTCGTCTTCTACCTGGGGTACGGCCGCACGCAGAACCGTATGATCGATCCCCACCCTCCTGGATGCCATGCCGTACAAGCACCAGCTCTCTTAAGTACCTACCACCCACCTACCTCCCTAGCCTACCCTAACCCTAGTTCGCTGTCCCATCCGCCCCGCCGCCATTTTCTCCCATCTCCACCCCTCTTCCTCTGTCTGCATCTCTGCAGACCGGAGACCACCAAAACCGCCACCTTCCTCCCCTCATCGCCGTTCCCCCCGTCCACCTCGAGGAGCACCGAGGCCGGGAATGGAACCGCGGCGGTGCGGTGCGCCTCCCCGTGCCCTCGCCTCACGCTGGGAGGGATCGAGGATCCCGCGCCGTCGCCGGAGTTTCCTCCGTTTCCGCTCCTGTTCTGAACGACGACGACGACCTTCAGCAGGTAACAGCCCTGCCTATTCCTCCCTTCCCTCGATCCTTCCCTGGATGCGCACCACGCGCACGACGCACGCTGCCACGCCCCCCCACGCACGCGACGCGCTTCGAGCAGAGCAGCTCGAGTTCGCCGGTGGTGGATCCCCGTTCCTGTCTGTTTCAGAGATGGCGTTCGAGTTTCAGTTAACACCTAAAACGACGCCTTTTCTTCCGTCAGTTACCAGAACCAACGCAAGCGATGCAGTAGCGCAGTGGTTCCCTCCGTGCGCTCGCGCCGCGAGGGCAGCGGGTCGAATCCACGCGGGCGCGCAAGCCCCCCCCCTTTTTGCTCTTTTTTCCTTCCAAGCGCGCAGGCCCACCTGGCATAGACCAGCACGGCCACGCTGGCCACTGGCCCACTGCGCAGTGGCAGTGTGTAGCGTGCAGCTGCGTAACAAAAGTTTTCTGCGCATTTCCAAAATTCCAAAATTCCTTTTTAATAACAGAATTGAATAGAAACTTTGAAATTCAATATCTTTATTTTTATAAGTCCAATAAACACAAACTTTATATCTATTCTAATCCAAATTTCATAATCTTTCCAACTAGACTATTTGTGTTCTGTTTTGAATTTTCAAAATACTTTTAAATTTCAAATTTGAATAATTCAAATGCAAATTGAAATAATCCATAACTAATTCATACTGTTTTCAAATAATTCAAATAATATATGTTTTTCACACCATTTTGAATACTCTATTCAAATATAAATTTTGTTTTCTGGTTTGAATAATTTAAATTGCCTAAACAATTTAAATCTTGTTTAATTCAATTAAAACTTGTTTAATATTGTTTAATTCATAATTAAATAATCCAAAGTCCAATTTCAAAATGTGAAACATGTAATCCAACTAAAATTTGATGTCCTTTTCAAATATCAACTTTGTTATTTGTTTTGAACATTTTAAATGGTTGAAAACAACAAATACTTGTGTGTTCCCTTTAAGGCACCCAAAATTTCCCTAAGTTAACAATAAAATTCTAAATTGCTACACCCTATTTTAATTTGATTCTAATGTTGTTATTTTGCTGTTTTCCTCATCCATGCATCATGCTAATCCACTTTCACCTATTGGTTAGTTGGAAAACAATTGTTTCAACCATAATTCATGGGCTGTTCATATGCAACTCAAATTGCATATGGGTCCATTTAAATTTGTTTATCTCGTCAACTAGTTTACCTTGATGCATCTTTAAACTTGTCATGCATCCATACCTTGATCATGCTGGATCTTTTGCCGTAGTAGTAATTGTTGCATCCGGTGTTTGTTCGAGGTTCATTGCTTCTTCCCGGATAGGACGTTGAGATGATGTGAGCAGCGACAAGTTCTGCTACCTTGCGGGATCTCAGGCAAGTATACTCACTTGCTGCCAAATGGCTGCCTTTCATC
The DNA here is from genome assembly GCA_028641055.1 of Alopecurus myosuroides. Lineage (NCBI taxonomy): Eukaryota > Viridiplantae > Streptophyta > Magnoliopsida > Poales > Poaceae > Alopecurus > Alopecurus myosuroides. The sequence goes on along the minus strand of CM054061.1, from coordinate 218,911,835 downwards.
ACTTGTTACCGATTCTTTCCGTTGATTCTTTTCTGCTATCCTTAGTAGTAGTTGCTTCTGTTACGAACCCATCACATGAATCCCTTAACCTTGATATTGCCTCACTACCATACCTATAACCATTGCTTGTTGCCCGTGTCTTACTATCTTGCTTAGGGTTGTTTTGCTCGAGTCTGTTACCCGTTACTTTCTGTTATTACTCTATTATGTTCTGGGGGTTCGATGTTAATCAATCAATCATGCTAATGTTGCTATTAATAATAAATTTGATGATAAGGCACCGGCAGGAGGCCCTTTGTGGTTTTGAGGCCTGCTAGTGTCGACCCTAATAGGAAAAGGGTCTTGTCTACTGATCCATGATGAGCGCACTACCCGCATTTGGGGAGTATGGGCTCCCCCTCAGTTTGACCCGATTCGCATCTCGTCCAAATCGCCTCATTTAGTTCGGGTTTTCCATTTGCTGCATGCATGATCTTGCGAGCCCTTGGTACCCGGGTGGAACTTTCGTAGTCGGCATATAGGGGGACACGTTCTTAGAGTGCTATGAGGGTCCATTTTCTTCTGGGCTCGATTAGCCGTGCGCCCAAGGTGCTTTGGGCTTGATGCGAAGAAGGGTTGGATTGTGTTGAGTGCCCCGCTTGGTGGAGTGGCCGCTCCATCTGGCGGGATATTCATGAGTGTACGGCTAAATTGGTGCAACCCTGCAGGGATAATCTTCTCGAGAAGCCGTGTTTTCCGCGGTTATGGATTACTTGGTGAAAGTACTGGCTAACAAGTACCCAGGACAACTTAAACATAATGATCAACCATGATATACCCACTGATTAACAACTTGACTAGTAACAGGTTTATTCACACAATAACTTGAATCACCTTAATACAACTGTGTGAGTTATCCTCGGATTGCTTCTTTGGCTAAAGGGGCGAGGTCCAGGATGGGTTTGTTTGGTTTTACTTTCAGTTGGTTACAATCCTCGATCTTATCCCCTTTCTGTTAGTTGGAAGTTGTAGTATTTCTCTCTGTAGTTGGTTAGTGCAGCCTGTTGTCGCTTATTTGCAATAACCCCTTCCTTTCCGTTGATCCTAAAGTATTTGTATCTTGTGATGACTGGCTACGCCGGTAAATTGTGAGTATGGGTTGTTATCCCCCTTGCCAGTACTTAACCGTACTGACCCACGAATCTCTTTCGTGGCTGCAAATTCCAACTTGCAGTCAACAGGTTTGAAGTCTGACGACGTTAGCTTGGGAATCCCTCCGGCTTGGCCTGGGCAGGGATTGGACGCCTTCGGTTATCTTCAGGACTCTTAGTCCAATTTGGCTCTTGTCCGTAGACGGACGTTTGCTTCTTCCGCTGTTATTTGGATCTTTGTATTGTATCAGTTGTAAGCCCTGGCTCGTTTGAGTCATCTTGTACCTATCTGTTTCTGTTGTAATTGTGGAATATTCGTGAACTATTGTAATGTTATCATAAATGGCAACCTGGAATCGGTTATTATGTGGATTTTGGCGGGAATGCTGAAATCTGCATAGTGCCCGATCTCGGGGCGTCACAAATGGTATCAGAGCCTTGGTTCCGATTCCCGAGATTGTTTCGATACGAATGGTTATCGAAGCAACGGGTCCGCAAAGCCTGTAGGTTAACCTCGCTAACGGTCGTTGTTTCTAGAGTGTCAAAAACTATTCCTGCTAAACTATTTTGGAAAAACATCTCAATAGGTTTCTTGTTTTCTCCTTATCCATATTCTATTTCCCCTCCCATCTTATTTGTTTTGGAGTCTACTCTCGTACTCAATCCTTCAAATTGTTAGGATCCTACGTGGGTGGACGTTTTCTGAGCCCTTAACCTAATAGGTTCGATCATCGGAAGATTCCTGGTGGAATAATATCGTCATCACTCCCAGCAAGAAGCCCTTGTTAGTGGTGTCGAGGAGATCAACTGGAAGCACGAAGAATCGATAGTCGAACTTCTTTCCCCTCCCGGGTTAGCAGGTGGATTGCGAGGGCGCAATCCCTTGTTAGTGGTGTCGTCTGTAACACCTGTGGTGTTACCTGTTTGTTTTGTTTGCATCATATGCATCACATTGCATTGCACCATATTTGCATCACAACTGGAAATTTCAAATCAATTAAAACTTTCACACCTTGCTCAAAATTTCCAATTTAGCAATTGCAAACTATAACAACTCCTTTGTTTTCAAATAGTTTGCAGTTGTTCTAATTCAAATTGTTTGTTAATACAAATTTCCCTGTTATTAAAAACCCTAATGGCAAATTCCAAACATTCAAATCCAATCAATCTTATTTATCATATTTTCAATATGGGTTTAAAGATTAAAATTTGGCAAACAAATTAAATCAAATAATGTTGTATAATTGCTTGTGGCTTATTAAATAAAATTTGTTTAACTCCAAATTTCCAACCAAACCCTATTTGAAAAATCACCTAACCAATTAATATCCAATTACTACTTTCAAGTTGTTGAAATTACCTTTTAACTACCTTGTTGTTGTTGTTTTGCAAAATAATAAAAATCTAACTATCAACTACACACCCCAACCTTATTTTGGAATTTCAAATAACAAAATAGAAATCAAATCAACAATTTAAATTTTGATTAACATTACTTTTATGTGCTGTTTTGCAAAATAACCAAATGTATTTATAAACTAAAAATAAAGCCCTAAAACCCCAAAATCCTTTTTCCACTTTGTGAAAGTAATGCTAACATTGCTTTCATTTTCTGTTTTGAAGTAATAAAAATATTTAATACAACAATCCCCTCCAAATTCTATTTCTTTCTCCCTCTTTTATTTTTTCCAAAATTTGTTCATATTGAAAAAACAAACAGCAAACAAAAAGAAGAGCATGGAAAAGGGCAGCCCAATTCTTTCCTCTCTCTCTGGCCCAGCCTTTTCTTTTCCTGCCCCAAGCCCACTTACCTCTGGCCCACTACCCATCTACGCTTGTCGTCTTCTACCTGGGGTACGGCCGCACGCAGAACCGTATGATCGATCCCCACCCTCCTGGATGCCATGCCGTACAAGCACCAGCTCTCTTAAGTACCTACCACCCACCTACCTCCCTAGCCTACCCTAACCCTAGTTCGCTGTCCCATCCGCCCCGCCGCCATTTTCTCCCATCTCCACCCCTCTTCCTCTGTCTGCATCTCTGCAGACCGGAGACCACCGAAACCGCCACCTTCCTCCCCTCATCGCCGTTCCCCCCGTCCACCTCGAGGAGCACCGAGGCCGGGAATGGAACCGCGGCGGTGCGGTGCGCCTCCCCGTGCCCTCGCCTCACGCTGGGAGGGATCGAGGATCCCGCGCCGTCGCCGGAGTTTCCTCCGTTTCCGCTCCTGTTCTGAACGACGACGACGACCTTCAGCAGGTAACAGCCCTGCCTATTCCTCCCTTCCCTCGATCCTTCCCTGGATGCGCACCACGCGCACGACGCACGCTGCCGCGCCCCCCCCCCCCCCCCCCCCCGCACGCACGCGACGCGCTTCGAGCAGAGCAGCTCGAGTTCGCCGGTGGTGGATCCCCGTTCCTGTCTGTTTCAGAGATGGCGTTCGAGTTTCAGTTAACACCTAAAACGACGCCTTTTCTTCCGTCAGTTACCAGAACCAACGCAAGCGATGCAGTAGCGCAGTGGTTCCCTCCGTGCGCTCGCGCCGCGAGGGCAGCGGGTCGAATCCCCGCGGGCGCGCAAGCCCCCCCCCTTTTTGCTCTTTTTTCCTTCCAAGCGCGCAGGCCCACCTGGCATAGACCAGCACGGCCACGCTGGCCACTGGCCCACTGCGCAGTGGCAGTGTGTAGCGTGCAGCTGCGTAACAAAAGTTTTCTGCGCATTTCCAAAATTCCAAAATTCCTTTTTAATAACAGAATTGAATAGAAACTTTGAAATTCAATATCTTTATTTTTATAAGTCCAATAAACACAAACTTTATATCTATTCTAATCCAAATTTCATAATCTTTCCAACTAGACTATTTGTGTTCTGTTTTGAATTTTCAAAATACTTTTAAATTTCAAATTTGAATAATTCAAATGCAAATTGAAATAATCCATAACTAATTCATACTGTTTTCAAATAATTCAAATAATATATGTTTTTCACACCATTTTGAATACTCTATTCAAATATAAATTTTGTTTTCTGGTTTGAATAATTTAAATTGCCTAAACAATTTAAATCTTGTTTAATTCAATTAAAACTTGTTTAATATTGTTTAATTCATAATTAAATAATCCAAAGTCCAATTTCAAAATGTGAAACATGTAATCCAACTAAAATTTGATGTCCTTTTCAAATATCAACTTTGTTATTTGTTTTGAACATTTTAAATGGTTGAAAACAACAAATACTTGTGTGTTCCCTTTAAGGCACCCAAAATTTCCCTAAGTTAACAATAAAATTCTAAATTGCTACACCCTATTTTAATTTGATTCTAATGTTGTTATTTTGCTGTTTTCCTCATCCATGCATCATGCTAATCCACTTTCACCTATTGGTTAGTTGGAAAACAATTGTTTCAACCATAATTCATGGGCTGTTCATATGCAACTCAAATTGCATATGGGTCCATTTAAATTTGTTTATCTCGTCAACTAGTTTACCTTGATGCATCTTTAAACTTGTCATGCATCCATACCTTGATCATGCTGGATCTTTTGCCGTAGTAGTAATTGTTGCATCCGGTGTTTGTTCGAGGTTCATTGCTTCTTCCCGGATAGGACGTTGAGATGATGTGAGCAGCGACAAGTTCTGCTACCTTGCGGGATCTCAGGCAAGTATACTCACTTGCTGCCAAATGGCTGCCTTTCATCACTTGTTACCGATTCTTTCCGTTGATTCTTTTCTGCTATCCTTAGTAGTAGTTGTTTCTGTTACGAACCCATCACATGAATCCCTTAACCTTGATATTGCCTCACTACCATACCTATAACCATTGCTTGTTGCCCGTGTCTTACTATCTTGCTTAGGGTTGTTTTGCTCGAGTCTGTTACCCGTTACTTTCTGTTATTACTCTATTATGTTCTGGGGGTTCGATGTTAATCAATCAATCATGCTAATGTTGCTATTAATAATAAATTTGATGATAAGGCACCGGCAGGAGGCCCTTTGTGGTTTTGAGGCCTGCTAGTGTCGACCCTAATAGGAAAAGGGTCTTGTCTACTGATCCATGATGAGCGCACTACCCGCATTTGGGGAGTATGGGCTCCCCCTCAGTTTGACCCGATTCGCATCTCGTCCAAATCGCCTCATTTAGTTCGGGTTTTCCATTTGCTGCATGCATGATCTTGCGAGCCCTTGGTACCCGGGTGGAACTTTCGTAGTCGGCATATAGGGGGACACGTTCTTAGAGTGCTATGAGGGTCCATTTTCTTCTGGGCTCGATTAGCCGTGCGCCCAAGGTGCTTTGGGCTTGATGCGAAGAAGGGTTGGATTGTGTTGAGTGCCCCGCTTGGTGGAGTGGCCGCTCCATCTGGCGGGATATTCATGAGTGTACGGCTAAATTGGTGCAACCCTGCAGGGATAATCTTCTCGAGAAGCCGTGTTTTCCGCGGTTATGGATTACTTGGTGAAAGTACTGGCTAACAAGTACCCAGGACAACTTAAACATAATGATCAACCATGATATACCCACTGATTAACAACTTGACTAGTAACAGGTTTATTCACACAATAACTTGAATCACCTTAATACAACTGTGTGAGTTATCCTCGGATTGCTTCTTTGGCTAAAGGGGCGAGGTCCAGGATGGGTTTGTTTGGTTTTACTTTCAGTTGGTTACAATCCTCGATCTTATCCCCTTTCTGTTAGTTGGAAGTTGTAGTATTTCTCTCTGTAGTTGGTTAGTGCAGCCTGTTGTCGCTTATTTGCAATAACCCCTTCCTTTCCGTTGATCCTAAAGTATTTGTATCTTGTGATGACTGGCTACGCCGGTAAATTGTGAGTATGGGTTGTTATCCCCCTTGCCAGTACTTAACCGTACTGACCCACGAATCTCTTTCGTGGCTGCAAATTCCAACTTGCAGTCAACAGGTTTGAAGTCTGACGACGTTAGCTTGGGAATCCCTCCGGCTTGGCCTGGGCAGGGATTGGACGCCTTCGGTTATCTTCAGGACTCTTAGTCCAATTTGGCTCTTGTCCGTAGACGGACGTTTGCTTCTTCCGCTGTTATTTGGATCTTTGTATTGTATCAGTTGTAAGCCCTGGCTCGTTTGAGTCATCTTGTACCTATCTGTTTCTGTTGTAATTGTGGAATATTCGTGAACTATTGTAATGTTATCATAAATGGCAACCTGGAATCGGTTATTATGTGGATTTTGGCGGGAATGCTGAAATCTGCATAGTGCCCGATCTCGGGGCGTCACATTGTTTTCCTATAAACTTGTGTGTTTTGAATACAACTAACACGGACTAACACAGTTTTGAGAAGAATTACTTTGGTGTCTCGTTTTTGTGCAGAAAAATCAACTTTCGGGAAATTGCCCAGAAAAGACCCCATTGGCCCTAAAACACGAGAAGACTCCGGGAGCCAGAAGGACACCCGAAGAGGGGCCAGGAGGTGGCCAAACCACCCCCCAGCGCCCCCAGGCCGCGCCACCAGGTGGTGTTGGCCACTCCCACACACCCTCGATCTCCCCTTTCGACTACAAATAGCCTTCAACCCTAAAACACGAGGGGGTTCGATAGTTTTCCAGAAAGAAGTCCGTAGCTCCGCCGCCACCCCGAACCTCGATTCGGGGATCAGAAGTTCCTGTTCTGGCACCCTGCCGGGATGGGGAATTGGAGGAGATCATCGCCATCGTCATCACCAACGCCTCTCCATCGACCATCCATGTTTCCCCCATCCATGTGTGATTAATTCCCCCGTTGTAGGCTGAAGGGGATGGTAGGGATTGGATGAGATTGTTCATGTAATAATGCCGTGATTGTTAGGGAATAGTGCCTAGTATCTTCTATTAGTGCTATTGACATTGTTGCAACTTGTTATGCTTAATGCTTTCCACTTTGGGCCCGAGTGCCATGATCTCAAATCTAAACATGTTATTGAATCACGATGATAATTATTGTTTCTTGATCATACCTGCAAGTTGTTTACACATATCGTTGTCCGGAACTTGAGGCCCCGAAGTGACAGAAATTGGGACAACCGGAGGGGATAGCTGTGATGTGAGGATCACTGTGTTCACGGAGTGTTAATGCTTTGCTCCGGTGTTCTATTAAAAGGGACACCTTAATTACCAGTAGTTCCCTTCAGGCCCCGCTGAAAACGGGCTGGTAGGACAAAAGATGTTGTGCAAGTTCTCATTGCGAGCACGTACGACTATTTACTGAACACATGCCTATGGTTACTTAGTGCTTGGATGGTTTATCTTATTTATATGCAATGCCCATGTCTTGATTATTATATGAACTATCATATCCATGCAACGCCCGTTCATCTATCCCTATGCGAGTACAGTATTTAATCTCGTTGTTTACTTCAAACACTACTGCTACTGTTTTCATCTCACTGCTGCTATTATTTCACTACTGCTGCTACTATAAAATTGTTACTATTGATAAACTACCGCGAACAAAAGTACTTTCAGGTGCAGGTGAATTGACAACTCATTTGTTAAGGATCAAAAATATTGTTTGGCTCCCCTTGTGTCGAATCAATAAATTTGGGTTTTATTTCCATCGAAGACTGTTGCGATCCCCTATACTTGTGGGTCATCAAGACTATTTTCTGGCGCCGTTGCCGGGGAGCATAACTTTATTTGCGAGTTCATCGGAGGGTACTATTATCTACTGACAATCATTCATCATGTCTAAGACTCGTGATGGAAAGTTTCCTATATTACCATCCACTACAAGAAGAGGTAAAACTCTGAACACCTCTATTGCTCTTGATTCACTGTCTCTTATGAGTAAGGTGCTTACACCACCACATGCTGCACATGCTACTTCTGCTGAATCTGTAAATACTTCTGATACTTTTGATGATGCTTCTACTGTGCTTGATGAGAGTGGTTCTCTCGGTCCTTTCTTAGATGCTACTATTGCTAAAGCTAAAAATATTGCAAACGCTGAAAATCCTGATAAAAATCCTGTTACTCCTGCTGTTTCACCTGAGCTTATAGAGAATCCTAGTGATGATTTTGATGATTCCTATATTGAACTTAATGATGATCTTATTGATGAAATACATGCTATGAAGGATGAAGATGTTGTTATGAGTCTTATTGAAAGTCGTGTTGTTAAATATAAATTATCTCCTGATGCTAAGTTTGCCACCTCTCCTATTAATATTAGGGATAAGGATTATGATTTCTCTCTCGATTTATCTTATATATCTATTGTTGAGAAAGAACCTTTTTGTGGTACAGAAAATGAAAGTGATATGAAACATATGAATGAGCTCTCCTCTTTGAGTAGTTTATTCTCTGATGATCTTAAGAAACGTAGCTACTTTGTTGCTAAAATATCCCCTTTCTCATTAAAAGATGGAGCTAAAACTTGGTTTAATAATTTGTCTCCGGGATCTATTGATAGTCCTATTGGTTTGGTTAATGTTTTATTTCAGAGATATTTTCCTGCTAGTGCTCACATGCTGCTTTACAAAATATATTTAATTTCAACCAATTAGAAGGAGAGAAATTGCCGGTATCTTGAGCAAGGTTCTGCTCTTTAGTTAGGGATACACCTGGGCATAAGCTAGAAAATAATAATCTTCTTGATATATTCTATAATGGACTAACTGTTGAATCTAGGACATACCTGGATTGTTGTGCTGATTGTGTTTTCAGGCAAAGAACTCCAGAAGAAGCTGAGGAATTAATGGCTAAAATAAGCCAAAATCATGATGATTGGACTATGGTTGAGCCTGAGCCGACCCCTACTCGAATATCAACACCAACACCCAAGAAGAGGGGAATGATTAAATTAAATGATGAAGTGATGAGAGAAGCCAAGAAATCTCTTAAAGAGACGGGTATTAAATCTGAAGATGTGAAGAATCTTCCACCTATAGAATAATTATGTAAGCCAATCCCTCACTCATCCACCATTGAGGTACAATCTCTCCAATATTTTGATAGTAGAGATATTCCCTATAATAAACCTCCTGATCAATGTTTAGATGAATTTGATAATTATGTCATCAAGCAAGATAATTTTAATATGAGAGTGCAAAATCACCTAATGGAAAATTCTAGAGCTATTGATAATTTGCATGGTATTATAGAAAGAACCTCTAATGGTGTCAAAATGTTTGTTAAACATTTTCAAATGGTTCAAACTCAAATTGATCAACTTGCTAAAGTGCAAAAGGATTTGCTAGTTAATGCTTCTAAAGAAAAACATGCTTATGAAATAAGAACTAGAAGTGGTATTGCTACACAAGATCCTTTATATCCCGAGTGACATCCTAAAAGAATTGAACAAGATTCTCAGCAAACTAATAATATTGTTATTCATACTAAGAAGAAAAATAAGAAGAAACAGAAAACTGATGTAGAATCCTCTGAACTTGCTAAAGATCCTAATAGTATATCTATCTCTGATGCTAAAACTGAAAGTGGTAATGAAAAGAATGATGCTTCTGATAAAAAAGAACATTTAGCTGAACCTGAAAAGCAAACTAAATATGCAAAGTATACTAAGGAGGACTTCATTTCTAATAAACATGGTAATGAGAGAGAACCTTGGGTACAAAAACCAATGCCTTTTCCTAATAAGAAACACAAATCTAAGGAATAAGAACACTATAACAAGTTTTGTGAACGGATGAAACCTTTGTTGTCGAGACATCGTAGTAGTTTTCATAGACGGGGGTGCCATGAGACTACGGTAGAGACGTGGGGTAACGGGATAGCGTAGTAACACAGTACACGGGATTTTACCCAGGTTCGGTACGTCGCGACAGTACGGCGTACCTACTCCTGCACTTCTCACTAATTGGGACTAAAGCCCGTTTATCAGGGTTACAATGTGACGATGTAGATCTAGCTTCTCGGCGAGGATGAGCTTCTTGGCGAGTTGCGTAGAGCTTGAACTTGTGTCTAACTTCACTCACTTTTTTAATCTATCTCCCGTCCGGCTTTATATAATAGCCGGATTAGGGCTTACAGAATAAGAAACCTAGAAGACTACGTTTAACTTGTAACTTGGAAAGCAAGGAATCCGTCTTCTCCTCCAAGCCAGATCACGCGGGCCGTGATCCGGGTTCTTCTAGAATCCGGCTTCTGCGCGTCGGACTACTGGGCCGCCCAATGGACCTAAGCCCATTACCATGTAGGCCACCCTGGTAGTCCGGCCCTTTGTCTACCATCTTCTATACCCCTATTCAGTATATATCCGACAGTAGCCCCCAGGAAGGATCAAAACTCTGATTCTCCGTCTTTTGTCAAATACATTTTGTCCGGGAAATCTTGATTCAGCAGTCTTGATTCTTTCTACTTTCCTTTTGAAGGAGATGGTAACATAAAACTCGGAACTATGAAAATCCGGCTTTTCTTCTCGCGATCCTTCGCGGAAAAGGAACTTCTAACGTCAGCGTCTTAAACATGCTGACGCAAGCGTCGCTTGGTTCCACGCGGGAAACCCCTCAGCGTATCTCTGACAGATTCTCACGGGAAACGAGGAGATAGCCATCATTCCCCTGCCGTTTTATTTCCCGTATTTTCCGGCGAGCGACACGCGTCGAGCATCCAACGGTCGAAAGAGCCGTTGGCACGTATCTAAACGGGTTTCTGTCTATAAATAGCCATCATCGTCCTCATCAGAGACTTTCTTCACTCCCCTCACTGTCCACGCCATTGCTGCGAACGCGAGCTCGAGAGCAAGCCCTGTCCCAACGCACGCATCCTTCGTACGCCGAACGCAAAGCGCCACCAAAAGATGGCCTCCTCGCCGCCGTCACCGACCCGCGCCGCCATCGACGAGCTCGTCAGCGATCTGGATCCGCAGCCGGGATCGCAGAAGCACACCGGCGGCGAGCCGGAGAAGACTACGGCCTCCGCGGCGGGCGGGGAGAACTCTTCCACCGCGGACGTTGCGTCATCAAGTGCCGCGACAACCCCACCGTTTGCACCCGAAACGGTGGAGGAAAAGATCGAGCTCCTCGGCGACGAACTTGCCGCCGCGGAGGCCGCCGCCGCCGCCACCGCCGGAGCGGACGAGGAAGCTGAATCTGCAGGCAACTGGATTGCCTGCAGTATTCCTCCGGCTCTCCTTCCAAACTTGGAAAAGGAGGGCCTGGTACTTAAGAAGAAATGGCGGCTTCCGGAGGAAGAGACCGAGCCAACGCCGCAGAACGGCGAAAGGGTACTTCTCACTTCCCACCTCTTGCGAGGTATGGGGCTTCCGCCTTCTTCTTTCTTCCTCCAAGTTCTTTCTCATTATAACATCCAGCCCCACAATCTTCCCCCCAATTCCATTCTATACATGGCCGGCTTTCAGGCCTTGTTTGAAGGCTACTTAGGGCTAGAACCTAGGTTAGACTTCTGGATGTACTGCTTTGGAGTTAAGCGGAACTCTTCGGAGGGCGCACTCCCAACTTGCGGGACCATATCCTTCACTCTTCGGAGATTCCGAGAGGATTGGTTCCCCAAGATCAAAACCTCAGAATCCGTAAAATTTTGGACGGGTTCTTTCTTCTATCATCCCGACGTGCCTTTTCCTAAAAAGGCCGTCGGGGTTCCACCTTTTGTGAATTCTGCCGCCGTTCCCCAGGACAACTGGGGAACAGAAGCCGTCCAAGTTCTGCCGCCAGATCTGTTAAGGATCAAGAGGCGCATCGCCAAGCTCACCTCCATGGATCCGCCTCTAACCAGCATGGACACGGTTCTATGCTGGCTGATTAGGCGGATCCAGCCACTAGCCAACCACAGCGGCCGTCTCCTGTGCGAATACACGGGAGTCAAGGATCCAATGCGGACATCCGCCAAAGATTGGCCCGCAAAGGAACTTAGGCGGCGCATCAATCAGTTGGTCGCATCGCGCGACCAATACACAGAGAGTCGGCCTATGTACACGGCCGAAAATCCGGTTTCCAAGGTAATTTTTCAGTCATTTGGGTACAGTTACAATTCTCGGATAATCTACCTTCTAATTCTGATTGGTTCTTCCGACAGCTTGCGGATCTTCCAGACTCGGAGTTAGCCTCCGAGGCCGAGCTGGATGCGCTGCGCACCGCCGCTACAGGTGGACGCAAGCGCAAGAAAATAACTTCCTCGGAAGAAATTATCGATCTTGACGGAATCCCCGTCGCCACTTCCAGGTTATTTTCTTCTGGATTTTTCTTTTATGGGAACTTTTTTCATCCATCTCCGGTGTTTTAACCTTTTCCGGGTTTTTATGTTTTTAGCCTGCCACCTTCCACCCTGAAGCCGAAGAAGCTGAAGAAACACAAGGTTTCTTCCAGCCGAGGCAGCCAACCTTCTCCCGCCGTCGCCCCGGACACGCCAAGCACAATGGCGGAAGAGCCTACTGCAACCCCCACCACCAAGCCCCCAGAGCCCAGCCAGCCCATTGTGTCCGACACGGACACGAGGGAAAGGGCGGCTCCAGAGGTGGGAAAATTACCTCGGACTTTCGACGAGGAAATTCCCACCTTTGACAAGGATTTCAAAGCTATCAATGACGGCTTGGACGCAGCCGGGAATCTCTTCGCGGAATACGCGAAAGAGTTCAAAGAAAACTTGGCAGGTTTGCAGCGCATGAGCCAGGTATATAACTCTAGCCCCCAAGCATTAATTAAAATGCGTGCTTTTTGCTTTGATGCTTTTTGTACTCATTCTTCTCCTTTATATGTTTCAGCAAACCTCCGAAGCCATCAACAGGGAAGTTTTTAAGAAGCTTACCATCAAGAATAAAGAAGTTAGAAGTCTTCTCTCTATTCTTGAAGAAAGGGAAGCAGAGCTGGAATCAGCTAAGCTCGCACTGTCGGAAACACAAGGTAAACATTTTCCTTCTGAAATTTCCGATTCAATTATTTGCCTAAGTTTTTTCCGAGGAGCTGGCTAACTCGGATTTTTCCCTTGCTTTTCAGCTGCATTAGCTCAGGCTAAACAAGCAGCAGAAGATTCTGGCAATGCCGAAATTCTCCGCAAGGAGAATGTTGAGCTTCACAAGAACCTTGTGAAAGCACAACAAGACTTGGAAGCCAGTAATCTGGCCCTTGGAGTTTCTAATTCCAAGGCTTCCGAGCAGGCGGAGAAGGACAAATCCACCATTCAGGATTTGACCGACGCTCTAAACCTTCGCCTGGAGGAAGTTTCCGAGATCGACAAGCTCATCGGTAAATTTCTGACTCATTTATCATCTTTCCATGTTTTACTTTTCTCTGTTTTTCCGTCTAACCCTTTTGGGTGTGTTATTGGAAAAACCAGGAGATACCCCAGATGGCACTCAGGTTGCAGGCATCCGAGCTTTCGGGGAGACATGGACTTTGATGAAGGCTGCTGCAACGCAGCTGGTAGACAAGTTTCTTCCCGAAACATCTGGGGAGTGCTCGGAGGTTGAAAAACTTCCGGGTGCCATCATGGAGGTGGCGGAGTCTAAGGAATCTCTCCTTCGCTCCGCTGCACGGGGTGGTGCGCGCATGGCTCTTGGCCTCATGCTATTAAATTGCTTCCTTATGCAAAATATATGAAAGATATTGTCTCTAACAAAAGGAATATTCCTAATGAGGAAATCTCCACTATGCTTGCTAATTTCTCTTTTAATGGCAAGGTGTCTGAGAAGCTTGGAGATCCTGGCATACCAACTATTCTCTGTTCTATTAAAAATAATTATGTTAGAACTGCTTTGTGTGATTTAGGAGATGGAGTTAGTGTCATGCCTTTTACTCTCTATAAAAGACTCCTCCTATAAAAGTTGATACCAACAGATATATCTTTGCAAATGGCTGATAAATCTACTGCTATTCCTGTGGGTATATGTGAGGATGTTCCTTTTCAAGTTGCTAATAATTGTCTGATATTAACTGACTTTGTTGTGTTGGAAATGCCTGGAGATGATAATATGTCTATTATTCTTGGGAGACCTTTTCTTAATACTACAGGGGCTGTTATTGATTGCAATCAAGGAAAAGTTACTTTTAATGTTAATGATAAAGAGCACACTGTTTATTTCCCCAAGAAGATTGATAGAAAATATGGTCTAAATTCCATTGAAAATATTGAGACCATCATGATTGGAGAATTTTATTGTCCTATTCCAAAGCCACCTAAAGATTATGAAATTATTATGATTGGACTATGTCTATCAAGGTTGAGGTAACATGAGTATTTAGTGAGAAACAAAGTTCTGTTTCATATAAAATTATTTTGGTAGCAAGACTTGATCACCCTTGTTAACAAAATGATTTTAAATGAAGTGGGCAATGTTTTCACCTTTCCCATTATATTTTCACCATGTTTACTTCTTTTATCACATTTCTACTTGAGTACAATCATGTTTTCCACCATCCTTATGCATGTTTTCTTGATGTTTTCACCCTCATTACTGAGGTTATGCATGTTTTCACCACCCATACTTTTGTTTTCACCACTACCACCTTTGTTTTATTTGGATATTCTTTCATTAGAGTGTCATAGAACCTATGTAGTGATGGTTTTGGTTTTGTTTTCCACATGTTCACTTTCGTTTTCCTGGTTTTTATTAATTATTAAAATTCTGGAAATACCTAAAAAATAAAGTTTCTCAAAAAATTCCAGAAAAATTATAATAAATTTTTACGTAAAAAATGAGGCAGAAAGCCACCTGGGAGGACCCAGGGGGACCCACTAGTCAGGCACACCACAGGGTGGTACAGTCAGCCCCCTGGTGGCGCCAACACATGGTGTGCCCCCTGGCCCTCGACTAACTCTCTCCACTGCCAAAATCTTCTCTCTCACCTCCCAAACTGAAAATATTTCCTGGAACCCGTGTTGTTCTTGTTCTTCCTCTGGATTTTCGATCTCCTTCTTCAGCCCATCATTTGTGCTGATATTTGGTGTGTTTGATCTCCGGTATGTGACTCCTCTGATGATCCAAGTAGAATTTTGTTTAGTGAAGTATTTCTTGAGTATTTTAGTACTGTAGGTGACAACTTATGTGAGTTTTCATGCTTGATTTGAGTAGAAACAATGTAGTTTTGATGTATGTTTAGCTCTCATATAAGTCTCTATGGTAGTTTCCACCTTATAGTTGCTTGAAATTAATTTTTGTGATGATTGTTGAAAAATTTCAGAGATGGAGCACAATGTTCATCAACTAAACCAGCATGAGTTGGAGTTGCATGAGGTCACGCTCGTGCACCACGAAGAGAGAGTGTTCCCATCAATTTATCCGTGTCAGGAATTCATGAGGATTACGGAAATTTCGCAGGATTTCAACACTCTTGTGCATAATGCAGGCTTGGACCGTTTCATTGAGGATGAGCCTATCCAATATGTGAAAATAACTATGTCTGTGGTGCAGGATTTTCGTTTTAAATGGTCCTCAACTAACCCAATGGTCCAATATAAAATTTACAATAAAGCTGTAAACTTGTCTTTCAGTGATTTTTGTGCAGCTATCAAGGTACCAGAGTGGGGTTCTTGTGAGAAGATAAAAGGGCAGCCTAAAGCATTGCTGGAATTATATGAGGAGATTTGCCAAGGAAGAAGCTTCATAGGGGAGAGTGGTAAAATTCGAGAAATTCAACTCCCTAGCATTCAATACTTTGCCTATTTTATTTCTAAATGTGTGTTAGCTAGAAAAACCGCCAACAAGCTATCTATCTATGATTTGGCGTTTATTGCAGCTGCCTTAAGATGTAATAGGTCTTATAATTTTGGCGCTTTGATTGCTTACCGTCTCTCACATAACCGTGAGAAGGGCGGAGTTTGTGTAGGTCTTATTGCCTCGCGCTTGCTAGCTTTGCATGGTTTGGAGCCACACCCTCTAGACCTGCAGTTTCCTATAAAGAGGCTTGATCTTGTTTCCATGATTTAACATAAGTTTCTTTCTACCCATGCTCACTTACATAATCTATCTTTTGAATTAACTTTCTCCAAACGATCCGGGTGGAGAGTTACTAAAACTGTTAGGTAAGTACTTTTGGCCGCACCTCTTTTGTTTAATCTAAATAACAGGTAAGGATGGAAGCTTTCTAAGAGTGAGCTGGACACATACCTTGAGCATTACCCCCAGCAAGGGGAGGATGCCGACGAGGGGGGTGATGGTGATTTCGTCCAGCCCTATGACACCACGAGGATCCCATACCAGCACCCCGGTTATGACTATGCGCCAGCTGCTTCATCTTCCTTTTGGGCGCCCGAGTACGACCACGCGAGGGACGACCCACCATAGTGGTGATATTTCCCTTGCTTCGATTGATCTCCACTTAGGCCAAAAGCCTAAGCTTTGGGGGATGTATACCGACATCACGCTCATTTATATATCATGTTCAGTCGGTTCTTTGTATATCCATGTTTTCTTTTCTCTTGTTTCTTTTGTTTCTTTCGTTGGTTTTCATTTTCTTTGTTTCTTTCATTTCTCTTTGTTTTATTGTTCCGTTCTTGTTTTCCAAAACGCAAAAAGACCAAAAATATTTTTGTTGTTTCTCTCCATTTGTTTCTTTAGTTGGTTTGCTTTAAGTTGCAGTTTAATATTCAAAAATCAAAACAATATTTTTCCTTGTTTGCTTGTTCTCTTTCTGTTCTTGTTTTAATTGAAAAACCCAAAAATATTTATTGTTCTTCTTTGGTTTTGTAAAGTTTGCTGCATATTTCAATAGTCGTCAGTGACTCCATTGGAGTTTGGTTTTCATTATATATTATTCGAGCCACAAGTGAAGAGCAATAATGGCGATCTATGACAATTCAAGTTGTGGTGAGAGGCCGGTATGAACTCTATTTGCTTTCATTTTTGTACATATATCCATCTATGTGACCATGCTTAGTTTGTTCGTATAAGATATATGTGACTTAATGGCTGCTTAATAGTGCGTGCTCTCTCATGTTTTGTTCGAATTTATTAATGGTAAATGACCTGTGATATAAATATTTGTTCGCATTGTTCTATTCGTAGAAGGGTATGACATTGTGGTAGCCTCCTCTGACTATTTCATTTGAATTGACTTGGCACATGCTCACACATGCTAAGACTGAAAACAAAAAGTCAATAAGTCTCGATGATTTATATTTCCTCAGAGTTCTAGTATCAATTTTATGCCTCAGTTAATTTTACTTTGTCGCAAACATGATTATGATAGTTGTTGCTCTCTTGATTGTCACTCCCTGTCTATTGCTAGCCTTCACCTGTACTGAGTATGAGCTCTACTCGTGCATCCAACTCGCAAAAACCAAAGTTTGTCAAATGTGTCCACCTTACCTACCTATATGTGGTATTAACCGCCACTCCAAGTGAATTGCTCATGTGCTACCTTTAAAACCTGCTAAAAATTATTCCTCTTTTGTGCCCCTATTTTAGCTCATGAGGACGTAAATAGATAATCTTTATCTCACTTGTTGATTGGATTTCACACCCTGGACTAGTGGCTTCATCCTCTTATCCAAATGATAGAAGAGTTGGCAGCGGGGTGCCCACCCTCAAATTAATACGCACAAAATCTCTTCACTATTTTTGCCCCTGATTTATCAGTCAAAGCATAATTGTGTAAACAAAAGAGAAAGAGGGATGACCTTCTACCCAGATGCATCCTTCATATGGGAGCCGCTCTTGTGAATCCAGTTGGCTTGTGACGTACTGTATTGTCTGTTTACCATTCGTTGACATAAGCATACACCTCTCTCAAAATGTTTTCAATACCTCTGTTTAATAAAATAAAAAGCTCTAGCACATGAGTGATCCATGCTTCCCTCTGCGAAGTGAGTTTCTTTTACTTTTATGTTGAGTCTCCACCATATTCTTTGAGCACTTTCTTGAGAGCACAATGGTCATTCTTAGTGTGATGTGTTTGTCCCAAAGCACGGTTGATTGTGGTATAATTTTGACACTTGTATCTTTGATATCTTTACTTCTAGTTTTCCCTTGAAATTCAGAGGTGCCCAGGCATTTATGTTTTTCCTCACACATAAGAGCAAGCGAGATACCACTTTATTAGATCCTATTATGAATATTAAAATCTTGCAAATAGTTATGCTTCATGTTGTTTATTATTAATATGTTGTTATCTCTTCATGGTTTGCATAGCTATTAAGTGACAGTATCTTGCATGTATCTTATCATGAGCATAATTAAGTATTTGATCATATAGTGAGTATATTTACATCATATGAAACAAATGTGTTTGTAAAAGTCTTTTATCGCACTCAGTTGTCACAGAATTGCTTGAAAACAAGCAATAAGCTAAGCTTGGGGGGAGTTGATACGTCGAAAACGTATCTCCTTTTCCAAACACTTTTCCTATTGATTTCCTCTAAACTTGTGTGTTTTGAATGCAACTAACACAGACTAACGCTGTTTTCAGCAGAATTACTTTGGTGTCTCGTTTTTGTGCAGAAAAATCAACTTTCGGGAAATTGCCCAGAAAAGACCCCATTGGCCCTAAAACACCAGAAGACTCCGGGAGCCAGAAGGAGAACCGGAGAGGGGCCAAAAGGTGGCCAAACCACCCCCGGCGCCCCCTAGGCCGCGCCACCAGGTGGTGTGGGCCGCTCCCACAACCCCTTGGTCTCCCCTTTCGACTACAAATAGTCTTCAACCCTAAAACACGAGGGGGTTCGATATTTTTCCAGAAAGAAGTCCGTAGCTCCGCCGCCACCCCGAACCTCGATTCGGGGATCAGAAGTTCCTGTTCTGGCACCCTGCCGGGACGGAGAATTGGAGGAGATCATCGCCATCGTCATCACCAACGCCTCGCTATCGACCATCTATGTTTCCCCCATCCATGTGTGAGTAATTCCCCCGTTGTAGGATGAAGGGGATGGTAAGGATTGGATGAGATCGTTCATGTAATAATGCCGTGATTGTTAGGGCATAGTGCCTAGTATCTTCTATTAGTGCTATTGACGTTGTTGCAACTTGTTATGCTTAATGCTTGCCACTTTGGGCCCGAGTGCCATGATCTCAGATCTGAACATGTTATTGAATCACGATGATAATTATTGTTTCTTGATCATACCTGCAATTTGTTCACACATATCGTTGTACGGAACCCGAGGCCTCGAGGTTACAGAAATTGGGACACCCGGAGGGGATGGCTGTGATGTGAGGATCACATGTGTTCACGGAGTGTTAATGCTTTCTTCCGGTGTTTTATTAAAAGGAACACCTTAATTACCAGTAGTTCCCTTGAGGCCCGGTGAAAACGGGCTGGTAGGACAAAAGATGTTGTGCAAGTTCTCATTGCGAGCACGTACGATTATTTACTGAACACATGCCTATGGTTACTTAGTGCTTGTATGCTTTATCTTATTTATATGCAATGCCCATGTCTTGATTATTATATGAACTATCTTATCCATGCAACGCCCGTTCATCTATCCCTATGCCTACAGTATTTAATCCCGTTGTTTACTTCAAACACTATTGTTGTTGTTTTCATCTCACTGCTGCTATTATTTCGCTACTGCTGCTACTATAAAATTGTTACTATTAATAAACCACTGCGAATAAAAGTACTTTCAGGTGCAGGTGAATCGACAACTCACTTGTTAAGGCTCGCAAATATTCTTTGTCTCCCCTTGTGTCGAATAAATAAATTTGGGTTTTACTTCCCTCGAAGACTGTTGCGATCCCCTATACTTGTGGGTCATCAACCCCACCTTCCAAATTTTTTGAGGCTGCTGCGAAATATAGCCGGCTCGGCTATATGCATCATTGGAGCCGGTTTGTACTATGAACGGACTCAGAATTTTTGTGCATCGGTGAGAAATAATGACCGTCTCTGGGTGTAATATTTTTTTTTGCATCGGTGAGAAATAACGACCGTCTCTGGGTGTAATAATTTTTGAATCGTGTGCTAATTCTGCTTTTATTTCGGCCTTCTTTGTTGCTTCCTCCATCTTCCGGGTGGCCACATCTGCTAGCTCTGCCTTCTCTATGGGCTTCTTCATTGCTTCCTCCATCTTTCGTTCTTCTCTTCCAGTCTCTTGTTATGTCTAAATCTTGCAGAATAAGCAATTTGGTTTCTAAACAATGTTGATACTCCGCACATCTACCGGAATACCGCATTGACATGTCGATTCCTAGAAAAAATCTCAAAACGAAAGGAGGCGGAAAAAGCATAAGAATTCACATTGTACCGTTTCCTCAATTGAAATAATATGACGTATATATACCTCATCCAATGACGATCTGTTGCAGACAGCGTCCGCGGGCTCACTGATCTTGTTTGTGTGCCAGAAAGCCATGCATTTGGAATCGACGGGGGCGGCGGGCTAGCAACTGATCTGGTGCGTGATGTTGGAGATTAGAGGTGCCGAAGGAGAGGGACTTAATCTCCTGGACGGTTGGGGGGATAGGCACGGTTTCATATGCTCTAACGGTCAGAAAACTTAATCTCCTGGACGACCGAGTTATTACCCGGAGGGTCTAACAATGTCGATGTTTTTTCCTACAAATTATATGTACAATACCAATGTTTTGTGGTTTCGTACGATTTTTATTAACTAAGAACTACTAACTATTTGACAAATGGACCGAGGGTGGATGTACCACCACAATCGTGCATCCAAAGTCTACATGGAAGGTGTGGCGGGTTTTCTAAGAGCAGTTAAAGATGATATGTCGCGAAGGAGAGACGTATGCATTGCACATGTTTGGACTGCAAAAACTTAAAAAGTTGTACAAACAATAACGAGATCGAGAAACATTTGATCATGAGGGGATTTAAGGAGGGGTACGAATGACGTAGGAATACTTCCCGAGTCCTCCAGATGGGACTACCGGATCCGTGTTCACACTAAAACCCAGCAAGGGGAACTGCCATCCACCTTCTAGAAGGCCCAGTTGGAGCCCAACAATGCCTCCAACTTGCGGTACAAGGCAGGAAATACAACCGACGTACCCGCAACTTGTAACCTACTCGGATACGAATTCGAGACCCACCCTCCTATATAAAGGCCGGGAGAACCCCCCGGGTAGGGCTCGATTATTCCACCCACTATAGCACATCACTTGAGTTGTGCGAGATCCAATCTCTCCGCCGCAGCCGTTGTTGCACCCATTGTAATCCTCATCAATATAATCCAGACAAGGAGGAGTAAGGGTTTTACCTATATGAGGGCCCCGAACCTGGGTAAACCATGTCTCCTACCTAGCCGTCGATACCACTAGCGTGCAACCGTCTCCAATCTCTAAATTCCAGTATGTCACTCGAGGGATATGTCGGTATAGTGAACCGACATTTGGCGCCGTCTGTGGGAAGGGCACGCGCTGGATCTATGGTCTCGCCGACTTCATCCACGTCAAGTTCAAGCTCAAGCTCTGGATCTTCGACTCTGTTGAGCTCGATTTGCTTCGGGTCCTTCAACTTCACGCCGCACACGTCGGCTTTCAGCCCGATGTTCAGAGATTTTCAAGGACGCATGAATCAGGCGTTCGGTGACTTCCGGTTCCACGCTAACAAGGAGGATATCCTACGCTTCCTCGACTCCCCCTCGCCGACGGAATCGGAATCTGCATAGGTAGCAAGCGGGAGACTCCGACGCTGCCGCCTGTCAACTCCGGCTACAACTGAAAATCGAGTACGGCATCGATCCACTATAACAACCTCGACTTCCACTCGGTAGAGGTAGAAGAATATGTCGATCTCGACATTGATGATCGCTTCGATCTAGAGATTCGAGAGCCTCGCTTATCGCACGTATGCATGGCCGTACCAACCGAGGCACTGAACGGAGGACGCTCAGCATCACTCAAGAAGCGCGGGACATGGCGTACGAATCTTCATTATACTTCACGACAATTGTCAACGGCAAACATATTCTCCTGTTGTGGTGTTTGTAAGTATTAAATCATGCTCTCTTTGCGTGCGTCGTATCTTCATACATAGATCTTGGCGTTTACGTAAGGAAAAAGTTTAAATTCCTGCATGTAGCCCAACAATGAAACATGGGCAGAGTCGTGCTCCGTGGCTGTGTGTTGGATCGAGACGATCAACGCGGACGATGAGGGGCCGGTGCTGACCGGAGAGGTCGAGGTCAAGGAGGAGAACCATGAGGATGGAGGTGACGAGGGGCCGGTGCTGATCGGAGAGGTCGAGGTCAAGGAGGAGAACCATGAGGACGGGCCGACCGAGGACGACGCTGGTGAGGTCCACCTCGACGCGATGTATGACTAATTCTACGACACTAATTAGGCTCAAGTTTAGTTTAGTTTTAGTTTTGTTTGATTTTTTTTTAAATATCGGAATGAAATTCCGTTGTTTTAGTTCAATATTTTTTGACAAAAAAATATTGGGGGTGCCAGCGGGGGGAGGGACTCCTAGTAGAGCGACAACATGTGCCGACACTCCGAATAGCACGTGTTCGACGCACTTGACGATCGTTGTATTGGGAGCGCCAATGCAGTGCTCTTCGTGTACTTAGTGTACGAAGGAGTAGTTTTCGGCGATTTGATTTGAGAAGTGGGCAAAGGCAGTAGGCGACGTTAAAATTGAAATTGAAACGGAGAGGGGCAACATCGCTGTGAATGAGGGGAAAACGGAGAAAATTGTAGTGAACACCACTCTTTGTGGCATTCGTTGCACAAAACATATAAACAAAATCTCTTTTGCAGCAAACAACGTATTTTTGTCTAATTAGTTGTATTTAGTCCAAATATACAAATTAGTCTTGTTTTGGGTTAATTTTTGCAGCTAACGACCGGCTTTGTGTTAGTTGTTGCACCCAACATGAAAAAATGTATCTTTTGCAACCGCACCACATTTTCCGGTTAATTACTTGCAGCAAACCATTTGATCTTAGTGATAGGATCTATGACATGATTGGTGCAATATATTTCACAAAGTATGATGTTTGCTGCAAGAAAATATGTAAAATATTAAGATTAAAGTTTTTTATTTGGGTTAGGTGTAACTAGTTAGACAAAAAAACAAATGTGTGCTATATTGCAAAAGATATTTCTGTGTTCTCTGCAACAAGTGCACAAAGGCTGTTAGCTAGAAGGAAATAAAAATGTATTAAACTTTGTAAAGAAAAGTATTAATCATTTTTCTTTGGTTAGGTGCAATTAATTAGGAAAAAAATGTGATGGTTACAGAGAAAGTTTTATTTATTGGTTTTATTTATCTTTATTTATTTATTTGTTCTGAGCCACAAATGCCACAAAAGTGGGGGTGTTAATTGCAATTTTCTCGGGGGAAACGCAGTGTGGCCAAAGCTGGCCAAATGGGCCCGTGCCAGCGTGCCGGCCCGCGAGCACGGCGGCACGGCCCGCCGTGGGCCTGGCACGACACGTGGCTTGGCGGGCCGTGCTCGGCCCGTGGCCCGCCGTGGGCCGTGCTGGGCCTGCAGGCCAAGCCCGCGTGCCGGTACGGGCACGACCCGTTTAACCGGCCAGGCACGCGAAGGCCCACCACGCGTGCGCGGCAGTTTTAAGCGAAATTAGGCCCATTTTAAGCGAAATTATGCCATTTTAACTAGAATTTCGACCAGAGGGCTGTTTTAGTCCAAAAAATGTCATTTTTTGACGCAGTCCGAAATAGGCACGGTGGGCCTAATCGTGCCGTGGGCCGGCACGTTTAGTGGGGGGCCGTGCCTGCGCCTGCCAGGCCCGTGTGCCGGCACGGCACGGCACGTTTACTGAACGTGCCCACGCGGGCCGTGCACGGCCCGCTGGCCACGTTTGTGTGGCAGCTACAGAAGAATCTGTCCCAAAACCCTTGGGCCCACCAGCTGACCCGCATGGGGAAATTCCCCGGCCGGCACTCCCGCCCACCGGACACCGACACCTCGCTCCGCCTCGCCGCCCCGCTCCAGTCATGCGGCCGTGCCGGCGACCTCCGCCTCGGCCGCCGCCTCCACGCGCGCCTCGTGCTCTCCGGCGTTGCCGCCGCCTCCGCTTTCCTCACAAACCACCTCATCACCATGTACTCCCACTGCGCAGACGTTACCTCCGCGCTCCGCCTCTTCCACGCCATGCCCCGGCCCAACCTAGTCTCCTGGACCACCCTCATCTCCGGCCTCGCCCAGAACTCCATGCACCGCGACGCGCTCGCCGCCTTCGCCTCCATGCGTAGCGCGGGCCTCGCGCCCACGCACTTCGCGCTCTCCAGCGCCGCGCGCTCCGCGGCTGCCCTCGCCGCCCCGCGCCCCGGCGCGCAGTTGCACTGCGTCGGTGTCAGGCTCGGCTTCGACACCGAGCTCTTCGTCGCCAGCAACCTTGCGGATATGTACTCCAAGTCCGGCCTCTTGGCTGACGCGTGCAGGGTGTTTGACCAAATGCCGCATAAGGATGCTGTTGCGTGGACTGCCATGATCGATGGGTACGCCAAGAACGGGAACCTTGGGGAGTCCGTTTTAGCTTTCCGGGATATGAAACGAGAGGGACTAGTTGGAGCTGATCAGCATGTTTTCTGTAGTGTTCTGAGTGCATCTGGAGGGCTCAAGGATGGATGGCTTGGCCGAACCATCCACTGTAGTGTAATGAAGGCAGGGTTTGAGATGGAGGTTGCTGTGAGGAATGCACTCATTGACATGTACGCTAAGGCTGCCGATATGGAGAATGCTGCTCGTGTGCTGAAGATTGACCCTGAAGGTTGGACTGTCGTGTCAGGCACCTCCCTCATCGATGGCTACATAGAGACTGACCGTGTCGAGGAGGCCCTTCGATTGTTTATTGAACTGCGGAGGCAAGGAGTTGAACCCAATGAATTTACTTTCTCGAGCATGATCAAGGGCTGTGCTATGCAGGCTCTGCTTGAACAAGGTGCTCAGTTGCATGCTCAAGTGATCAAGACAAATATTATCGGTGACCCCTTTGTTGGATCCACCCTTTTGGATATGTATGGTAAATGTGGCCTCATATGTTTGTCCATTCAGTTATTTGATGAGATTGAACACCATACTGATATTGCTTGGAATGCGCTAATAAATGTATTAGCACAACACGGTCATGGTAGGAAAGCAATCCAAGCTTTCGATAGGATGACCTCAAGGGGTATCAGGCCAAATCACATTACGTTTGTCAGCCTGCTTACAGCATGCAGTCATGCTGGGTTAGTGGATGAAGGACTGAAATATTTCAACTCCATGACGGATGCCCATGGTATAGAGCCTAAAGAGGAGCACTATTCCTGTGTCATTGATATGTATGGTCGAGCTGGGAGACTAGACAAAGCAGAGAAATTCATAAATGAGATGCCTTTCAAGCCGAATGCCTATGGTTGGTGCTCCTTGCTTGGAGCTTGCCGGATGAGAGGAAACAAGGAGCTGGGGGAGGTTGCTGCACAGAACATAATGGAGCTTGAGCCAGATAACACTGGTGTTCATGTATCCCTTTCTGGAATCTATGCATCACTGGGCCAATGGGAGGATGTGAAGGCAATCAGGAAGTTGATGAGGGATAGTAGGATTAAGAAGTTGCCTGGATTTAGCTGGGTCGACGCTAACAACAAAACTCACGTTTTTGCATCCGAAGATTGGTCACACCCACAGCAGGAGAAGATATATCAAAAACTTGAGGAACTCTATGAGAGGATAAAGGAGGAAGGTTATGTCCCGGACACACGCTTCTTGCCATGTAATTTAGAAGATGCTGCAAAGGAGAGGATTCTGCGTTATCACAGCGAGCGTATTGCCGTAGCTTTTGCTTTGATAAGCATGCCTGCTACAAAACCAATCATTGTGAAGAAGAATTTGCGCATCTGCGTAGACTGCCATTCTGCACTGAAGTTCATTTCTAAGGTAGAAAGCAGAGATATTATTGTTAGAGATAACTCCAGGTTCCACCATTTTGGGAAAGGTAGGTGTTCCTGTGAAGATTACTGGTGATGAACTCGTATCTCTTCTTTTGCATTAGAAAGGACATTCTTGAATTGCTGTCATCTGTCCGATTCACGGTGCTTCAGTTTTATGTTACTATATTTCGACGCACACATTCAAAACAATATTGATTCTGTGTAGAAATATGGAACTAAAGGAATGAGAGAAAAAATGCAAGACCATAGCTCATTGGTGCATGCCATTAACCGCCTGATGGTTAACAGGCACATGCTTGCCAATGCTTCTACTTGTGTATGCCATGAATGCAAATATAGACAATATATGTTGTGCTGTTGCAACTGTTTCTAGGTTTTACTAAATCAAGACATTGTAGTTTACAAGGCACATGCCTAAAGTTTTTGTATTCTAAACACCACTGCAGCCCCTTAAGAAAGAAGAGGTTCTCTGCAGCTCTTGCTGCGTGTAAATACTTGAAGGATTTCTGTTAGGTAATGAACTCCATTGACCAAAATAAGTTCTCTGCAACTCTCCCGTTCCGCACTAAACACATTCATGTTTCTGTGAGCTGTGTTCTTACTATTCGTAGCTGAAAATATTGTAAGTGGTAAGTAAAATTGGACAGTGACATGTGAAATTGAACAACAACAACAGCAGCAACAACAACAACAACAATAAAGCCTTTCAGTCCCAAACAAGTTGGGGAGTTGAAACCCATAAGATCTCGGAAAACAAGTCATGGTTCTGGCACGTGGATAGCTAACTTCCACACACTCCTGTCCATGACTAGTTCTTTGGTGATATTCCAATCCTCCAAATCTCTCTTAACAGACTCCTCCCATGTCATGTTTGGTCTATCACGACCCCTCTTCACATTTTCAGAACGCTTTATCCGTCAGCTATGCACCGGCGCTTCGGGAGGTCTGTGTTGTATATGCCCATCTTAGACGTGTTGGACAAGCTTGTCCTCAATCGGTGCTACCCAACTCTCTCACACATATGATCATTCCGGACCCGGTCCTTCCTTGTGTGGCCACATATCCATCTCAACATGGCATCTCTGCTACACCTAACTGTTGGATCTGTCGCCTGTTGGTTGGCCAACATTCCGCGCTATAGAACATTGCAGGTCGGATTGCCGTTCTATAGAACCTGCCTTTTAGCTTTTGTGGCACTCCTCTGTCACAAGGACGCCAGAAGCTTGGTGCCACTTCATCCAACCAGCTTTGATTCGATGGCTCACATCTTCATCGATATCACCATCCTTCTGTAGCATATCCCGTGTGACCTCATCCATCACCAAAGCAAAAAGATAAGGGCTCAAAGCTGACCCTTCGTGCAGTCATATTTTAATTCGGAAGTCATCGGTGTCGCCATCACTTGTTCGAACACTTGTCACAACATCATCGTACATATCCTTGATGAGGGTAATGTACTTTACCGTACATGTGAAATTGAACATTTTGAAGAAATTAATCAGGTGGGTCTTCGATATAGAAGGAAACACTAGTGGTTGCTTAAAGACTTAAACCTTAAAGAGGACCCTGGCTACAGGACCAGGACCAGATTCAGTTAGGTAAAACTGAGAAATCTTCAATAACTTTTCAGCTCTCCCAATGTGTTTGGAAGACCATACTACAACATTAGTGTCCTATGCCGCATTGGCAACCCTGAAACGCGCGTTCATCCCTTTTCAACTGTGCCCTTTTTAGATTCACTTGCTGCCACAAACTGGGACTTCACTGGGGAGATTTCAACGGATGCAACATCCTCCATATCCCTTCTTCATGGAGATCGTTATCATAGCAGCATGGCACGTCTGGAAAGAAAAGAATGGTAAGATCTTTGACAACATATCACCTGCCATTAGGTCTTGGGAACACCTCTTTAGGATAGAGAGACCGTTTTCTGTCTGCTAGATGCAAAGAGGAATCTATGACCGCCTTCCGAGGCTGGGCAGATTGCATAACTTCATTCTTCATTCTAAGGCTCGGCCAGTGTCCTTGTACAAAGTTGCTTGCGCATTATTTTACCTTTATTAGAAAACTTATACATGGTCGTGGTCTCCCCTATTGTTTTTCTGTCAAAAATATCAATACTTCCAGCCTGAAGAATCCCTGCACTCATTTTCTTTTCCCCTTAAGAGCTTAGAAATGCAGTCCTGAAGCTGCTGAAACATTAGTCATTTATAAGCGTTCAAAACTAATAACATGGCCAAACAATGTAAAATAAGCAGAATGACAGAAGAAGTTTACAATTTTCACCAACACCTTTTGTGCATTCTTTTACGTAAATGTGAGAACCTTCTGTATGTAGAACAGCTCACGTTCTCCAGTCAGTACCAACATGGGCACTTTAGAGAATTGTGGTTTTACTGTTCTTATGGCAAGAGGAAGCTAAACATGACTTTCTTTGCGTGCTTCCATTTGAATAGGCACCTGAAGGCACTTAAAATATAGTTAGGTGTCCTAGCTAAAGTGCTTCATTCTTTTGAGTATCTTTTCTTTGCCTCTTCGCCCAAGATTTAATTTCACATGGGAAAGTAGTACCAGACCAATTCATATGACGTATATTCCTTAGTTCTTGGGATACCGTCTGAGGTTGATGAGCATGGGAAGCCTCCCATTGTCTGCCTCGTGAATAGACGGTCATTTCCTTCCCTACATTTTCTTTTGACGTTTGCATGAACTTTTAACCACAACATACGAACCTGGTAAATACAACTTAACTTCTTAGGTGAATCATGAATATTGTCTTCTTGAGACACGTATTTTCTTGCAAGGGAGAATGGACACAAGGTGTTATCGCTTGAAACTTGTTTCCTTGCTCTTGAGTAGGAAAACATATTCTTGGTTGGTAACCTGTTAATTATTGTCATGCTACCGCTTGGATGTGTAATTTATGCTATAGTCTCCGCAAACTTCCTTTTGTTGTAAGAAATGATCTCTGCTTCTATCCCTTTAAATAAGGTGATATAGCTTAAGAATTAATAAGTTTCTTCCTTTTATAGAATAAAGTAGCATGATTAAGTCAGCACTTTTGCCTGCAGAGTCATCATCTGGTCACCATGATCATATAATATGCAATGCTTTATTAACCTCATCAGAAAGGTCGTCTTCGAAGTTTCAATATAATACTATATGATTAGCTTCAATTGTTGGTACCTTGATTTTTTCGATGGTCCTAAGCAATGCTGCATATTCAAGTCCTATTAGCCTATCTCCATCGGTGGTACAAAGTAGCTACTTTTTTCGTTACTGGGAATTAATCAACACAAGGTGTCATGTACAACTGAATTTGCAAACATATGCTACAAATTCCGGAAAGTCATGAAGTCTGGCTGTTGATCCCGGGGAGTATTTATTAGGCTTTTGGAGGAGCTTTTTTAGTTTACGGGAATGAGTCTCTGTCGTTTTTTGATATAAGCACATATTTTAATGTAAATTTTCTATGCAGCCATTTTGCAAGAATGTACGGCTAGAATGTGCAAAGTATGTGCTGGTGGTTACCTCCTAACTCCTTGTGCAAATGTATCAGTGAGTCTCAGTTCTTGTTCCCTGTTGAAATCGAGACAAATTACTGCTATTGTCAAGTGACAATTAAGGATTACGAGTCGACGAGTCGTTCTGGAGGAGCGACTGGTAGACTAGTCGACATGAGTAAACAGTAGTATGTAGTATAAAATACCGAATTACATAGCTATTAGAAGTATAATACGAGCAATCAGGTGTGCAAATAAAATGTTTGGGGCAGGGCAGTGGGTGAAAACCCGGGCAATTTACGGGAAAAAGGGCGCTCGATCTAGGTTTCAAGCCGGGTCAAAGCAAATATTGGGGAAAAATATGACATGTGGGGCCTTTTTTGTAAGTCAATCGACTCAGAAGTTGTGACTAGTCACGATTAGTCAGGACTAGTCGAACGAGTCGAGTCGACAGTTCGACTCGATCTCCATGTAGCGATTCGTGGACTAGTCGCGACTAGTCGAGCGACTCGTAATCAGAGGTGGCAACATATAGCTCATATTCAGATAATGCAGGTCCTGTGTACAAACATATAACTCATATTCAGATAATGCATGTCGTATGTGTAGACACACCAAATTCAGGCAAGCTTTCCACTTCAATAATATTGTTCTGTTTGTCCAATGTACATATACCATTTCAACATGGTACACAGTATGACTGAGATTACAGAAGTACCGTGTATCATCTCAACTCCGAAACTACATGCTGAATATATTTGAACGATTTTGTGTAACTGATGAAACCCATAAACCAAAAATCGAAGCCGTCAACAGTAACTACATCAATGTATTTCTCATCAGGGTTATACAAATTTTCCCTCACTGCAGCACTCCTTATTCTCTTTGTAGGAATCATGACCTGTGGAAGTACAAAAATTTCATCAGCTTCGACATCAAGTGAACGTCCAAATATTTCTTAACCAGTAAACTTTAGCTATTAACTGGGGAATTTCGCTTTAGTTACCTTGTAGGGCACCCTTGTGATGCGTCCCTTGGGCGGTGTTAAATCCAAAGGCCTATCGCTATGGAAAGCAATCTTCTCAGTAGAGATGAAAAGCATTCCAGCTATTGGGCCAGCTGTGGTTGAAAGATAACACTGGAAAGCCTTCACTAGTTTCTCTTCTTTCTCGACTGGAAAGTATTGCCTGAAGACTTTCTCCATGCTACCAGCTTGGAGAACCTTTGCACCCAAGCTTAGCTTCCCTTTCACAGTTTCTGAAATTTTTGGTCCAAGTGCTACTGCAAGGCAAAAAGATATATTAGTGATGGGAATGGTTGCCTGGTAAGTGTATAACCGTGCATCAACTTCTTGTTGGCAAAGGTAGATATTAGATAGCATACTTACTGTGTTCCTTGAAGCCCTGCACATAGCTCTCTGTTTTCTGGCTTAGCTTGCTCATCCGACGAATGATGGAATTCTTCTTATCTGCCACCAAGAAAAGGATAGAAATCAGTATTGAATACACAGTTCTATAGATGGGGAAAGAAAAAAATGGAAAGAAGACCGTGTGATCATTACCCTTCTTGCGAACCAAAGCTGAACAGGATGGTTTTCTTTGTGTTGTCTCATCAGCATATCTCATGGAAGACAAAGGAATCCCAATGACATGCTCCTGGCTGAAACCCTCCATTGTTGTGTGCTGAAACTGCTTGTTGCTAGTTAGGTTCTTTCCCTATGAGAAGTTGGCTCCTGCCCCAAGGCATCTGTGGGTTTTATAAGGCGAAGCTGTGTTGAAGGTTTGCTTTATTCCAAGGAACAAAGTGGTGGAACTGAATCAACACTTTATGCTGCATACTCACCATCGCCTCATCAGGATGAAAAAGCAAGGCACACTTTTCTTGACTAAAGGAATGGGCGTGGGCAGAACTCCTTGGAGCTTTCAGCCCGGCGAGCGAACGAGGAGGAGGATCGGTGTTTTCCTTTCCGACTGCACTTTCTGTTGCTTACAGTTTGTCGACGATAAGAGGAGTTGATGACATGCTTACAGTTAGCTTTATAAGTTATTGATAGGCGAACATGTAGGTTTTCCTACTTATCATGGTTCATGAAGTAGTTTGTGGCGCCTTCTTCGGTACCCGGTTCTTCCTTTTCCCTTTCAGGGAAAGAAATGCGCTAGCTAGTGTGGGTTGGAGAGTGTAGAGGAAGGTAAGGCAGACACGTTGGTTGGTCTCTGCCAGATTACCGGTAAACATACATTTTATGTGCATGGTAGTTTGGTACACATCTTTTTTACACTTGCATTTGGTTCACGTTTTTGTGATGATCGTTGTTCGGGAATCTTGACCAAAGTAGAAAATGCCCACATGTGAAGTTTCGATACAGACTGAGAAGAGAAAAATGCTGGTGAATGCTGAACCCCACGTGCCCAGTGTGAAGAAACTAGTAACGAACCAAAAAAAGTTGCTCTGTGTCACTGGATCGCCACTGGACTCTGCATTTAGAAATGGGTGATAAGGACCAGATTATATAAAAGAGGTTATTTTATTTCACTTTTTTCTCTAGCCCATTGTTTATCCATGGTATGAGGAGTTGAAAAATTAATGTCGCCATTTGTCTACTTCCTAATGGCAACGATGACATGCATAAGAGCATAAGCAAGACCCAAATATGCCAAAGTTATATCATGCATTACTTTACTACACCTACTGCTTAAGAATAATATACCTTGCTACCTTATTGATCAAAGGAAAATAAAACAAAAACTATTCTCCTGGGCCTTTCGGCTATTTATTCTGGTATAAACATAGAATGGGGAAGGCATACATGATACAATCATACAAGTAGTTTCTTGGTTCAGGCTCAAGATCTTCTTTTGTTGGTTTAGTTCTGGTGGCGCCACATGATTGTGTGCTTTTCACTTGTACCTGGGCCATACCCTTGTGTTGGGAATCGTCTTGAATCTTAAACAAATGAAACAAAGAAAAGTCTCCCTGCCAGATTCAAGGTCCAAGAACGTGGTGCCCATGCCCAGCCCAGGTGGTGGCTGGGACCTGTGTGATGTGGAGCGACTAATCTGATGTGTAAAACTGCCTACTTTCCGCTAATCTGGACTTGATTTAAGGACACCATAATTATGCATTTGTTTCGGGTTGCTTCTCCCTGTCCATGCCAAGTGTTGATCTGATGTGCGTGGCACCTATGCAGAACCTCGTCAGAAAGCAGGTGATCATGCTTGATCGATAAAGCCATCGGCGTGAGCTGTGTTTTGTGACATCGCTAAGTTTAATTACTCCCTCCGATTAATTTTAAATATATATAAAAATAAGATTCGCATGTACACAACGCCACAATCTCTGTTTTTTTTTAAAAAAAAGCTTAGATGTTATGCAGCCGTACGGAAAGAGACACCCCATGCAACATGTTTAATAGCCCGAACATGAGATGGGAGACATTAGATCTTTGTTTTTCTTTTGTTTATTTTTTATTTTAATAATTTTGTTGTGTGCATCCTCGATGTCTGCATTTGCTCATGTTATTGACTTGTTGTAGATTTTTTCCATTGAAAAACCGCATGTTGTATGAATATCAACATTAGAGTATTATGAGTGGACTCTACAGTATATTGCTATGGATAGTTGCAATACAATGTAAGACATTGTTGATTCATGCTATTCGATAAAAGTCATTCAACTTAGTGAGGTTTCAAACAATGTTATGATAATTCATTCGAAGACGCTTGAATTATTAATATTGTCACGGAACTAGGTTCACACAAATCCAATTCCTAATAAATCGAAACACAAATTTCTTATAAATTGATAAGATCAAAAGATGAAAGACAAAAGTCTATGGAACCACATGCATAGTGTGACTAACGCCAGAATTCCATAGTTGTTATGTCATCATACTAACTAGAGTATTAATTGACTCTAGTGCAACTGGGAGATTGTTGGAGGTATGCCCTAGAGACAAAAATATTCAGTTATTATTTTATCTCCAAGTTCAGAATTAAGTTTATGACATCATGATACAGCCGCTATAGCATTTGAGAAGTGATTTTTCAAACCAAAATATTTATGCGGGTGTGAAGACAAAAAAAAGAGTTCCTAATATTGTCTCTAAGATTAACTTATGGTTTGTGTCATATTTTTATGATCATGGACTTGGTTAAAAACTCTAGCAAAATATAAGAGTTTATTGTTAGGGTAACAATAGTACTGAACTGACCCAAGTATATGTTATTGCTAAAATAGACTAAACAATTATGATGTATTTAGCAAAATACATATGAAGTTTTCATTGACTATAATTTCTATACTATGAGAATATCTAGTGACCGCACGTTCTAAAGTTATACTTTGGATGTCATCAACCGTGTTGCCGTAACCGTGGATCATAACGGTGATATATGAGTATAATCAGAAAGTGTAATGGAACTGAGATCGTTCAAGACTAGTTCTTAACTCATCTAGACGATAAAGAGATACAAACTCTGGGCCCTCTCAGTATCACCGATGTCAAATCGTATGGCCATACACATTTTGATTTATCACAAGGATATCGGGTATATGGATGAGAAAAGAGGACGATATTGGTAACGTGTTTTATGTGTTATGATCAAAGAGTTTGATCAAATCAGATCACATAGTCTCACCTCGTGATATCGCTGGTATCATGAAGTTAAGTGAATAAGTGCAATGAGTAACTTATAAGGTTCCTTCGTTCTTCATGAACACACATGAGCCATCATGGACCTCCACATTTTCGATGTTGGTTATTGTTCGGTAAGTTCCTGAACATGTATTTGTGTTATCGAGTCTTTAAGGGTCACACACTTAAGTCGTGCCAACATTTAATTGAGAGAATTAATATGTTGCTATTGGTTTTATAAATTTTCGATGCCGATACGATGTCAGAGAAACAAGTCTGGTGTCAATCGGAGTGGTTTCGGGGAAGTTGCTATTAGAGATAAATTATGCAGATGTTAGACATAATTTATATGAGAGGTAATAGTGGACATGAGATGTCCTAGAATGTTATAAATTTGTTTCTAACATCAGTAGAGAATAACGATAATTTTATCTATTGGGTTTATATGGTTCTGGAAGAGTTTCGGGGGACTTTCCATAGGGAGGGGAGTGTCGGAGGGGGCATAAATGCACCTCATGGCCACACCCTAATTTTAGGGGCTGCCTGGTGGGCCCCAGTGGCACCACATATTGGCTCTCATCGTCCAGGTATTTTTCTTGAATTTATAGGAGATAAAAAGGAGAAAAGAAAATGGAGAAAAAGGAAAGTTGAAAGAGAGAGGTGGGATTGGTCTCCACTTGGGCCAATCCGAGTTGGGCTGGGGGGAGGGGTGCGGCCACCTCCTCCTAGCACAACTACGACTCCTCCCTCCCCATTTGGCAAGTCTCCCTCTTCCCCCCCACTCTATAAAGAACCCCAAGGCTCAAGACAAAACACACAATTGACTCTCACGGCTCTCTCTCTAGACTAGAATTAGAGCCTCTAATTAGAACTTATAATTAGAGCCCCTCTAATTAAATTAGAGCCTCTTCTAATTAGGTTTAGAGTTCTACTCTCCTGATTAGACCAAGATCTAATTATCTCTTCTCTCTCATGTGTTGAGAACTTCGAGATTCATATAGTTCTAATCATAGTTGATTAGAGCTACCAATTAGCAACGCCGGAAGGTTGTCTCTCTTCATCGGTGTTGAGTCTTGTACGATGGAGCACTGACGGGTTAACACGAGCGTACACATGCACACCATGAGATGGATTACACGTGTGATCCTTGACGAGGGAAGACTTAGCAACATCCTTACAACTAGGCCTAGTTGTGAGGATCTATGATTAATCAGATTTGTTCTACGATTACATTGAATCCGCTACCCGGTGAGTCATGATTCTCATCCTCGCATGTTTGAGCATGCATCGTTATCTGCATAGTGATCTTGAAGGACTACGCAGGGCAAATTTTTTAGATTCTGCAGCGTAGACCAGCATCCTCTCCATATTAGAGCTAACTCTAATCTCTGAGTGTTGGGAATATGCCCTAGAGGCAATCATGTATGATGTTATTCCCAATGTATTCATAAAGTTATTAAGTTGTCCTTTGGTTTGAACATATGATATATGTCATTGAATATGTGATTCGATTGTGGAACTATGTATTCATGTTGTTCATACTAATTGTCCTTGGTCGTTAAGGTTGTGCTGGACACACACCCTAGACTAATGTGAGTGTTGGCTGATGACACGGTTCCACTTGTCATGGGCATGGTGATGCCATTCCAACGTTCACAGACTTGTCTAAAGAGTTTAGCAAGTCGGACTGACCCAAATTGAGATACAACGAGTAAGTCGTCATTTGCATGTCTCAATCAATGTAATCCTTAGACCTGAGGTTATCACACAATCCGAGTTGTGGATCACCGACTTAGGTTCTTTCAAACGTTGTTCTATGACAAGGCAGCTATAAAGGCAGAGTTTGGGTCGAATGAGAAGCAAGCTGCGTGATGTGGATAATCAAGATGGGATTTTGCCCCTCCGAATGGAGAGATATTCTCTAGACCCTCTCGAGTGATATGATTCCGGAAGCATGGCCATGCGCAACTCGGTTAAGTGTTAACTGAGTCTGTTGACTAAGAGTTAGTCAGATGAA
Organism: Alopecurus myosuroides; assembly: GCA_028641055.1. NCBI lineage: Eukaryota > Viridiplantae > Streptophyta > Magnoliopsida > Poales > Poaceae > Alopecurus > Alopecurus myosuroides. The sequence continues at coordinate 218,875,830 of CM054061.1, read as the reverse complement.
TCATATATCACGGACCGAGAAGAGAGTTGAGCTATTTAAGGGATGACGATAAATCGCCTATAGTTCGACAAGGTATATCGTGAGGCAAAATGGACTAAGATGAAAGTCACATTGAAAGGTATGTCGTCATGACTCAATGGGACTTGGGAGTCGGCACGTTTTGCTAGGAGCCGCTACCGATTGATCGATTGGGAGTCGGACTCCAATCGTGTCCAAGTCGCCATGAGCCTGCATGGTCGCACACTTAAGAGCGGGAGCAAATGTATTGGTTGGGTTGGACCCGAACCAGAAATGAACTGAGTTTGTGAGTCGGACTCACAGAGGGAATGGGCCACAAGTGTTGTGAAGCCCACTACCATTCGCTATATAAAGAGGGGCGCAGGTTGCCCAGAGGGAACGTTAGACCACTCCCATGCGTTGGGAACCCTAGCCCCACTCAGTCCAGCCGTCGCACCGGACCTAGCAGTCCGCCATCGGAGCTCCTCCTCGTACGTGTGGATACCGGCAGAGGTGCTGTACGTTCAACACTTCGACGTTTGTGGGATTGGATCGGCTGGATCGGATCGTGGGACTCCACTGCATCGACGTGCTTCTTCGATAATCCGCAACCGCGCGTCTAGTGGTAATCCTCGTGGCCTTCTACCTCGGCTAGATCTTGGAAGTACCGCGTAGGATTTTTTTTTGTTTATCTCTACGCATTCCAACAGTGGTATCAGAGCGGTAGCTTCTCGTATTAGGCCCGAGATCCGTACATATGTGATATGTAGTTAGCATTAGATTGGATCTAAGTGCTATTTTGGTGGTCGTTCTATGAGATAGATCGGTTTTGTACGAGGTTGATTGGATCAATTGTACTCGGGATTAATGGATGATCTGGTTTCCGTGATCATACTGCTAAGGTCGTGGAACAACTTACCCCTACCGGTCGGTTTCCGCCATCGGAGTATACCGTGACACATAAATCTAGTTGCGGTGATAGAAGATCAAAGAGTTTGAGTCGTAGCGCCTTAGATGTCGTTACGAGTTTCACAACGCCGGTAGATATCGCATCTATGCATAACTTGTTTTTGCAGGAAGTTGTGAATGGTATGGCTTATGTGCATGTGATGTGTGTAATCCATACATGATCTGCGTATCATGTTTTTGTCAGCCGGCTGGAGCCTAGGTGCTGTCATTTTATTGTATACCGGTCCGTGTGTCGGATTCTCTATGTAATTTCTCATTTACTAGCTAGTGTAGCTTGTTGGAGAATCCGGAAGACTTGTAAGTCGATGTATAAGTCGGCTACATGGAGTAAGGTGGCACGTGACAAGAGTTGGCACGAGTCGACTTACAAGCTTTGTGGAGATGAAGATCACCATGAAGAGAGCCATACCATTTCACATTATAATTACTTTACTTGTGTTATTGGTATGTCTCGGTTTACCTCTATTTAGATAGTTGGTAGATTTTTATTCTCTCAAAGAAGGTCTAGTCGGTCGCCCCGCCAGTGCTGCACCATCACAAGTCGGACATTCTTGGTGGTGGGCTCATAAAATTGAGGTGCTACCAATTCTTTCCGATTAGGTGGGTTTGAGTCGGACTCTTACAAGCAGAAGCACTTGGTAATCTAGACGAGTCCATCACAACGGTTGTGGGGCTCGGGGCGAGGTAGGTTGGGAGCCGGGGCGTGTGATGCCACCCAACTAACAGGAGTCGTATTGGATACGATTGGCAAGGTGTTGCATACCTAGATCACTTGACGGCTAGCGGTGATGCTAAAGCTCACTAGTCGGCTTGCTTATTTAGAATCTTGAATCACTTAGCAACCATCGGAGGGGTGTTGGTTCTAGTGGGAGCATAAGTATTAAATCGTTTAATATGCCTACTCTTTTATGAATACATGTCTTAAGTGTTCTGCATATTTTCTGTTGTAGATCAATGGCACCTAGCAACCTTCCTCAGTTGTCCAATTTTGCGTTGAGGTCAATCCTAGAGAAAGATAAGCTTAATGGAACTAATTTCACCAACTGGTATCATAATCTGAGGATAGTCCTCAAGCATGACAAGAAAGAACATGTTCTAGAAACTCCACTTCTAGATGAGCCAGATGACGATGCGATTGTCGCTGTCATGAATGCCCACCGTAAGACTAGAGATGAGTCTACGGAAATTAGCTGTCTTATGCTTGCACACATGGAACCGGATTTGTAGCAGCAGTTCGAGAATGTTGAGGACTACGATATGATCGAAAGCCTCAAGAGTATGTTCCAGGCTCAGGCAAAGACCAAGAGGTATCAAGTCTCTCAAGCTTTGCTGGGCTGTAAGCTGAAAGACGGCGATCCACTGAGTCCGCATGTAATCAAGATGGTTGGTTACATACAGTCTCTGGATCGGTTGGGCTTCCCCATTAACGAAGAGTTCGCTACTGATATAATTATGAACTCTCTTCCTAGTGTGTATGGTCCGTTCATCTCGAACTACCATATGCATGGTATGGATAAGAAGATCACTGAATTACATGGGATGCTCAAAACGGCAGAGGCTGATCTTAAGAAAGGCGTCAGTCAAGTGTTGATTGTGCAGAATAAGGCTAAGTTCAAGAAGAGTTCTTAGACTAAGAAGAAGAAGGATAAGTCGGGAGGTAGCGCCCATGGCCCTGTCCAGAGTGCTTCCTCAAAGACTAAGCCATCTCCTACAGCCGGAGCCAACTGCTTCTATTGCAAGCAGGATGGCCACTAGAAGAGGAACTGCACCAAGTATTTGGCTGACAGAGCCAAGAGTGGAGGTATGACTTCCGACTCAGGTACACTTGTGTGCAATGTTATAGACATTTATCTTGCTGATGCACCTAACAGTTCTTGGGTATATGATACCGGATCAGTCATTCACATTTGCAACTCGTTGCATGGAATGGTAAGAGTTAGGAGCTTGGCAAGAGGAGAGGTTGATATCCGGATCGGCAACAAGGAGAGAGTCGCTGCGTTGGAAGTCGGCAGGATGCAACTTCATTTACCATCAGGATTTTTAATGGAACTGAATAATTGTTATTATGTTCCAGTGCTTAGTCGAAACATTATTTCCGCCTCATGTTTGATGAGACAAGGTTATGAGTCCAATAATAAGAATAATGGTTGTTCTTTATATTTGAAAGATATGTTTCATGGCTTTGCACCCGCTCAGAACGGGTTATTTATTTTGAATCTTGATAGTGAGTCGGTCTATAACATAAATGTTAAAAGGTTGAAACCAAATGATCTGAATATGACTTACTTTTGGCATTATCGACTTGGTCATATAAGTTGGAAGCGCATGAAGAAGCTCCATGATGATGGACTTCTAACTTCGTTCGACTTAGAGTCATTCGAGACATGCGAATCATGCCTACTAGGCAAAATGACCAAGACACCTTTTGCAAGGAGTTGTGAAAGAGCGTCCGACTTGTTGGAGCTAATACATAGTGATGTATATGGTCCAATGAGCACGGCAGCCAGAGGTGGTTATGAGTACTTCATTACCTTCACTGATGATTTGAGTAGGTATGGATATATCTATTTAATGAAACACAAGTCGGAAGCCTTTGAAAAGTTTAAGGAATTCCGGAGTGAGGTACAAAATCAACTCGGCAAGAAAATAAAGTTTCTACGGTCGGACCGCGGAGGCGAGTACATGAGCCATGAGTTTGATGACCATCTAAAGAATTGTGGAATAGTTCCTCAACTCACTCCGCCGGGTACACCGCAGAGAAACAGTGTATCGGAACGGAGAAATCGGACCTTGTTGGACATGGTACGATCAATGATGAGTCGGACAGATCTACCTTTATCATTTTGGGGTTATTGTCTAGAAACTGCAGCGTTCACACTAAATAGAGTACCATCAAAGTCAGTAGAGAAGACACCGCATGAGATGTGGACTGGCAAGAGGCCAAGTTTGTCTTTTCTTAAGATTTGGGGGTTGTGAAGCATTTGTCAAGCGACTTCAGTCGGACAAGCTCACGCCCAAGTCGGATAAGTGTATTTTCGTGGGGTATCCGAGGGAAACCTTGGGGTACTACTTCTACAACCGGGAAGAGGGCAAAGTGTTTGTCGCTCGGAATGGTGTCTTACTTGAGAAAGAGTTTCTCGGTTGGGAAGTCAGTGGGAGCACAATGCAACTCGAAGAAATTCGAGAGGAACCGGCTAGGGGCGAGTCGGCGAGCGCCTTGGAGGCTGAGCCGATCGTGGTACCTACACCGGTAACAGCACCTGAACCACGGAGATCTGCCAGATTACAAAATGCTCGTGATGTTTTACTGTTAGACAGTAATGAGCCGGCAACTTATTCGGAAGCGATGGTGAGATCTGATTCTGAGTCATGGCTTGGAGCCATGAGATCCGAGTTAAAGTCCATGGATGAAAACCAAGTTTGGAATTTGGTTGATCTGCTAGACGGTGCAAGACCCGTCGAGTGCAAATGGGTCTTTAAGAAGAAAACTGATATGGATTGAAATATTTCCGTCTATAAAGCACGACTTGTCGCGAAGGGGTTCCGACAGGTTCAAGGAGTTGACTATGACGAGACTTTCTCGCCCGTAGTGATGCTTAAATCAGTTCGGATCATGTTAGCCATAGCAGCCTATTTCTACTATGAGATATGGAAGATGGATGTCAAGACGGCTTTCCTTAATGGAAATTTAACTGAGGACGTGTATATGATACAACCGAAGGTTTTGTCGATCTAGCTAACGCTGACAAGGTATGCAAACTTCAGAAATCCATTTATGGGTTGAAGCAAGCATCTCGGAGTTGGAACATTCGCTTTTGATGAGGTAGTCAAATCGTTTGGCTTCATCAAGAGCGATCATGATTCTTGTTTATACAAGAAGTTTAGTGGGAGCAAAGTAAATTTTCTAATCTTATATGTGGATGACATACTGCTGATTGGAAATGATGTCATGATGTTGCAAGAAACTAAAGAATAACTGGAAAGGAGTTTCTCAATGAAGGATTTGGGTGAGGCGAATTACATATTGGGAATCAGAATCTATAGAGATAGATCAAGGTGGCTCATTGGATTGAGTCAGAGTACATATCTGGACAAAGTTTTGAAGAAATTCAAAATGGAAGAGTCCAAGAAGGGATTCTTACCGACGTCCCATGTCATAAAACTTAGCAAGACTCAGTGTCCTTCGACGACTGATGAGCGAAGTTGGATGAGTGTGATCCCGTATGCTTCGGCAATCGGATCTATCATGTATGCCATGATTTGTACTAGGCCAGATGTTTCCTATGCTCTAAGTGCAACGAGAAGATACCAGGCTGACCCTGGCGAAGCCCACTGGGCAGCAGTTAAAAATATCCTTAAGTACTTGAGAAGGACTAAGGAAATGTTCCTAGTTTATGGAGGTGATGAGGAATTCAGTGTAAAGGGTTACACGGATGCGAATTATCTCACCGATTCAGATGATTCTCGTTCGCAATCTGGATACGCGTTCGTAATGAACGGAGGGGCTGTGAGCTGGAAGAGTTCCAAGCAAGATACGGTGTCTGCATCTACAACAGAGGCTGAGTATATTGCTGCCTCGGAGGCTGCAAAGGAAGCTGTTTGGATCAGGAACCTCCTGATAGATCTCGGTGTGGTTCAGGGCGTGTCCAATCCATTGGACGTATATTGTGACAACAATGGTGCTATCGCACAAGCCAAGAAACCTAGACAACACCAGAAGAACAAATGTATACTCATGCGTTACCACCTCATTCGCCAGTTTGTCGAACAAGGTGATATCAAGTTATGCAAAGTACACACGGATGCAAACATTGCAGATCCGTTGACAAAGGCGATACCACAGCCTAAGCATGAGGCGCACATGAGAGGCACGAGCATTAGATGGCTAGGCATATGATGCCAAGATGATTGACTCTAGTGCAAGTGGGAGACTGTTGGGAATATGCCCTAGAGGCAATCATGTATGATGTTATTCCCAATGCATTCACAAAGTTATTAAGTTGACTTTTGGTCTGAACATCTGATATATGTCATTGAATATGTGATTCGATTGTGGAACTATGTATTCATGTTGTTCATACTAATTGTCCTTGGTCGTTAAGGTTGTGCTGGACACACACCCTAGACTAATGTGAGTGTTGGCTGATGACACGGTTCCACTTGTCATGGGCATGGTAATGTCATTCCAACGTTCACAGACTTGGCTAAAGAGTTTAGCAAGTCGGACTAACCCAAATTGAGATGCAACGAGTAAGTCGTCATTTGCATGTCTCAATCAATGTAATCCTTAGACCTGAGGTTATCACACAATCCGAGTTGTGGATCACCGACTTAGTGTAACATCCCTGTTTTGCTAAAATAAGGTTTGTTGTGTTGTGCTCATTCCATTCATGCATGAAAGAATTTTGAAACAATTTAAATTTTGAATTTAAATGAAACTTGCCCAAAAACCACTTAAAGTGATCACCCAAATTTTGTTATAAAAACATTTTCAAATTTGGAAAGCAAAGACATGGTGAGGATGGAAATTTTGTAAGGTTTTCAAATATCATTTTTGCAAATTTTTGTTTTTGCAAAAAGGCCCTGAAAACATATGTTTTCTGTTCAGTTTAAACCTCAGAAGGACCTCCTTGTAAAATCTAAAAATTCCAGGGGGTTTTCAATTTCTGGTTTCTTTCTTTCTTCTTCCTCTTGACAGAAGGACGAGGAGGACGTCGGCGCGGTGCTGCCACCTCCTGCTTGTGTGTTGCCCCGCGGATGAGGATGCCAGGACGATGCCGTGCCTCCTCCTCCCTCCCTCACTCGGTTGCCGCACTCCCTCTCTCTCTGTATCGCGTCCGGAAGAAAACCAAGCCCTACTGAAACCCTAGCTCCGTTTAACCTCCATGGCGCCGCCGGTACAGGCCACGCCGAGCCCGGCCGTTGTCACCTTCAGCTCCGTCGTCCTCTTCTCTGCATCCCCAAGCACTCACGCTTCCCGGGAAGCCGCAAATCGCCGGAATCGACGCCGTCTTTCCCGCCTCCGGCCGTCGCCCGCCGCGGCCGATTCGCCGCCGCCCGGCCCTCCCGTGCGCCCTCGACCCTTCCACGAGCACCACCGCTCCGTGGTGAGTCTCTCGGTGCTCCCCGTTTTCCCTCTACCCCTCTGGTTCCTCTCCTCGCCGAAGTCCGTCGTCCGCCGCCCCGTCCCAGCTCGCCGGCGTGAGTTCCGGTGACCATTTGGTCACCTCCACCGCCCGTTAGACTCCCCGTCGCCTCCTCTCCGCGATGAGTGAGTTCAATTGGTCGGATTCGCGCCCTGTCGCGCGATTGAGCGAGGGCAGAGCCTCTGTAGCCATTGTTGATGTCATCCTGACGTCTGCCTGACGTCATAATCCATTTTTCTTATTTCCAAAAAAATGAGTATTTCTAATAGGTTAATAACTAATGTTTTATACCTCAGAAAAATAAAAGTAAGGTATAGAAATGATCAGAAAAATGTACTCTATCTGAATATACCATTTTTAATCATGTTTGAGAAAGTTGATTTTTGAACATTATTTGAATTTGTTTAATTCATTTAAAAATGGAAAAATAAGTTTTTATTCAATAAAATTAGAAAATTAAAAGTTATATGTCAAAATGCTCAAAATGTCAAATGCAACCTGTTTATGATGTTTTTAAACCCATTTGAGCAACTAAAATTGTACTCACTTCTAAGATCGCCCGAAACCCCTTCGAGGTCCATTTCGGGGCTAATTTCAACTTAATCGCATAATTGCCATACGAACCCTAGCAACCCATAGAACATGTTTAGGGCTTCTTTCGGTGCAGTAACTTGCTCATGTATACATGTTGCGCATTGCATCGATGCCATGGTTGATTGTTCTTCTTGTTTCGGTGTCTGTTTCCCCCTCGGTAGAACGTGACTCCGAAGAGAAGACCAACAATCCAATGACGAATACTTGATCCTAACCGACAAGTCAAGCACTTATTCCTGAAGACTTTCTCTGGTTTTCTTGAAGAAAGGCAAGCATAACCTCTTATCTTCTCATATATGATTTCGAAAGACTTTTGGTTCTCGTACATTGCATTCGATTCCAATGTATGTTGAGTCAATAGATAGAGTTATCCTATTTATTTGCATAACCCAGATATCATGATTCAATGCTCCTAGCAGACATAGGATTTGTTTGTGTGTATCGCCAGAGCCTCAAATATGCCATGCTTAGTCATACATGCCTGTTATCTCTGCTCCATCCGGTTGATGAATCAGAGCCGCAGATGAATCTAGTATGGTAGTATGTTGTGGAAAGTTAAGAGAATTTGATTAACATGATCTAAAGGTGTGGATGACGAGACCACAGAGGGTCTGTGGTGGTTGTCTCGTTCATTCCCCTAGGAGCGAGTTCTCGTCTTCGAGCCAAGACCGAGCGTGCATCCACACGGGGGATTGGATTCCCCTCGGTCAAAACTTGCCTAGTTTGTTCCATGAGTTGCGTAGTTCGGGCGTTCCATTTGGATTTGCTGGGGATATTAAAACGTTTTCAAAACTAGGACGTGGTGGTGTATCGGCGCTCTGCGGGTAGGTAACCGTCGAGCATTGCGCACAACGATAGAGACCCGGCAGGAGATGGCCACTCCCTATTGGCGGTCCATCTCTACTCGGAGCGACTCATGGAATAGGCGAAGCAAGGGAAAGGTCGTGGTCGACCTCCATCTGCCGGCACTTCCCGGAATAGTGCCAACGTTCTGGCATTAAGAGTTGGTTGATACGTGTGGTTAAAGTTGTACACCCCTGCAGGGTTAAATCTTTTCGAAAAGCCGTGTCCGCGGTTAAGGACGACTTGGTGACGGATTCTGTGATCATAGAGAACTTGAACGGAATGACTAAAACTTGTTGATAACGAATGAAGGATGCCTCCTCGGAGATGCCGAGAGGGGTTACCTTGTAGCATGAGTTACCGGAACAACTTGAGGTGGTGATCTTTGAAGCACGAGGTGCTGATATGATTTGGTGGATTAAAAAGATGATGATTTCAGTAGTTGAGTAGCTTTCTCATCTGTTTTCAAAATACTCTATGAGACGTGCTATTCCTTCCTCAACTTGGAAAACAAAGATGGCTTTACGCAAATTAACCTTCATAACTCTTTCTAAAAGAAGCAGGTATATAATAGATTAACTAAGTCTTGTTGAGTACCTCCCGTACTCATGTTTGCTTCAACTTGGTTCAGGTGGAGTTCCTCAGTTCGGTGGTGTTTCAACGTGGACATCGACGAGTAGTTTGGGGTTCCCAGGTAGCAGCCTGGAATCTATGGGATGGGATGTCGCCTTATGTTGCGGCCTCTTAGGCCTTTTTGGTTCTTGTTGATTAGCAACATAATTTGCCTTCCGTTGTCTGATGTAATGTTGGGTCGTGTGACCTCTGTTTGTAAGCTATACTCTAGTAACACCTGTTTAATAAAGTTTCATGTTTAGAGTACTGCTTTGATCGATTGTTGGTTTCGAGCTCATTGTTATACAGTTTTGGCTATGCCTGCATAGTTGTCGCAGTCGAGGGGTTGTGGAGCCGATGATGCATGTCCGAGCCCGCATGTCGATGTGATCGGCCTGGGGCGAGGTAACCCCAGTAACCCTCGATTGTTGTTGCACTTTCTGGACACATAGCAGCTCTGTATAACTTTGGTCCCGTTCCTTGAGTTTCATCCGACTCGTGGACTCTTGGGTATGCATAGTTGGTTATGACTAGCATGGATACAAAGAGTAGTAGACCGGGGATCCGGACTACGTGCCGATGAATCCGGTCTGCCTGCCGTTGTTTGTTGCGGCCGGGGCTGGTAACCCTGAAGCCCTTGTGAGTCCATGGCTAGGAGCACATAACAGTATGCATATCTCTGGGTTCGGGGTCTAACAAAAGTTGGTATCAGAGCAGGACTGCCTGTAGGAAAACCTTACTGCTTGGTCGATGTTGAGTTTAGTGTTTGTGAAAACTATTTTGAAACTTCAAATGATTGTGAAAAACATTCTTAGGATTCTTTTTACTCCTTATCTGGTATCGCTCTAATTCTGGGTCTCCTTACCTGTTTTGATTTGAAAAGGTTTTGCTATCTCTTCTAATCATTCAAAACTCAGGTGCCTCTTTGGCAAGGCCGTCTTTTACCCAAGTTGACCTAGTGTTAAAAAGTTTCTAGAGTCGTGTGTGTTCTATGTTCCGTTATTTCTCAAATTGGGAGATTTCCTTTCCATCCTAGTCTCTCGGAGTTGTGTGGATTCCACAGTTTTTCATGTTCTAAGTCTCAAAATCCTAAACCTCAAGATTTCCTTTGCATCTCGAATATATCCGTTACCCTCTGCCCAAATTCTTACGGAGTTATGTTTTCTTTTGAAAGATACCTCGTGATTGCTACTCATAGTGTCCTTTAAGACACTAAGAGAGTAGTTACTCCTTTATTTTGGTTTTTAATCCTTGGACTTGAACCGAAGGTCCCGGAATGTGTTGAATGGTGGTGGGTTGAATCATGTGGTTTTATAACCATGTGATGCAGTACAGGATGCTGACCTTTAACCCAAGTTCTGTTTCTTTGGATCCTGAGGAATCTGTTTTACCTCGGGGTGGCTAGGCAATTTCAACTCTCATAGCCACAGGCTTTCTCCTGAAACCAAAAGGGATCACAACAAGAGTGATCATTATGGCTTCCACACCTTTCTTCTTGATTCAGCTATACTTCTCTTCTTAGCATGGGTTTTACAGATGAGTATGGCCCTGTGCATCATCTTGATCTTAGGATCTCCCCTGAGCATGTTTCCACCCTTTAGTTGCTCTCAAGTCTCCATCCGTTGTTTTGAAACCAAGTTGCATAGGTGTGTTGGATTTTCCCATGCTTCTTCTCTTGTTTTCCGTCAGAACATTCCACCTTGGAATGTCAGGAGAAACAAACTCCAGTACCTCGTTCATCTCTAGGACCAGGTCAAATTTTTGTAATTCACAGAATAAAGAAGTTTCATTAGCTTCTGTTCTGTTCCACCTTCGAGTATCACATTCTTTTGTATCAAGAGGTTGTGTTGACTTTCATGGCTCTATTGATGAAGTGATGCTCTTATACATCCTCACCCCCTTCCTCCAAGCTTGAATGCTTGAGTATGATGGGTATGTGATTTGAGGTGTGTATCAGATGTTCTTAGAAATTCTTATTGCTTGGAAAATCTAAGAAAACATATGTATCCTTCTTAGCACTATTGGTCACCCGGTCTCTGTTTGAAGTTGACCGTGTTACCAAATCCGTTCATTCCGGTGTACCCTTTTGGCCAGAGAGTTGGGTTCATGCTGAAGCTCTCAAAATCATATCAGTTGCTCTGAAAAGCAAGATTCCTTCTCGAACTCCAAGACATACCGGTGGGTTGTGATATTCTGGTTGCCTTTCCAGAAGTATCACCAGGTTGTCACCTGGCCGTGATGTCTAAACGAAGGGTAGTTTGAACTACTCTTCTCTCCAAGAAACTACGCTAGACACCTTGGACTAGTGGTTGAGCTTAAACAACAACTTGGAGAGTTGAAAGGCAAAAGCTCCGCCTAACTTGATCCTCCGTTAAGGGATGTCTAGTTCTTTTGCGTTGAAGCAAGATAGTATCTCCTTAATGGACATGCTATAATTTCCACCTTGGTTTGAATTGGGCTATCGTCAGATCAAGTCCAGCTCTAAGGACTATCTAGAGGGTGTTCCCACTCATGGTGTTTGCCCGAGTACACCTTCGTGTCCTTTACTCTGACCAGTATTTTGCCGTGTTCATATATCCTATGAATCCATCTTCCTGGAGTATCCTGATAAGCGTGTTGTCGAGCCCATCGATGACATTCCTATTTCCTCCAAGTTGCAAGAGGTTCATGTTGAACAATTGGCACTAATGTTGGGAACTTCTCAGAACCATCTTTGTGTTATCACGAAGTTGTGCTCTCGATGTTCGAAGTGACTTACTCCGGTCCATGTGCTCTTGGTGAAAGTTGTCGCCATGGATTCGAGTATAGTTTTCTTGTTCCTTCGGGAATAATCCCAAGTCAGTCATGCTTGTCTGGACCATTCTTGAGATGGTTGGTTGTTACCTCCATTTACTTGAACAAGTTTGCATCCACACTAAGCCACTGACTGATTGTTCGTGAAAGAGAAGAAGTCTATGAACTTCGTTATCTTTGTATCGTCTCTCAATAAGGACTCCGATGTGTTCCCTGGCAAGTAATTCATGTAGGTGCAACCGTCTTTCATAAGTTGCTAATACATGAGTTCTGCAATCGTGCTCATCTTTTCGAGCTTGACATCATAGTCCATGTCTTGAGAATCTAGCATACGTATCTCGTTGGTAACCGGTGCAATCCCGCTGATCAAACATGTTGAGTCTGAGTTATCAACCCGCTAATCAGAGTTGAATCTCAAGCAGCAACGATGGTTGGTGTTTTCCTCAAGGGTAATGAGTTAGGTCCATTTGAAAATCCGGCATGATTGTTGTTGTGGTTGACACAATTAGCCGGAAGGCCTAATGTCATATCTCTTTGAATCCATAAGAACAACCACTCTCCGTGAGAATTCTCGTGTGACTCGTTCTCAACAAGTTTTCCTCACCGTTCCTTTGACTGAAGTTTAACTTCCACTTGATAACCTATTGAAGGCTTATGTAAGCTGGATATGGGTGTCGGAACGTCAAAGAAGACCTTGGAACTTACCATGTCCAATGTCTCTCTACCAATTCCCCAGATCATCGTACTCATGAAAACAAGTTCATCAGGAGAACCATCTCCTGGTGTTTTGTGACCGCCATCGAACAATTTTCTTTTTCAGGTTGTTGGTACTTGAAGTTCTGTTCATCTCATACATTGTGTGAATTTATCAGTCACTTCAGCCATGGGATCTTAACCATGTGGTAAACATATTGCTACGGATAAATCACAATAGGAAAGAGATTCCTTATTCCTTCTGATGTTCCCATCCCCGTTGGATACCCGTACTTATGGTGTGACCGAAAATTCCTCCTTAACTACGGTGTTCCAAAATTCTTGGATCGCTCATATTCTGTCGTGAAGTAACATCTCGATTCTTGACAAAGTTCTACACAAATTTTGATGGAATGAAAGTTCCTTCCTCTTCTGTGCCACTCCGAAGAGTGAACATGATCCTATATCAAATTTTCTTCGACGCACGATTACAATGTTTTCTCGTGTTTTACCTCGTCTGTGGATATTATGTTTTGGTATCCAAGACCATTCTCTCCATCTTGGTACTCTGTTTGAAGAAAACTCGATGTCAAAAGTTGTTCAACCTTTCTTTTCCAAAAGGATTTAAAGTCTTGTGCAAAGCTCATATTCTAAATCCTTTCAAGAACAATCGTCCACAAACTTGAAACCTTCTCATATTCCCTCCGTTACCTTGATGTGTTTCATGCTTGTTAACTCAAAAGGTTCTTTACGAACATTCCTGTCATGAGTTATCCATGAGATACTCGATCTTTGTGAAGATCAGTTCCTAAGAGTTTTCCCTCTTACCTAAGGTGTATCCGTTCAATAATACACGATGCTACGGATCAACCTCTTCGAGAAGAGAATTGCAAGGTTCGAGAAGATCGTTCAAAACCGGTGTTCCTTCTTACTTCTCCTTCGGGAATCTCGGGACGAGATTCTTGTAAGGGGGGTAGATTTGTAACATCCCTGTTTTGCTACAATAGGGTTTGTTGTGTTGTGCTCATTCCATTCATGCCTGAAAGAATTTTGAAACAATTTAAATTTTGAATTTAAATGAAACTTGCCCAAAAACCACTTAAAGTGATCACCCAAATTTTGTTATAAAAACATTTTCAAATTTGGAAAGCAAAGACATGGTGAGGTTGGAAATTTTGTAAGGTTTTCAAATATCATTTTTGCAAATTTTTGTTTTTGCAAAAAGGCCTTGAAAACGTCTGTTTTCTGTTCAGTTTAAACCTTAGAAGGACCTCCTTGTAAAATCTAAAAATTCCAGGGGGTTTTCAATTTCTGGTTTCTTTCTTTCTTCTTCCTCTTGACAGAAGGACGAGGAGGACGTCGGCGCGGTGCTGCCACCTCCTGCTTGTGTGTTGCCCCGCGGATGAGGATGCCAGGACGATGCCGTGCCTCCTCCTTCCTCCCTCACTCGGTTGCCGCACTCCCTCTCTCTCTGTATCGCGTCGGGAAGAAAACCAAGCCCTACCGAAACCCTAGCTCCGTTTAACCTCCATGGCGCCGCTGGTACAGGCCACGCCGAGCCCGGCCGTTGTCACCTTCAGCTCAGTCGTCCTCTTCTCTGCCTCCCCAAGCACTCACGCTTCCCGGGAAGCCGCAAATCGCCGGAATCGACGCCGTCTTCCCCGCCTCCGGCCGCCGCCCGGCCCTCCCGTGCGCCCTCGACCCTTCCACGAGCACCACCGCTCTGTGGTGAGTCTCCCGGTGCTCCCCGTTTTCCCCCTACCCTTCTGGTTCCTCTCCTCGCCGAAGTCCGCCGTCCGCCGCCGCGCCCCAGCTCGCCGGCGTGAGTTCCGGTGACCATTTGGTCACCTCCACCGCCCGTTAGACTCCCCGTCTCCTCCTCTCCACGATGAGTGAGTTCAATTGGTCGGATTCGCGCCCTGTCGCGCGATTGAGCGAGGGCAGAGCCTTTGTAGCCATTGTTGATGTCATCCTGACGTCTGCCTGACGTCATAATCCATTTTTCTTATTTCCAGAAAAATGAGTATTTCTAATAGGTTAATAACTAATGTTTTATACCTCAGAAAAATAAAAGTAAGGTATAGAAATGATCAGAAAAATGTACTCTATCTGAATATACCATTTTCAATCATGTTTGAGAAAGTTGATTTTTGAACATTATTTGAATTTGTTTAATTCATTTAAAAATGGAAAAATAAGTTTTTATTCAATAAAATTAGAAAATTAAAAGTTATATGTCAAAATGCTCAAAATGTCAAATGCAACCTGTTTATGATGTTTTTAAACCCATTTGAGCAACTAAAATTGTACTCACTTCTAAGATCGCCCGAAACCCCTTCGAGGTCCATTTCGGGGCTAATTTCAACTTAATCGCATAATTGCCATACGAACCCTAGCAACCCATAGAACATGTTTAGGGCTTCTTTCAGTGCAGTAACTTGCTCATGTATACATGTTGCGCATTGCATCGATGCCATGGTTGATTGTTCTTCTTGTTTCGGTGTCTGTTTCCCCCTCGGTAGAACGTGACTCCGAAGAGAAGACCAACAATCCAATGACGAATACTTGATCCTAACCGACAAGTCAAGCACTTATTCCTGAAGACTTTCTCTGGTTTTCTTGAAGAAAGGCAAGCATAACCTCTTATCTTCTCATATATGATTTCGAAAGACTTTTGGTTCTCGTACATTGCATTCGATTCCAATGTATGTTGAGTCAATAGATAGAGTTATCCTATTTATTTGCATAACCCAGATATCATGATTCAATGCTCCTAGCAGACATAGGATTTGTTTGTGTGTATCGCCAGAGCCTCAAATATGCCATGCTTAGTCATACATGCCTGTTATCTCTGCTCCATCCGGTTGATGAATCAGAGCCGCAGATGAATCTAGTATGGTAGTATGTTGTGGAAAGTTAAGAGAATTTGATTAACATGATCTAAAGGTGTGGATGACGAGACCACAGAGGGTCTGTGGTGGTTGTCTCGTTCATTCCCCTAGGAGCGAGTTCTCGTCTTCGAGCCAAGACCGAGCGTGCATCCACACGGGGGATTGGATTCCCCTCGGTCTCAACTTGCCTAGTTTGTTCCATGAGTTGCGTAGTTCGGGCGTTCCATTTGGATTTGCTGGGGATATTAAAACGTTTTCGAAACTAGGACGTGGTGGTGTATCGGCGCTCTGCGGGTAGGTAACCGTCGAGCATTGCGCACAACGATAGAGACCCGGCAGGAGATGGCCACTCCCTATTGGCGGTCCATCTCTACTCGGAGCGACTCATGGAATAGGCGAAGCAAGGGAAAGGTCGTGGTCGACCTCCATCTGCCGGCACTTCCCGGAATAGTGCCAACGTTCTGGCATTAAGAGTTGGTTGATACGTGTGGTTAAAGTTGTACACCCCTGCAGGGTTAAATCTTTTCGAAAAGCCGTGTCCGCGGTTAAGGACGACTTGGTGACGGATTCTGTGATCATAGAGAACTTGAACGGAATGACTAAAACTTGTTGATAATGAATGAAGGATGCCTCCTCGGAGATGCCGAGAGGGGTTACCTTGTAGCATGAGTTACCGGAACAACTTGAGGTGGTGATCTTTGAAGCACGAGGTGCTGATATGATTTGGTGGATTAAAAAGATGATGATTTCAGTAGTTGAGTAGCTTTCTCATCTGTTTTCAAAATACTCTATGAGACGTGCTATTCCTTCCTCAACTTGGAAAACAAAGATGGCTTTACGCAAATTAACCTTCATAACTCTTTCTAAAAGAAGCAGGTATATAATAGATTAACTAAGTCTTGTTGAGTACCTCCCGTATTCATGTTTGCTTCAACTTGGTTCAAGTGGAGTTCCTCAGTTCGGTGGTGGTTCAACGTGGATATCGACGAGTAGTTTGGGGTTCCCAGGTAGCAGCCTGGAATCTATGGGCTGGGACGTCGCCTTATGTTGCGGCCTCTTAGGCCTTTTTGGTTCTTTTTGATTAGCAACATAATTTGCCTTCCGTTGTCTGATGTAATGTTGGGTCGTGTGACCTCTGTTTGTAAGCTATACTCTAGTAACACCTGTTTAATAAAGTTCCATGTTTAGAGTACTGCTTTGATTGGTTGTTGGTTTCGAGCTCATTGTTATACAGTTTTGGCTATGCCTGCATAGTTGTCGCAGTCGAGGGGTTGTGGAGCCGATGATCCATGTCCGAGCCCGCCTGTCGATGTGATCGGCCTGGGGCGAGGTAACCCCAGTAACCCTCGATTGTTGTTGCACTTTCTGGACACATAGCAGCTCTCTATAACTTTGGTCCCGTTCCTTCAGTTTCATCCGACTCGTGGACGCTTGGGTATGCATAATTGGTTATGACTAGCATGGATACAAAGAGTAGTAGACCGGGGATCCGGACTACGTGCCGATGAATCCGGTCTGCCTGCCGTTGTTTGTTGCGGCCGGGGCTGGTAACCCTGAAGCCCTTGTGAGTCCGTGGCTAGGATCACATAACAGTATGCATATCTCTGGGTCCGGGGTCTGACACTTAGGTTCTGTCAAACGTTGTTCTGTGACAAGGCAGCTATAAAGGCAGAGTTCGGGTCGAATGAGAAGCAAACTGCGTGATGTGGATAATCAAGATGGGATTTTGCCCCTCCGAATGGAGAGATATTCTCTGGGCCCTCTCGAGTGATATGATTCCGGAAGCATGGCCATGCGCAACTCGGTTAAGTGTTAATTGAGTCTGTTGACTAAGAGTTAGTCAGATGAATCATATATCACGGACCGAGAAGAGAGTTGAAATATTTAAGGGATGACGATAAATCGCCTATAGCTCGACAAGGTATATCGTGAGGCAAAAGGGACTAAGATGAAAGTCATATTGAAAGGTATGTCGTCGTGACTCAGTGGGATTTGGGAGTCGGCACGTTCTGCTAGGAGCCTCTACCGATTGATCGATTGGGAGTCGGACTCCAATCGTGTCCAAGTCGCCATGAGCCTGCAGGGTCGCACACTTAAGAGCGGGAGCAAATGTATTGGTTGGGTTGGACCCGAACCGGAAATTGACTGAGTTGGTGAGTCGGACTCACAAAGGGAATGGGCCACAAGTGTTGTGAAGCCCACTACCATTCTCTATATAAATAGGGGCGCAGGTTGCCCAGCGGGCACGTTAGACCACTCTCATGTGTTGGGAACCCTAGCCCCACTCAGTCCAGCCGTCGCACCGGACCTAGCAGTCCGCCATCGGAGCTCCTCCTCGTACGTGTGGATACCGGCAGAGGTGTTGTACGTTCAGCACTTCGACGTTCGTGGGATTGGATCGGCTGGATCAGACTCCACTACATCGACGTGCTTCTTCGATAATCCGCAACCGCGCGTCTAGTGGTAATCCTCGTGTCCTTCTACCTCGGCTAGATCTTGGAAGCACCGCGTAGGAAAAAGTTTTGTTTATCTCTACGCATTCCAACACTAAGCTCTCTCATGTGTTAAGAACTTCCAAATTCATATAGATCTAATAAAGTTTGATTAGATCTACCAATTAGAAACGCCGAACGACTGTCCCTCTTCGTGGGTGCCGAGTCCTGAACGACTTGGCGGGTTAACACGACCGTATGCGTGCACACCATAAGAGGTATTACACATGTGATCCTTGACGAGGAAATAGCGACATCGTTATAACTAGGACTAATTGTGAGTATCTAGGATCTATCAGAATCTACGATGTCTACAACCTTCTTGAAAGGTTTCGCAGCAGAAAAAAAATATTTTCCTAACAACGATAACCGAAACTAGCTAAAATCTATTACTATGCAGATATAGAGTAACGAGAAGGAATGGTGATCATACCCTTGAAGACCGAAACCGGGGATTACCCTCCGGCACATGGGTTGTCGATGAAGACGGCGAAGTCAATCACGAGGTCGAGAACTCGTTCTGCGACTAGTGCCCCCAAGTGTTGCACCTCGTGGGATTACACACATACGGTGTAGACTATGACTTTCTGTCTCCGGCCCAACGAAGCTTGTGGAATTAAGCGATAGAACAAAGACTAATAACACGGCGGTGTGCTTATAGCGAAGAATTATCAACTCCTAGCACGGATCCAGAGTGAACCACATTTCAAGAAGAGAGATGGATTGATTGATGAGAGAAAAGAGGAGGGGTGCCCAACTATACAAAGGGGGGAGGAGGGAATCTTTCTATTCCCACATGGTTGGCCGGCAAAGGGAGGTGCAGCCGCACCCCCCAAGGGCCCTATTCAGCCCATGCGGGCTCCCCTCCTTTTTCCCTTTTCTTTCTCTCACTTTTCTCCTAATGGACCTCTTTTGACCGGAAGGCCCATTAGTGGAATAAATGCATTTAAAAATAAATGATATTTAATTATTAATTACACTAATTAATAATAAATATACACTTCTTATTTATTTCGAGTCCCGAAACTCCTTCCGGTACCCTCCGATCACCATCGGGTATTTCTCCCTTAATTCCGATACACCTTCGGAACTCTTCAATCTCTATCGGATAAATATCAGAATGATTTCGGCTCTCTATTTATCATTATCTTCGGTACTAAGATCACTCTTAAACATTGTCTACCCTTATGTGTGACACCCTACAGTTCGGGCTACTCCAGACATGGCCGAGACACCTCTCCGACCAATGACCAATAGCGGGATATGGACATCCATAATGGCCCATGTGCATCCATCAATTTTTTTTGCGTCGATTTGAACCTTAAACGTAAGTCCCCATGCCTCTTGCCTAGCGATACTCTGTTTGTCCGAGAGTTGATCGTCCGATATCTTATACCATGTTCAGTCTCGTTACCGACATAACAATTCAACTCGTTCCCGTGTTGTTGCATCTCCGTGACCTAGTCACATGCTTGCAAGCTAATTGATGCAACTCCGCCGAGTGGACCCAGGAGTATCTATCCGTCTTTAGGATTGGCAAGTCCCGATCTTGATGGATCGTCTCAACATATTGTTTTTATTACCCAAGAGACACATTTTTAATCACCCTGTCACGGTGTGACGTTTGATGCAATCAAAGTAACTTCCAAGATAACAATTTAGATACGACCTCACGGTCAAAGGTCATGGTACTACGTTTTCGTTATCATAACGTTGAACTTAATGAATCGACCTTGTCATGATAAAACATAATGGGCGTATGTCAATCACATCATTCACTAATGGCATAACTCCGTTGTCAATGGTATAAATACACATGATCAGGAAACCTTGATCATATGTTGCGCAACGGACTAGTATAACTACAGGCTACTAGGGACCCGGTTTGTTTACATACCACACGTATATTAATATTTCTGTTTAACACAGTTATAACATGGTATAAAACATTATGAATATAAGAGTTATGAAAATAAATCTTCTTTATTATTTGCCTCTAGGGCATAACTCCTTTAGTTCTTTCATTGTCGGTGAGCCGTAGTGCTAGATCATGCATGTATGTGCATTCATCATTATCTTCATAGCTGATCTTGGCGATTATTTTGAGCGAAAATTTAAAATTCGGCAATGTACAAGTAAGTGCATCGTCTGTTCAGCCGGGGATGGCCCAGTGCTGCTCATCCACAGGTTTGTTGCTCCACTTCTCCTTTACCATTGTAGGATGTACAAAATTATAGTACGGTTGCTTAATCATGATTCATGTTGGTTCAATGCCAGATCCATAGCGCACAAAGAGGGATTTTCTACTCCGCTCATGAGGATGTGTTGTTGTGCAATGCCTTGTTACGACGTTGGCCCAAAAGCAATTCTAGTTTAGAGTCAACGTACAATGATTTTTGGGGGAGGGTCCATCATATGTTTAGTGAAAAGCCGGGAGTAAGCCGCACCTACCTATCTCCAGCATAGATGGTCATGCATCCAAGACATAGTTAATAAGTTTTCAGATGCTATGCCGAAATGGGCAATGTAAGTTTCATTTTGTTTCTCCGCTTCACTATAGCATATGTTGAGTGGCTCTTCTATTTGCTAGATGAAGGATGTTATCCGAATGTACAATAAACTTTTAGGGAAGATGGAATGACAGTCCCACCATCGTTGGGACATATTGAAGGATGTTCCGACAGTTGACTACACGTCGGAGTCCGAGAAGAGGGCCGATAAGCTGGGGGTGCTCCAAGCGAAGACCCTGGATGGCATGCCGCGCTAGGCAGAAGGAATGCAAAGTGGCGGCGAGAGCATTTGTTGAAATGGAGGACGGCCTGATTCCCCCATCGTGAAGCTCCGATCTGGCATTGTCTGAACATTGTCCGCAATTATCTATGTCTCTTTGTCCGTCTGTGATGAACTGTGTCCGTTCATGATGAACTTTTATACGTAGAACTATGTTTTTATGTATCCCGTATGATCTATGTTGTGTGGCTATTATGGTTTTGAAATGTCTGATTTGAGCATCATGGTTGGAGGACACATATTTGAGGTTTGTCCGGACTGTATCCACGGACAATTTGAAGATGCTCTTGGATGGGATGGGTCTAACTTGACGAGAAACTAGACCGGGCTTTATATGATTTTTTTCTCTCCACCTTGAGCATACGTAGCTCTCTGCCACTTTCTGTTTTTGTTTTGAGAATACCGACCCTTTCAGTTCTCTGCCACTTGTGCGCGCGTACAGCACAGCACAGGTCCGGCCAGCAGCCGGCCGGCCTGTCCTGTCCTGTATATGCCTACGAAGTTCCGCCGTTACAGTACGGGCGTCGTGCAAAACGACATGCTAGCTAGCGATCGACGACTCGATGTCCAAAAGGGAGAAGAAAGCGAAGGCAATGGAGAGATGAATAGATATACAGAAGGCCGTCGGACGTACCGTATAAGTCGGGGTGCTGAGAGCTAAATCTAGCTAGTTGCAAGTATTAGTTTATTTGCCTTGTGTGAGCTAGTTGTCACACTAGGTACTTGATGCAATGCTTCAGGGCCGGCCGGCAGACTGTCGCAAACGCCCATATATACATGTTGTCGAGTCTGGCGGTGTAATTTCCAGTTGATCAGAGATAAAAGAGAGATTGAAGGTGGTGGATTCGATGGCCGGGAAGTGGAGGCAGGACAACCCATTCGAGGAGGTCGAGATCGAGGTCAACCCTTTCTCGGTACGTACCTGCAGCTTGCTTGCTCTAGCTGGATGACATATCCCGTGCTCGATTGTAACGCAGAGAAGTGCACTACAAAGGTGCTAGCACCCAAAACCGCGAGGTGAGCCGCGTCCGAGCCTCCGAGGAACGATGCACTCCGCCCTATCTTCCCCAAACAAGACAACCGAGTATTCGCTCGTACCTGCGTTGCCCTGTAACAGAGTGAGAGAGTTGAGCGATGGAGCTGCGGTCGGGGCGTCGCCTCAGGGACGACAACCTGAGCACCTCGAGGTCGGCGCGATCGCCGCGGATGCCTGCGGCGAGGGAGAGGATGCGGGTGGAGGTGCCGGTCGGACGGAGGTGCTGTCCGCGCTAGAATCTCCCCGGTATGATTTACGTGGATAGAATTTTTCAAAGTATCCAAGCGCGGCCTTAGAGCATCTCTAACAGAGGCCTCAAAACGCGCGAAACCGTATAATAACTGCCAAATACGGTTCGGAAACCTTAAAAATGACGATAGCAGAGCTCTCAAATTTCGCGACACCGTAAAAAATTTTGAGGGCACCCGGGAACTTGCCCGTCCAACCCGGGAAAGTGGCGTTTTGGCGACCAAACTGTAGCACGAACCATATCCCTTTCGCGCATTGACGGGAGTGAAACTTCAGCCCGCGCAATCCCATCTTCCACCGCCGCCGCCGCCGATTCTCCTTCTCCCCTTGCTCCGGCGAGCCAAGACCACCGCCGTCGGGACTCAATGGAGGGCGCCGATGCGTCTCTGGTCACCGTCCCCGTTGAGACGGCCACGGTGGCAGATCCAGATCCCGCCACCGCCCAGCAACCGGCGCCGGCCCCGCGTCCCCGTTCCCGCCCCACGGCGGCCAGTACTGTCGACGCCACCGGCACGAAGCGGAGGCGGCTCGGGACCGCGGGCGCGGGACAAGTCCTGGCCGCTGGCGCCGCCGCTGCCGATTCCCCGTGCGTGAAGAAGAGGAATCTCAATACATATCGAAGATGATGAAGATGACAATGGAGAGAGCAAGCTCAACAAGCCCGAAGGCAACAAGAAAGCCAAGCTTAGGATCATGAAGGAAGCTGAGGCTGCTAGTTTGAGGGAGAAACTTGACCAAATGGTGAAGTCCAATGAGATGCTCTCTGCCAAGTCATTGGAGGCGAAGCAAATCATGGCCGAGAAAAAATCCAAAGAGAAGAAAGAGAGGTGGCATGTACTCCGAGAAGATGGGATGTGCAAGGATGAGATTGAGCGAAGAAGAGTCATTGCGGAGAAGAACAAGTCCGTCGCCAAGCTCCTTGCGAAGGAGAACATGTTGGAACGCGTAGAGATAAACAAAACTTTTCCTACGCGATGCTTCCAAGATCTAGCCGAGGTAAAAGGCCACGAGTATTACCACTAGACGCGCAGGTGCGGATTATCGATGCAGTGCGTCGGGGCAGTGCAGTCCCACGATCCGGTCCGGCCGATCCAATCCCTCGAACGTCGAAGTGCTGAACGTACAGCACCTCTGCCGGTATCCACACGTACGAGGAGGAGC
Organism: Alopecurus myosuroides; assembly: GCA_028641055.1. Taxonomy (NCBI): domain Eukaryota; kingdom Viridiplantae; phylum Streptophyta; class Magnoliopsida; order Poales; family Poaceae; genus Alopecurus; species Alopecurus myosuroides. The sequence continues at coordinate 218,852,564 of CM054061.1, read as the reverse complement.
TCCGACGGCAGACTGCTAGGTCTGGTGCGACGGCTGGACTGAGTGGGGCTAGGGTTCCCAACGCATGGGAGAGTGGACTAACGTGCCCGCTGGGCAACATGCGCCCCTCTTTATATAGCGTATGGTAATGGGCTTCACAACACTTGTGGCCCATTCCCTCTGTGAGTCCGACTCACAAAACCAGTCCATTTCCGGTTCGGGTCCAACCCGACCAATACTTGCTCCCGCTCTTAAGTGTGCGACCCTGCAGCCTCATGGCGACTTGGACACGATTGGAGTCCAACTCCCAATCGATCAATCGGTAGTGGCTCCTAGCAGAACGTGCCGACTCCCAAGTACCATTGAGTCATGACGACATATCTTTCAATGTGATATTTGTCTTAGTCCCTTTTGCCTCACGATATACCTTGTCGAACTATAGGCGATTTATCGTCATCCCTTAAATAGTTTAACTCTCTTCTCGGTCCGTGATATGTGATTCATCTGACTAACTCTTTGTCAATAGACACAGTTAACACTTAACTGAGTCGCACATGGCCATGCTTCCTGAATCATATCACTCGAGAGGGCCGAGAGAATATCTCTCCATTCAGAGGGGCAAAATCCCATCTTGATTATCCACATCACGCAATTTGCTTCTCATTCGACCCGAACTCTGCCTTTATAGTTGCCTTGTCACAGAACAACGTTTGACAGAACCTAAGTCGGTGATCCACAACTCGGATTGTGCGACAACCTCAGGTCTAAAGATTACATTGATTGAGACATGCAAATGACGACTTGATCGTTGCATCTCAATGTGGGTCAGTCCGACTTGCTAAACTCTTTAGCCAAGTCCGTGAACGTTGGAATGGCATCACCATGCCCATGACAAGTGGAACCGTGTCATCAGCCAACACTCACATTAGTCTAGGGTGTGTGTCCAGCACAACCTAAATGACCAAGGACAATCTAGTATGAACAACATGAATATATAGTTCCACAATCGAATTACATATTCAATGACATATATCAGATGTTCAAAACAAGGACAACTTAATAACTTTATGAATACAGTGGGAATTACATCATACATGATTGCCTCTAGGGCATATTCCCAACAGTCTCCCACTTGCACTAGAGTCAATCATCTTGGCATCATATGCCTAGGCATCGAATGTCCATGTCTCTCGTGTGCGCCTCATGCTTAGGCTGTGGTAGCGTCTTTGTCAACGGATCTGCAATGTTTGCATCCGTGTGTACTTTGCATAACTTGATATCACCTTGTTCGACAAACTGGCGAATGAGGTGGTACCGCATGAGTATATGTTTGTTCTTCTGGTGTTGTCTAGGTTCCTTGGCCTGTGCGATAGCACCATTGTTGTCACAATATACGTCCAAAGGATTGGACGCGCCCTGAACCACACCAAGATCAATCAGGAGATTCCTGATCCAAACAGCTTCCTTTGCCGCCTCTGAGGCAACAATATACTCAGCCTCTGTTGTAGATGCAGACACCGTATCTTGCTTGGAACTCTTCCAGCTCACAGCCCTCCGTTCATCACGAACACGTATCCAGATTGCGAACGAGAATCATCTGAGTCGGTGAGATAACTCGCATCCGTGTAACCCTTTACACTGAATTTCTCATCACCTCCATAAATTAGGAACATTTCCTTAGTATTTCTCAAGTACTTAAGGATGTTTTTAATCGCTGCACAGTGGGCTTCGCGAGGGTCAGCCTGGTATCTGCTCGTAACACTTAGAGCATAGGAAACATCTGGCCTAGTACAAATCATGGCATACATGATGGATCCGATTGCCGAAGCATACAGAATCACACTCATCCGACTTCGCTCATCAGTCGTCGAAGGACACTGAGTCTTGCTAAGTTTTATGCCATGGGACATCGGTAAGAATCCCTTCTTGGACTCTTCCATTTTGAATTTCTTAAAACCTTGTCCAGATATGTACTCTGACTCAATCCAATGAGCCACCTGGATCTATCTCTATAGATTCTGATTCCTAATATGTAAGTCGCCTGACCCAAATCTTTCATTGAGAAACTCCTTTCCAATGACTCTTTGGTTTCTTGCACCATCATGACATCATTTCCAATCAGTAATATGTCATCCACATATAAGATTAGAAAGTTTACTTTGCTCCCACTAAACTTCTTGTATAAACAAGAATCATGATCGCTCTTGATGAAGCCAAACGATTTGACTACCTCATCAAAGCGAATGTTCCAACTCCGAGATGCTTGCTTCAACCCATAAATGGATTTCTGAAGTTTGCATACCTTGTCTGCGTTAGCTGGATCGACAAAACCTTCGGGCTATATCATATACACGTCCTCAGTTAAATTTCCATTAAGGAAAGCCGTCTTGACATCCATCTGCCATATCTCATAGTCGAAATAGGATACTATAGCTAACATGATCCGAATTGATTTAAGCATCGCTACGGGCGAGAAGGTCTCGTCGTAGTCAACTCCTTGAACTTGTCGGAACCCCTTCGCGACAAGTCGTGCTTTATAGACGGAAATATTTCCATCCATATCAATTTTCTTCTTAAAGACCCATTTGCACTCGACGGGTCTTGCACCGTCAGGCAGATCAACCAAATTTCAAACTTGGTTTTCATCCATGGAGTTTAACTCGGATCTCATGGCTCTAAGCCATGACTCGGAATCAGATCCCACCATCGCTTCCGAATAAGTTGCCGGCTCATTACTGTCTAACAGTAAAAAATCTCGAGCACTCTGTAATCTGGCAGATCTCCGAGGTTCAGGTGCTGTAACCGGTGTAGGTACCACGACCGGCTCAGCCTCCAAGGCCATTGCCAACTCGCCCCTAGCTGGTTCCTCTCGAATTTCTTCGAGTCGCACCGTGCTCCCACTGACTTCCCGACTGAGAAACTCTTTCTCAAGGAAGACACCATTCCGAGCGACAAACACTTTGCCCTCTTCCCGGTTGTAGAAGTAGTACCCCAAAGTTTCCCTCGGATACCCCACGAAAATACACTTATCCGACTTGGGTGTGAGCTTGTCCGACTGAAGTCGCTTGACAAATACCTCACAACCCCAAATCTTAAGAAAAGACAAACTTGGCTTTTTGCCCGTCCACATCTCATGTGGTGTCTTCTCTACCGACTTTGATGGTACTCTGTAGTGTGAACGCTACAGTTTCTAGACAATAACCCCAAAATGATAAAGGTAGATCTGTCCGACTCATCATTGATCGTACCATGTCCAACAAGGTCCGATTTCTCCGTTCCGATACACCGTTTCTCTGCGGTGTACCTGGCGGAGTGAGTTGAGGAACTATTCCACAACTCTTTAGATGATCATCAAACTCATGGCTCATGTACTCGCCTCCACGGTCCGACCGTAAAAACTTTATTTTCTTGCCGAGTTGATTTTGTACCCCACTCTGGAATTCCTTGAACTTTTCAAAGGCTTCCGACTTGTGTTTCATTAAATAGATATATCCATACCTACTTAAATCATCAGTGAAGGTAATGAAGTACTCATAACCACCTCTAGCTGTCGTGCTCATTGGTCCACATACATCACTATGTATTAGTTCCAACAAGTCGGACGCCCTTTCACAACTCCTTGCAAAAGGTGTCTTGGTCATCTTGCCTAGTAGGCATGATTCGCATGTCTCGAATGACTCTAAGTCAAACGAAGTTAGAAGTCCATCATCATGGAGCTTCTTCATGCGCTTCCAACTTATATGACCAAGCCGACAATGCCGAAAGTAAGTCATATTCAGATCATTTGGTTTCAACCTTTTAACATTTATGTTATAGACTGATTCACTATCAAGATTTAAAATAAATAACCCGTTCTGAACGGGTGCAAAGCCATGAAACATATCTTTCAAATATAAAGAACAACCATTATTCTTAATATTCGACTCATAACCTTGTCTCATCAAACATGAGGCGGAAATAATGTTTCGACTAAGCGCTGGAACATAATAAAAATTATTTAGTTCCAAAATAAATCCTGAAGGTAAATGAAGTTGCATCGTGCCGACTTCCAACGCAGCGACTCTCGCCTTGTTGCGGACCCGAATGTCAACCTCTCCTCTTGCCACGCTCCTAGTTCTTACCAGTCCCTGCAACGAGTTGCATATGTGAATAACTGATCCGGTATCATATACCCATGAACTATTAGGCGCATCAGCAAGATAAATGTCTATAACATTGCACACAAGCGTACCTGAGTTGGAAGTCACACCTCCACTCTTGGCTCTGTCAGCCAAATACTTGGTGCAGTTCCTCTTCCAGTGGCCATCTTGCTTGCAATAGAAGCAGTTGGCTCCGGCTGTAGGAGAAGGTTTAGTCTTTGAGGGAACACTCTGGACAGGGCCATGGGTGCTACCTCCTGACTTATCCTTCTTCTTGTTAGTCCAAGAACTCTTCTTGAACTTAGCCTTATTCTGCACCATCAACACTTGACTGGTGCCTTTCTTGATATTAGCCTCTGCCGTTTTGAGCATCCCATGTAATTCAGTGATACTCTTATCCATACCATGCATATGGTAGTTCGAGATGAACGAACCATACGCACTAGGAAGAGAGTTCAGAATTATATCAGTAGCGAACTCTTCGTTAATTGGGACGCCCAGCCGATCCAGAGACTGAATGTAACCAATCATCTTGATTACATGCGGACTCAGTGGATCGCCATCTTTCAGCTTACAGCCCAGCAAAGCTTGAGAGACTTGATACCTCTCGGTCTTTGCCTGAGCCTGGAACATACTTTTGAGGCTTTCGATCATATCGTAGGCCTCAACATTCTCGAACTGCTGCTGCAAGTCCGGTTCCATGTGTGCAAGCATAAGACAGCTAATTTCCGTAGACTCATCTCTAGTCTTACGGTAGGCATTCGTGACAGCGACAGTCGCATCGTCATCTGGCTCTTCTGGAAGTGGAGTTTCTAGAACATGTTCTTTCTTGTCATGCTTGAGGACTATCCTCAGATTACGATACCAGTTGGTGAAATTAGTTCCATTAAGCTTATCTTTCTCTAGGATTGACCTCAACGCAAAAGTGGACAACTGAGGAAGGTTGCTAGGTGCCATTGATCTACAACAGAAAATACGCAAAAACACTTAAGACATGTATTCATAAAAGAGCAGACATATTAAACGCTTTAATACTTATGCTCCTACTAGAACCAACACCCCTCCGATGGTTGCTAAGTGATTCAAGATCCTAAATAAGCAAGCCGACTAGTGAGGTTTAGCATCACCGCTAGCCGTCAAGTGATCTAGGTAGGCAACACCTTGCCAATCGTATCCCTATACGACTCCTGTTAGTTGGGTGACATCACATGCCCCGGCTCCCAACCTTCCTCGCCCCGAGCCCCACAACCGTTATGATGGACTCGTCTAGATTACCAAGTGCTTCTGCTTGTAAGAGTCCGACTCAAACCCACCTAACCGGAAAGAATTGGTAGCACCTCAATTTTATGAGCCCACTACCAAGAATGTCCGACTTGTGATGGTGCAGCACTGGCGGGGCGACCGACTAGACCTTCTTTGAGGGATTAAATCTACCAACTATCTTAATAGAGGTTGATGGGGGGATAGTAACCCGGTAGGCCCACGTCAAGGTATAATCCGGCCCGAGGTGAGCTGAGTAATACCCGGATAGGGGTAAAGAGGTTACTAGAAGGCCCAAAGGCTTGTGAGATTCGTAACCCGGCTTGTGGGTTGCGATAAGGAAAGTTAGGCTTTGTATGTGGAGTTCGAGTAGGACTCAAGATGTGCCTTGAAGGGCAAGTTAGGGGTGTGCGGGTGCTTTATAAACCGGCCCCTAGGTTTAGTTTGCCAGAGATTCAAGTCATAGTTGTAACACCTGTTATCGAGTATCCAGTATAATCATATCGAGAGCCGGCGAGTTGCTTTCCGGTTCTTAGATTGCTTTCGCCATGTTCTCCTTCGAGCTAAACCCTCTCCCAAATACCTGTGTCGACTTGCCCCAAGATCAGTTACCCCAGGTAACATCTGCCGTGATTATCCCACGACAGTTGGCGCCCACCGTGGGGCCTGCGTCCAAAGGTGTTTACATCACGGGAGAAGCTCGGAAGAGCATGAAGAACTTTGTCATCGGCGAGATCTACTCCAATGACGAAGGAGAAAAGATAGTGGACAATTCCGGATGGGAGTTGGAGCCGGATCACTTCGAATCCGGATCCATGGTGTCAATCGGCCAAATCAGTATCTTCATCGGCATGGTACGTACGCTCAATTTGAAAGGACAATATCATGTGCATGTTACAGGGATTTCCAGCAGGGACAAAAGGGCGTTGAAACAAACAGCGAATCCAGCCTTCTCGAGCCCTCCGGGATACTTGAGATGGGCAGAGCAAGAGGTAACGTGGAGCAGGAGGGATCATCCAGAAGGAGTAGAGCACCCCGGAACTTTGGCGTTAGTGGTTTCGCCACAGGTCAATGGTTATGAATTGAGAAAGGTATTGATGGACGGAGGGAGCAGCATCAACATCTTATATTGGGAAACCTTCTTGCGCATGAACCTCAAGGAGTCCCAGCTACAAAAAAGTTCGACGGTGTTCCATGGGATCGTACCGGGTCATTCAGCACGCCCCGAAGGAAAAATCGCATTGGAAGTAGCCTTTGGAGAATCGGTAGATAACTATCGGGTGGAGTGGCTCACGTTTGAAGTAGTCAAGTTGCATAGCCCCTACCACGCGTTGTTCGGAAGGCCGGCTTACGCTAAATTCATGGCTAGGCCGTGCTATGTATATCTGCAGCTAAAGATTCCAGGCCCTAAGCAGACCATCACTATCCATGGAAACCGGGACATAGCAGCCGAGTGCGATGAGGGAGATTCAGTAATGGCTGAACAAGCCTGCAGGAAGGAAGAACTTCAGTATTACCGGTCTCAGGTGGATCCGGATGATGGAACAGCATTGAGAAGACCAGACGCTGAAGACGAAAGAGTAAAGTTTAGGGCGGCTCAAGATACCAAGAAAGTAGATTTTGTGGAAGGAGACCCCACCAGGCAGTTCACTATAGGGTCCAATTTGGAAGACGCGCAAGAAAAGGCCCTAGTGGAATTTATACGCTCAAATGCGGATGTGTTCGCCTGGACACCCAGCGACATGCCGGGTATCCCCACCGAGTTGGCAGAGCACAGTTTGCATGTGGATCCCAAAGCCAGGCCTGTGAAGCAAGGTATGAGAAAAATGAATGAGGAAAGGAGAAGAGCTATAGGTGAGGAAATCGCACGACTATTAACCGCAGGCTTTATCATGGAAGTATTTCACCCGGACTGGTTAGCGAATCCGGTTCTAGTGATGAAAAAGACAAATGAATGGAGGATGTGCATCGATTTCACGAGCCTCAACAAGCATTGCCCAAAGGATCCGTTCGCGCTGCCAAGGATAGACCAAATCATAGACGCGGTAGCCGGAAGCGACTTGCTATGTTTCTTGGACGCATATTCGGGATACCACCAGATTAAACTCAAAAGGGAGGATTGGGAAAAAACCTCATTTATAACCCCTTTTGGGGCCTTCTGCTACAAAACCATGACGTTTGGATTGAAAAATGCGGGCGCAACTTATCAGCGGTGTATTCAGAAGTGCTTCGAGGATCAAATTGGGCGTAACGTGCACGCATATGTGGATGATGTGGTTATTAAGACCCGGAAGGCAGAAACATTTATTGATGATTTAAAAGAAACGTTTAAAAACTTAAGGAGGTATCAGATGAAGCTTAACCCAACGAAGTGTGTATTCGGAGTCCCGGCCGGGAAGTTACTTGGCTTTATAGTCTCCGAGAGAGGAATTGAGGCAAACCCGGATAAAATCAAGGCCATACAGAATTTGAAGAAACCGGAAAATTTGAAGCACGTTCAAAAACTCACGGGCTGCGTGGCAGCCCTGAGCCGGTTCATATCCAGGCTTGGAGAAAAGGCAATACCCTTGTACCGGCTTTTGCGGAAATCAGATAAGTTCGTATGGGATCAGGAGGCAGATGAGGCGTTTGAAGCACTAAAGAAGCAGTTATCTGAAGCGCCAGTACTAGCGGCGCCGGGTCCCAAAGAGCCTATGTTATTATACGTGGCAGCCGGTCCCCGAGCCGTAAGCGCAGTGGTTGTCGTGGAACGCAAAGAAGATGGGAAAGGTTACCCGGTCCAGAGGCCGGTTTACTATGTCAGTGAAGTGTTATCGGAAGCGAAGCAGCGTTACCCGCATTGGCAAAAATTGGTGTTTGGGGTCTTTATGGCCAGCCGGAAGTTGAAGCCATATTTCCAAGAACATCCCATAACAGTGGTTAGTTCAATACCAATGTCGGATATCATCAGAAACTCGGATGCAACGGGCAGAATAGCCAAATGGGCAATAGAGATGGGAGATTATCATATCAGTTACGAGCCCAGATCGGCAATCAAATCCCAGGCCTTGGTTGATTTCGTTAACGACTGGACGCACACTGGAATGGTTACCGCCGTTCCAAGTTCCGAGTCATGGACCATGCACTTCGATGGATCAAAGCAGTACGAGGGGTCAGGAGCCGGAGTGGTGCTGACATCGCCAAAGGGGGACAAACTAAGTTACGTGCTACAGATTCATTTTGATTGCTCAAACAACGTGGCCGAGTATGAGGCTCTGTTGCATGGCTTGAAGGTAGCCAAGGAGATGAACATTAGAAGGATACGATGCTTTGGAGACTCGGATCTCGTGGTGCAGCAGGTGTCAGGAACCTGGGACAGGAAGGACGCCACTATGGCAGCATATCGCAGGGAGGTTGATAGGGTTGCCGGGTGTTTCTCCGGGTATGAAGTGGAGCACATAGACAGAAGAAAGAACGAGGCGGCGGACGCACTCGCCAGACTCGGCTCGCGCAGGGAGCCGGTTCCACCTAATGTTTTCGTGGACGAGCTATGGCGGCCGTCAGTTAAATCCGAGTCTGAAGAAGAATTAGCAAATCGAGACCCGGACGTGGAGCTCGTGGCTACGATACGCGGCGTCCCCGAATGGACGGAGCCATATCTGGCATACTTATCACGGGGCGAACTACCAGAACAGGAGGTACTAGCAAGACAAATCGTGAGGCGGGCAAAAGGATACGCTATTATCAATGGAGAGTTGTACAAGAGAAGTGCGGTAGGAGTCTTTTTGCGCTGTGTGACACCAGAAGAAGGCCGACAGATTCTTAAGGAGATCCACGAAGGTGATTGCGGGCATCATGCGTCCACAAGGTCTCTTGTGGCCAAGGCCTATCGACATGGGTTCTTCTGGCTCACAGCTCTAGCAGACGCGGAACGGATAGTGGCAAGGTGCGACGGATGTCAAAGGTACGCTCGTCAAACTCATGTGCCGGCTATGGAGTTACGGACCATTCCATTAACTTGGCCATTCGCTGTTTGGGGTATGGACATGGTTGGCCCCTTCCATATGTCACCTTGCAAGAAGACGCACCTTTTAGTTGCTGTTGATAAGTTTACCAAATGGGTGGAGGTTATGCCGGTCACCAATTGCGAAGCGGCCACAGCAGTCAAATTCCTGAAAAGAATTATATACCGGTTCGGGTACCCCCACAGCATAATTACCGACAATGGAACCAACATGTCCCTTGGAGAGATGGAAAAATTTTGTGGCAGCAATGGAATCAGGCTTGATGTAGCATCAGTAGCACATCCGCAAGCCAACGGGCAAGTGGAGAGGGCGAACCAAGAACTACTTCGTGGATTGAAGCCAAGACTGAGGGTTCCCTGTATCAGGGCCGCTGGGGCATGGGTTGAAGAGCTTCCTTCCGTGGTCTGGGGTATTAACACTACACCCAACCGATCCACCCAGATGACACCTTTCTTCATGGTCTACGGCGCAGAAGCGGTATTACCAAGCGACATCATTCATGATTCACCAAGAGTGACAGCTTATGTGGAAGTAGAGAACGAGAAAACCCGGCAAGACGCCGTGGATATGTTAGAAGAACAAAGGGAGCAAGCCTTGGAAAGATCAGCCATATATCAGCAGGACTTGCGAAGATATCATAGTCGGCGGGTGAAAAGCCGGGTCTTTCAGGAGGGAGACTTGGTCTTGCGCTTGGTTCAGACAAACGAGGGAAGGCACAAACTATCGCCACCATGGGAAGGACCTTTCATCGTAAGCCGGAGCCTGCATAATGGGTCATATTACTTGATAGATGCAAGAGAAGAATCGACCACAGTCAACGATACTGCTCACACAACTGCACCTATGCAAGAAAGAGATAGACCGTGGAACGTGGCTCAGCTACGTCCGTACTATACTTAGCAGAAAAAGATGTAACAGGCAGCAGGTTTCAGACGCACTCTTTTCCTATCCAGGGCACCCTTGGGGACTGGATGGGTTTTTAATGAGGCGGCTTGCTGGCCTAATTTTTTCATATCAAATAAAAAGGGATTATCAAGAAAAGAGGCAATTGTTATTTATACGGTGTGCATATTCAGGTCTTGAGGGCTGGTTGCTCCTACAAGCACAGCTGCAAACTCAAAAGAGACCCGGCCTTGATGCCAATGAGTTATAGGGGTCGGCTACTCGAAAAACGAGTGCGGCTACAATCTTATAACCGGACAAAGAAGTCCAAATTTCTCGGCTATTCTTACTTAAGCTCGATGTGACTCGCAACAAAGTGGCATGACTTGTTCGCCTACGATTACCGTCAGTCATGAGACCCAAACGGGACTTGCTTGACCCCGTTTTCGTATTGATGTAACAACATGGTATCCACGCGAAAGCCGGCTTATAGTACAAGATAGTCGAAAGGGTCATCTAAACCACAAGTTATGCAGAGTATAAGGCCGACAGCCGGAAACTCAACGATTATCAAGCATAACTTCAAACCTCATAAAAAGCTGTCCTGAAGTCTTGGGCATTCAGCGACAGGCGATTCGTTTCCTTGAAAGAAAACAATCATGTGTCCTAGACGCGGAAACCCGGACTGGGGACTTATGAGCTCTAAGGAAGAAACAACATCATCCATCCGATAAAATTACAACGGGCCACGCATCCGGGTCTCAGGAGCTTAGGGATTCAGGTGTAAAACCGTTCCCTAGACGCCAACGACACCCGGTGGACGGGTCTTGCTAAGGAAAGTATAAAAAAAAAAGTATAAGGTATCGAGAATAAAGCAAGTGGATATCAAGAACAAGCAAATGCAAAGACACATTCATCAAAAGCCCAAAGGGGCGCAAATGCATCGGGAGTATAAGCAAAAGTGTTACAAAAAACCTTAAAGTGTCAAAAGAGCACAGGCGCTCCGCTTAAAACAAGTAATAAAGCTGTTTTGACGACGCTTTGCCGACTAATGCATATGGAATGACAGGAGACATTCATTACTTCAAGCTGCAGGATCCATCTTGGCCTTGCCCTTGTTGCCGCTGGTGGTGGCGGCGCCACCCGGATTAGTAGCAGTTCCGGGTTGCGAAGCTGCAGGAGCAGAGTCGGCAGCGGCCTTCTTGGCAGCTTCGTCCCTTATCTTGAGCGCCTCCTCCCTCCAACGGGCAAGCATATCGAACGGCTGGGGGCGGTTCGCCTTGACAACCTTGTCATTAGCATCATAAGCAGGGAGAATCTCATCAATCTCTAAGCTGTCAGCAATAACGCTAGCCGGATGGCGGACTTCTTTCTGAATAGCCTTGAAGTCCTTTGGCAAAAACTTGGACCCATCCAAGTTGAACTCCGGAAATCCACTCATAAGTTTGGCAAGTTGTAGCTTGGGGGCGTAGGCTTTAGCCAATGCGAGCCCCCGGGTTACCCCAAATCGGCAGGAGGACCGTTTCCAGTGCCAAATCCACTCGGGGATCGTGGAGCAGAATTCCAGTAATCTCTTCATATTATCTGGCTTGACATCCGGCAGTCGCAACTCATCAAGTATCCAGCTAACTCCGCCGCAAAGTTGGCGAAGAGTATTCTTGATGGTTTTAAGCTTGGCAGCATCATCTTCTTCGGGGGCAGCATCACGTGGGCCTGCTAAAAAAGGCAAAAGGAGCAAAGATAGTAGGCAAGCAAGTGCAGTTGTTCAATCCGAGTCATAAAAAGGTGAAATTTAAAAATCTTACCAGTCGCAGTACGGTGAACATCAGCAATTTGAGCAGAAAGAGTTGTAAGTTTGTCCTTAGCCCTGTGAGCTCTCTTCCTGTACTTTTTCGTCATCTTTTGGCACCTGCGAGCCTCAGTCTCAGCAGCTTCACGAAGGGCCGTTTCTTTTTCAATACGCTTGGTGGACTTGGCCAGCTTCTTCTCCAACTGTGAAACATAGTCCTGTAAAGAAGCATGAGGAATGATCAGCCAGAAACATTATACAAAGTTCCAAGCAAGTTACCTAGTAATTTACTCGGAACTTGGGGACTATGTATGGAAACAATTGATGATTAGTCGGGATTACCTCGTGCTTGGTTATTAAGGCATCTAGTATGTTTTCTTCGTCGCCCTTCAAGGTATGGAGAGCATCTAGCATTTGAGCAAAGGTCATGTCTTCAGGGCGAAGTTGAGAAGGGCCGGAGGATTGGCCCTCTTGTGGAGGAGTTGTTCCGGGTTTGGGGGTCGAAACCCGGATTGTTTGAACGTCCGGGATAGGAGAGCCCGACTTGGTCTCCACAATGATGTCTTCGTCCACTTCTTCAGAGGGCTGGGGTGATGCAATCTTTGGTGGAATTGGGTCCTTAAAAGGATCTTCTCCATTTCCGTCCTCGGCCTCGTCCTCAACCTCAACGTCCATGTCATCACTCGGCTTTTCTTCTCCCTGCTCTTCTGATTCAGGGATATCCGGGTCGCTCAGCGTAACTGTGGCGCTGAAGAAAAGAAGGGAGACATTGATCAATGGAATATACGGAAAAAAGAAAGGTAACCGGTACGAGAAAATGCAAGTAAAGGTAGTTTACCCGGTGTTCACGGCATAATCCGGGGGAAGCTCGCCGCTGGAGGCGGATGACGTTGGTAAGAGCACTGGCTGCGGTACGCGAAATTGCCCGGCAAGTGGATGATTAGGAGACGGATGACGTTGAGGAGATTGGGAAGGTTGAGCTGGAGGGGTACTGGCTCGATGAGTGGGTGAAGTGGAGATACCCGGGTTAAGGGGATCATCCCCCGGAGAATTCCGGGTCACCCTACGTTTAGTCGGGAGAGGGTCCTTCAAGAAGGGTGAATGTGATAATCGCTCGTTAAGTTCATGCATAGCAGCAAAGGAGTAAGGCGCACGAGACATAGAAGAGAAGGGAACCTTTTCAACTACCCCTCTAGCCTTCCTTTTGTTTCCCACTGGGGGCTCCTGGTCAGACTCGGTGGCTTCCGGGTCATTTTCTTCTTCCTCCTCTTCATCTCCCGACCCTGAAAGCCGAGTAAGTATCAGATAAGAGAAATAACACAGATGAAGGGCAGGTGTAAAGGGTATGGGAGAGTACCCTCATCATCATTAACAGATTCGGTTTCCTCTTCGGGGTCTTGAGAAGGAGGAGGGTTGTCGACTTTCCAGAAGGGATCGTCAGCCTGTGAACAAATAAACACAAGTGGTGGTTAGAGACTATAACGGACGAAAGTACTGAAATAAGAAAAAGGAGTCAGGTCTTACCGCTGGGGCGGGATTTTCCCGAGTAAACGGGGGTAACCCGGCAGTGTTCTTTATAACATCTAGTCTCTCCATCAGGAAGCCCTTGATGGTCTTGTTGGTGTTACCGGCAGGGAAGTTCTTGGTGGAGTAGCGGAGGGAATCTGTGACGTGACCCGAATATTCGTGTAACAGCTTCGGGCGAATCGAGTTGGGCTGAACCCGGAAGTCTACCCAAGTCTTTATTAGATTGAGCCCAAGAAGGCCGTGGGCTGAGAGAGCTGCTAGTTTGGCCAGAAGGGGCTGAATCGCTTCCCTATCAAGGTCAGATGCAAAAGCGCTGAAAGACTCGGAGGGCTCGAGAAGGCTCTCCGAATAACCCGGTAGTTTCCTCTCACCACCCGGAGAAGTGTCGTGGCAATAAAAGAAGGATAATTGCCAGTTTTTGGCGTTGGAGTTCAGGTTAAGAGGTGGCATCAATGAGTGTTTGCGGCGCTGGATGGATACCCCGCCGCAGGTAAGAAGCGTTCCGTCACCGCTCTCATAACATGGTTCGCATTGGAATAATTCGGTAAAAAGAGCAAGGTTTGGTGGAGTGCATAAGTACGACTCGGACAAAACTATGAAGTGGGTGATGTTCAGCATAGAGTTAGGCCCTATGTCGAACACCCGGAGGCCGTAGTGGCTCAAGACTTCCCGGAAAAAAGGGTGACCCGGAGGACGGAATCCCCGGGTCACATGCTCGGTAAAACAAATTACCTCGTTCTCGATGGGAGTGGGACGGGTCTCATCGCCAGGAGCCCTCCAGTGTATTTCCTTTTGAGAAGGAAGGATTCCTAACTCGGCCATCCCGTCCAGTTTGGCCTTCGTCGTTGAAGACCGGCCCCAATTGGCAGAAGTGGGTGGGGAGGTCTTAGCAGGAGCCGGGTGTTTTCCCTGTCTTTTAGGAGCCATGGAGTTGACCTGCAAAGGACAAGAAATATGTGGAGTAAGATTCGGAACACCAGATCATTCAAGTCTGGAGGCATTAAGGCGCTGAAGGCTAAAATAAGACCCGGATAATGCGCTACGATGTTAAATGATGAAAATTTTCCGGGTGTCAAATGAAGTTGAGTAAATTGTTAATTACTTACGTATTGAGGTGGGTTGGGTGAACATGGATGGTTGCCCATACCTTTATTGTGGAGGAATTAACTGGAAAAGGAGGATTATCCGGGTGTTAATGCGACAGGCGAAAAAACAAGGCGGAACGGATCTAGATCGAAGAACTCGCAAGTAATCCTATATGAAGTTTGGTGGTTAATAAGGGTGCGGGGGTGAGTTGCGACTGCGCATCAGGTGCTTAAAGGAGCTAAGGACTATCGAAGCGGATCAATTTGATGATACCCGAAAGTAATTTACGGGTTGACCCAGATCCAATCCTGGTCAAATTGAGGAAATTGCGAGTTTCAGTTGGATGATTGAGAGAGGCTTACCAAAGAAACTAGGGTCCAAAATGAGGCTGGTGCGTGGCGCGGCTTGAGTGTCTCACCACGGCCCTTGATGAGAGAAATGAAGGTGTGACGGCGATGCTTGATGACGGCGTTGGGAAGCTCGGGGTCGATTGCGGCCGGAGATGGCCTTATCTTTCGCAGCGTGCGCGAGCCTGGTGGCAGGGACTGCGAGGGAGCGAGGAGAGAAAGGATGTTGAGGCGAAGTGAAAGGCCTAGGGTTACTTTCGGTTAATATTTATAAGGGAAGTGGTGAGCTCGCCCGCGGCTGGAAAGCCGGAAGTTACGGAGCAATAATTATCCGCACAGATTTGGTGTTGCGGGCGTTCGGAACGAGGTGAAATGTTCCGTTGACAGGGGGAACGCGATTTATCCCGAGATATCAGGGATCCTTATCGAGAGTAGGGCCTTAATATCTTAGGGTTCAAATTTGGAAAGGTCCGTTAAGCATTCGAGGAAGGATCGAGCTGTCGAATGACCGCTACGGAGCTGTGTCTAGTCATCTGTTAAAGTAATTTGACCCGGTTCACGTGAGCTTGGGCGTTTCGTATCTTTTTAGGGAATAGCGAGCACTTCAAGAATGAATCTGTGAAGCCCGCGCTATCCTGGGGACTACTGATGGGGGGATAGTAACCCGGTAGGCCCACGTCAAGGTATAATCCGGCCCGAGGTGAGCTGAGTAATACCCGGATAGGGGTAAAGAGGTTACTAGAAGGCCCAAAGGCTTGTGAGATTCGTAACCCGGCTTGTGGGTTGCGATAAGGAAAGTTAGGCTTTGTATGTGGAGTTCGAGTAGGACTCAAGATGTGCCTTGAAGGGCAAGTTAGGGGTGTGCGGGTGCTTTATAAACCGGCCCCTAGGTTTAGTTTGCCAGAGATTCAAGTCATAGTTGTAACACCTGTTATCGAGTATCCAGTATAATCATATCGAGAGCCGGCGAGTTGCTTTCCGGTTCTTAGATTGCTTTCGCCATGTTCTCCTTCGAGCTAAACCCTCTCCCAAATACCTGTGTCGACTTGCCCCAAGATCAGTTACCCCAGGTAACATCTGCCGTGATTATCCCACGACAGAGGTAAAGAGACATAACAATAACACAAATAAAGCAATTATAATGTGAAATGGTATGGCTCTCTTCATGGTGATCTCTATCTCCACAAAGCTTGTAAGTCGGCTCGTGCCAACTCTTGTCACGTGCCATCTTACTCCATGTAGCCGACTTGTACATCGACTTGCATGCCACCGGGTTCTCCAACAAGCTACACTAGCTAGTAAATGAAAATTTACATAGAGAATCCGACACGCAGGCCGGTATACAATAAAATGACAACACCTAGGCTCCAGCCGGCTGACATAAACATGATACGCAGATCATGTATGGATTACACACATCACATGCACATAAGCCATACCATTCACAACTTCCTGCAAAAACAAGTTATGCATAGATACGGTATCTACCGGCGTTGTGAAACTCGCAATGACATCTAAGGCGCTACGACAGGGCGAAGCCGGCGGTCCCCGCAACTGGATTTATGTGTCACGGTATACCCCGATGGCGGAAACCGACTGGTAGGGGTAAGTTGTTCCATGACCTTAGCAGCATGATCACGGAAACCAGATCATCCATTAACCCCGAGTACGATTGATCCAATCAACCTTGTACAAAACCGATCTATCTCATAGAACGACCACCAAAACAGCAATTAGATCACATCTAACGCTAACTACATATCACATATGTACGGATCTCGGGCCTAATACCAGAAGCTACCGCTCTGATACCACTGTTGGAACGCGTAGAGATAAACAAAAAATTTCCTACGCGATGCTTCCAAGACCAATACTTGCTCCCGCTCTTAAGTGTGCGACCCTGCAGGCTCACGGTGACTTGGACACGATTGGAGTCCAACTCCCAATCGATCAATCGGTAGTGGCTCCTAGCAGAACATGCCGACTCCCAAGTATCATTGAGTCATGACGACATACCTTTCAATGTGATATTCATCTTAGTCCCTTTTGCCTCACGATATACCTTGTCGAACTATAGGCGATTTATCGTCATCCCTTAAATAGTTCAACTCTCTTCTCGGTCCGTGATATGTGATTCATCTGACTAACTCTTAGTCAATAGACACAGTTAACACTTAACTGAGTCGCGCATGGCCATGCTTCCTGAATCATATCACTCGAGAGGGCCCAGAGAATATCTCTCCATTCGGAGGGGCAAAATCCCATCTTGATTATCCACATCACGCAGCTTGCTTCTCATTCGACCCGAACTCTGCCTTTATAGTTGCCTTGTCACAGAACAACGTTTGACAGAACCTAAGTCGGTGATCCACAACTCGGATTGTGCGACAACCTCGGGTCTAAGGATTACATTGATTGAGACATGCAAATGACGACTTGATCGTTGCATCTCAATGTGGGTCAGTCCGACTTGCTAAACTCTTTAGCCAAGTCCGTGAACGTTGGAATGGCATCACCATGCCCATGACAAGTGGAACCGTGTCATCAGCCAACACTCACATTAGTCTAGGGTGTGTGTCCAGCACAACCTAAATGACCAAGGACAATCTAGTATGAACAACATGAATATATAGTTCCACAATCGAATCACATATTCAATGACATATATCAGATGTTCAAAACAAGGACAACTTAATAACTTTATGAATACAGTGGGAATTACATCATACATGATTGCCTCTAGGGCATATTCCCAACAGAACAAGATCATGATGATGAACCGAGCTGACATGGACGCAATCACCTTGGAGTGGATGACATCGCTAGGCGCGAGATCTTGCAACGGAGGAAGCAAGCCTTGCTCAATGGCAATGGCG